>CM064530.1:21223488-21803488 GCA_032716605.1 Paralithodes platypus
AGCTAAAATGCCTGGACACACGGAGTTTGAAGCAGTTTAAGTCATTGGAAGAGGGAAAGACTGATTTTGGGAGAGAGTTCCAGAGCTCAGCAGTTGAATAGAAGAAAGTCTGAGAATAGTGTTTCACTCTTGGGTTGGAGAGTTAAGCAGAGTAGGGGTGGGATTGTGTTGCAAGGCGGGTACTACGTACCCTACGTAGAGGAGGTGGTATACACTGGGAAAGCTCCGAGGAACACTGATTATTGTAGTAGCGATAGAATAACGTGAGAGATGCAACATTGCGGCGAAGAGAGAGAGAGATTGCAGAGAATTGGTGAGTGGATGGGAGTTAATGATACGAAAGGCTTTCCTTTCTACTTTGTCTAGGAGTGCGGTATGAGAGGATCCTCCCCACACATGTGAACAATACTCAATACAAGGACGCACTATGCCCCTGTACAGAGCAAGAAGCTGCACAGGGGTAAAGAACCCCTTGTGGTGGTTGAGCACACCCAGCTTCTGGGAGGCTGCCTTAGCAAGACTCGTAATATAGTCCTTCCAAGTGAGAGCAGAAGAAAAAGAGACACAGAGAATATTGACAGAAGATGAAGGGTTGATTTTTGTATTGTTGAAGAATAAGGGATAGTCCTCTGGAGGTTCCTGATGGGTAGTAAGATGGATAAATTAGGTCTTGGAAGCATTAAATGCAACAAGGCTTTCTCTACCCCAAATGGAAATAGTAGTTAGATCAGAAGATAAGTGTTCTATGGCTTCATTACTTTGTTTTTGAGGGACTGCTGTCTGGGGCGTTCTGGAAAACAAATTGAATATTGTAAGGTAGAGTCGTCTGCATATGAATGGATGGGACTGGTTGTACTGTTGAGAAGATCATTTATTAAAATTAGAAAGAGAATAGGAAATAGGACAGACCCATAGGAACACCGGAGTTGATAGGATGAGGAAGTGAGCTATTGCCGTCCACAACCGCATCTATGGAAAGGCCGGAAAGGAAATTAGAGAAAAAGGCACAGATGGAGGGATAGAAACCGAAGGAGTGTAGTTTGGAAATTAAAAATTTGTGCCAGACTCTATCGAAGGCCTTCGATATGTCTAGTGCAACAGAAAAAGTCTCACCGAAGTCCCGAAAGTTGGATAACCAAGAGTTAGTAAGATATGAAAGAAGATCACCAGTAGAGCGACCCTTAATGAAGCCATACTGGTGATCTGAGAGCAGATTATGAGAAGAGAAATGCTTAAGAAATTTGGAAGCAAGAATAGTTTCAAAAACTTTAGAGATACAAGAGATGAGAGCAATTGGACGATAGTTGGATGGTTGAGAGCAGCCACCCTTCTTTGGGACAGGTTGAATGAGAGCAAACTTCCAGCAAGAAGGGAAGATGTTAGAGGATAGACAGGGACGAAAGACTTTGCCTAGGCAGGGAGTCAGCACGGAAGCACAGTTTTATAGTACAACAGGAGGAACACCGTCCGAACCGTACGCCTTATTAGTATTAAGCCCAGAGAGGGTAGAAACTACATCTTTAGAAGAGATTAGGATATTAGGCATAAGTAGGAGAGAAATCGACACCTGGATTGGGATAAACGTCTTAAAACAGTTGGCTGAATGGGGCCGAATGGATACAAGCCAGGGAAAAGAGAAAAGGAGAGAAATAGAAAAAAAACCCAGTCAGTGTCCCCTTAAGGTATCATCACACGAACATATGTTTCCAATAACTTATATCTGATTCTGGTATCTGTAAAACTAAACTAGTGTAATTGTGAGTATTTGGGTAATCTATTTGTGATTAAGGGGGGGTCACTTTTTTTTGTGTTTTTTTTCCTTTTCTCTCTTTCCCTGGCTTGTAACCATTCGGCCCCATTCAGCCAACTGTTTTAAGACGTTTATCTCCATCCAGATGTCGATTTCTTCCTGGCGAGCAATAGTTAGCCAGTATTGTATGGAGAAATCCGGCTTCGCCGGAGAATTTGTTCTATCGAAAAATGTAAAAATTTAGCTTGCTGTCAAAACAAAAATATATACAGTATATGCTGGCTCGCTACCGCTCGCCAGGAAAATATTGACACCTGGATGGGGGTAAACATCTTTAAATAGTAGGCTGAATGGGGCCGAATGGATAAAAGACAAAGAGAGAGGGAGAGAAAGAGAAAACAAAAGCGAGGTGGACTCCCATAAAATACCAGAAATATTCAGGGTTACCAAATCAAGACACAAAATACTGCTAGATCCGTTTTAAAAATCGCTAGAAGGCAGATAGATACTAAATATATGCCGAATATAACTAGAAAATGCCATAATTTCTAGAATATTATTCAAATCTCCAGAATATTGCTAGAATAAATGTCGCAGATGTAATAATGTCGCGCTAGATTGAAGTAAATACTTGTAGATCTAGTGGGAAAGTAGCTAAATTGGCAACACTGGTTCAAATATTGCTATACAAATGTTGGCCATCGAAACTTGCGGGCACACTTTGTCGTGCGCTATTCCCTTAACCCCTTTAGTATTTGAGAATGCATTTATATATTTCCTTCTGATTATCAGTCAATAATGTTTAGGTTAGGAAAGAATATTAGGAGTCAAATGGTGATTGGAGATACACTTTAATTAAGGGAGCCCACCTCGCTTTTTTTCTCTTTCTCTCCCTCTCTCTTTGGCTTGCATCCATTCGGCCCCATTCAGCCTACTGTTTTAAGACGTTTACCCCCATCCAGGTGTCAATATTTTCCTGGCGAGCGGTAGCAAGCCAGCATATATAGGGCCTATATATTTTTTATTTTGACAGCAAGCTAAATGTGTAAATTTTTCGATAGAAACATTTCTCCGGCGAAGCCGGATTTCTACATTACAATGCTGGCTCGCTATCGCTCGCCAGGAAGAAATCGACACCTGGCTGGGGATAAACGTCTTAAAACAGTTGACTGAATGGGGCCGAATGGATACAAGCTAGGGAAAGAGAGAAAAGGAGAGAAAGATAAAAATAAGCCGGTGACCCTCCTTAAAGCCTTTATTCCAAGAGAGCCTTCCAAAGTTGAATTCAGTCATCTAATGATAGCCTGAATACAATGGAGGTAGTGCGTCCTAACACTGATATAGTTAATACAATGGAGGTAGTGCGTCCTAACACTGATATAGTTAATACAATGGAGGTAGTGCGTCCTAACACTGATATAGTTAATACAATGGAGGTAGTGCGTCCTAACACTGATATAGTTAATACAATGGAGGTAGTGCGTCCTAACACTGATATAGTTAATACAATGGAGGTAGTGCGTCCTAACACTGATATAGTTAATTAGCTACCGGTACGGTGTTGTATCCGGTACCGTAAGATGAGTATACTTGGTGGTCATGATTGGCTACACCTGTTGGCCGGAAATTAACAGGTGAAGGTGTTTTCTACAGTACTATCTCTCTCTCTCTCTCTCTCTCTCTCTCTCTATATATATATATATATATATATATATATATATATATATATATATATATATATATCATAGAGAGCTTTCATATGTGTTATTATTTCCTTCCACTATCCTTTATTGGGGTTCTGTTATCTGTATTACAATTAAGTCCTGACCACCTCACCTGGATCGGAAGGTCTGTGTGTTCAGTGTATCTATGTAAAATCTCTCTCTCTCTCTCTCTCTCTCCTTAACATATCAATGAAGCAACTTGGTTGAGCCCGAGAACTTTCAGTCTTCTACTGTACTTCTCACTTCTTCGCTTGTTCTCGTCTGTCCAATTTTTTTTTTTTTTTTTTTTTTTTTTTTCTATATTCCAACTTACTTCCTCTTGGGCATAGGCTGAGAGCCTTAACATTCACCGCTTTACAATGAACAGTGAAGCCCGTGAGGTCTTGTTCCAGTCTAGGGAGTGAGACATGTGAAGCACGTAGAGTACAACGAGCACCTGCCATCTTGCCTTCACATGAGGCACGGTGCTCACTCATGGCCCGAAACGACCCCTATCTCTGAAGCCACCTCGTTCCCGTGCTTCACTGTCTCACCCCCTACACTCGGACTCTCACACTTACACACACACAATGCCACCTGTTGCTCTTCTTTCCTACTATACTCCAGCCATCTGGTCTGGTCTTAACATAATATAATAACACTTGTATAACTAACACTTGCACCCATCTTAATGGACACATACACATGTGCACACAAAAACATACACACGTGCACACAGAAACATACACACGCATATAGAAACATACACACGCACACAGAAATATACACACGCACACAGAAACATACACACGCACACAAACATATACACACGCATACAGAAACATACACATGCATACAGAAACATACACACGCACACAAAAACATACACACGCACACAAAAACATACACACGCATACAGAAACATACACATGCATACGGAAACATACACATGCATACGGAAACATACACACGCACACCGAAACATACACACGCACTCAGAAACATACACACGCACACAGAAACATACACACGCACACAGAAACATACACACGCACACAGAAACATGCACACGCACACAGAAACATACACACGTGCACACGGAAACATAAACACGCATATAGAAACATACACACGCACACAGAAACATACACACGCACACATAAACATACACATGCACACAGAAACATACACACGCACACAGAAACATACACACGCTCACATAAACATACATACATAAACATACACACGCACACAGAAACATACACAGAAACACACACACGCACACAGAAACATACACACGTGCACACAGAAACATACACACGCACACATAAACATACACACGCACACATAAACATACACATGCACACAGAAACATACACACGCACATAGATACATGTAAGTGTTCCTATAAATATAATCATTATACAATTATACCTGTTTACTGAATGTTAATATTATAATTAAAATCCCAAGCATGCACCAGCTGTATGTGCGTGTGTGTGTGATGCAAAGCGAAAATCCCAAACATCGTCCAGCTTAAAAATTACGGATCTTACACAACAGATGTCAAAGAAATGAGTGAAGTTATGTGAAAGCAGTATGAAACAGTGTTCAGTTATCTCAACCAATCTAAAACCATTGACAATACTATTATAATTATATACATCAAATCTGTCTGACTGCCTACTTATCTATCTAGTTGTCAATCAATCAGAGAGTCAACATAATGATCTACAAACCTGCCACAATGAATCTATGGTTGTTAGACAATACTAGCGTAGGCATAGGACTATCTTTGAACACGTGTATGTATATAAGGGAGGTAAGGCAGGTGTGGTGGACATAATAATATGTACAGGTGTCTGCAGATGTTAGAACTAGGCTTGTGTGGTTAGGAGAGGGAGAGGTGGATGGATGGTTGGATTGTAGAGCGGATGGATATAATATGGTGGATATATACAGTATATACAGCCATTCGTCCACCTATCCAACCAACCATATATCCACTCGCTCAACAATTCAACCATCCATCCACCTCTCCCTCTCCTAACCACACAAGACTAGTTCTAACATCTGCAGACACCTGTACATACTGTATATCCGTCACATGTTAGTTTCTATGTGAGTACCGTTACACTTGATTACTTTTATACACTTTTCCCCTTTCATTCGTAGAGGACTTTCCAAAGCTGAATAAAGTCATCTAACATTACCAGGATAAAGGGAAAACGCATCACCGAATATTGTATGGGTAGAAATATGTTCTCCACTAACCCTTGAAGCCTACAGAAATAATCACAAGTTCAGGAAAATCGTTTGGAGGTAGCACAATGTAACTGAACAAGGCGTCATCTGGCTGAAAGGGTTAAGTATTACTCGTTCACCAATTTAGTTATTTGGACCAATTGTTAATTAGTTTATGGAAAAGAGAGGAAATCGAACAAAATTGCCTCGTAATTTCTAGACACCATTATAGATTTTAAGGAACTGTCACATACTGTATATTTTTAGTGATTTATGTTCTAGATTTCTAATAATTTCACTATAACTCACATTAGTTATTTTTGTACATTAATATTGCTATTGCCAGTGGATTTTATTAATAGGAAGAACCTTTTTGGAAGGAAAGGGTTAAATATATATATGCTGTATATATGTACAGTATATATATATATATATATATCAACCATGTATTTCTAATGGGTCGTTCTTAAGTTGAATATAACCCTCTGGAGGTAGTCAGAAATAATGTATTTGGTTTCATCCAATTAAAATATATAGATGACAAGAATAGAATTATTAATTGTCCTTAGACTGTAAAATATCAAAGGGTATAAACATAGATAGACACCTTTCTAGAATTAATGAATGGGGACAAAAGAATCTAGTTTCCTTTAATGCACAGAAAACCAAGTACATTCAATTTTCTAACCGACAGAATCTCACTGACTCCCATATATTTTTTAATGATGTATATATTCCCACTTCCCCTAGTATTGACATTATCGGTGTAACATTAACTACTAACTTGAGCTGGACACATTATGTTAGAAGCATTGCTAAGAATGCCTCTAAAATACTGGGACTCCTGTACAGAGTTCGAGAATTCTTCACTGGCGAGCAGTTGGCCGTAATATATAAAAGTCATGTGCGTTCTCAGATGGATTACTGTTCACCTCTGTGGGGTGGAAGTGGAGTGGTTGCATTGAGGCAGTTGGACAAAATTCAAAATAAAGCTATTAGATTAATCAATAACCCTGCAATCACACAGGACCTTCCTACATTATCCATACGAAGAAACGTTGCATCCCTTGCATTATTCTACAGATATTTTCACAGCAATTGTTCCGAGGAACTTGCTTCAATTGTGCCGCCTCTCCACATCTTTCTCCGTAGAACTAGGGCAGCTGAGAGCGCCCATGAATTTACACTTTCTCCTCCACAATGCAGAACTTCTGCTTATCAAAATTCATTTATCCCTAGAACTACTACTCTTTGGAATTCACTTCCCTCGAATTGCTTTCCACAAACTTACAATCTACAAATGTTTAAATCCAGTTGTTACAAACATTTTATGAATGGAGGATGCCTTTAGGCACATGGACCTTTTTACTTTATCTGTGTTTTTCCTTCCTCCGTTCATTGTCTCTTAAAAAAAAAAAAAAAAAAAAAAAAAAAAAAAAAAAAACACTAACATAAGCTTGGGTACATTGTTAGTATTTTCCCCTTGATTAATATAATATATACCATTCTATCCCTTATATTACTTGGATTCATCACTACATATAATCATTAAATTATTTTGGACACTTTAAATACCCTTTCCGTACTTTAGGGAGGCATCTCTGAACAGGGTTGCCGGGAAGCGAAATTCTTTTTAGCCGGCAGTTCCGGCAAACCGGACACGCGGCACCACTGTACACTCAGAAGTTTGGCAACACTGCCCCACCATAATCATATTCTATTAGACTAACCTAACCTAACCTAACCTAACCTAACCTAACCTAACCTAATCTAATCTAATCTAATTTTATATAACTAAAATAACAAAATAAAAATATAAAATACACCAGATCCTAACCTAACTTAACCTAATATAATCTAATTTTATATAACTAAAATAACAAAATAAAAATATAAAATACACTAGATGCGAGTGGGCTCGAACACTGGCTTTCTTGGGTATGTGGTCAGACCTCTACCAACTAAGCTACGAGGTGACGTGCCAATTTCGGTTTGAAGGCTATATTTAAACGCGGTTGGGCCTCTCTCTCTCTCTCTCTCTCTCTCTCTCTCTCTCTCTCTCTCTCTCTCTCTCTCTCGTGTTTATGGTGGGGCAGTGTTGCCAAACTTCTGAGTGTACAGTGGTGCCGCGTGTCCGGTTTGCCGGAACTGCCGGCTAAAAAGAATTTCGCTGCCGGGAACGCCACCATTAGGACGTGAGACCAGAACCGCACTTCGTGTGGAGCACTGTCTTTAAATTTATGTACTGTATGTACCGTATGTATATATGTATGTATGTATGTATGTATGTATGTATGTATGCTTTCTTTAAATACTAAATGATGATGAACAACTATCGTCCTGTTTTAATTGTCTCAGTATATTCAAAATTGTTTGAAAGGATAATGCACAAACGGGTCTGGTCATTCATAAACAAGAATAATTTACTGTATAAATATCAATTTAGTTTTAGGGAAGGATATGGTACAGGTTTAGCAATTGTAAATTTAATTGATAAGCTCTCTAAAGATTTGGATGCAGATCACTTTGTTCTTGGTGTGTTTTTAGATCTAAGCAAGGCTTTTGATACAGTTAATCATGATATTTTACTGAACAAATAAAAACAAAATTGCATTAGAGGGGTGGCACATAAGTTGTTTCAATCGTATTTAAGTAATAGATCCCAATATGTATCATACAATAAAGCAGACTCAGGTATTGTTAATGTAAATTGTGGTGTACCACAGGGTTCAATTCTTGGCCCAATATTGTTTATTATGTATATTGATGATATGGTTAATGTTTCCAACTGTTGCTACCAATGTTATTTGCTGACGACACAAATTTATATAAGTGGTAAAAATGTCAATGACCTTTTGAATTCAATGAATAATGAACTAACAAAAATATCAGAATGGATCAACTGCAATAAACTTTAAGTAAATATATCTAAAACTCAGTACATGGTATTTAAAACCAAAGGTAAGAAATATGAAGAACATAATTATAAAGCTGAACATAAATAGAATAAAGTTAACAAAAGGTACAACATATCAAGTTTTTGGGTATTCACTTTGACTCAAAGTTGTCTTGGCATAAACACCTTGATAGTATACGTAGTAAAATAGCTAAAGGTATTGGCATTTTATATAAAGCCAGGAAACTACTAAATATCTCAACCTTGGCAACATTGTACAATAGTTTTATTTTACCATACTTGACTTACGGTATAGACGTTTGGGGATCAGCTAACGACTGTTATATATCACATATTATTATTCTACAACAAAGGATTATTCGCATTATTTCATCTAAAAAGAGAAGGGAAAATACTGAACCATTGTTCAAATTTCTAAAGATATTATATTTCCCAATGTTATATCGATATTGTTTAGCCAAAATGATGTTTCGATTCACCAAAGGATCTATACCTGTGGGTCTGAGAGATACGTTATCTAAACATGAGGAGATACACAACTATCCAACGAGACAACGTAATCAATTACATATACCAGTGGGAAGATCTGCTATGGTTAAAAAGACATTCAGACATACGGGTGTTACTCTATGGAACCATTTATCTGAGGAAATAGATCATCAATGTTCAATTTCTACATTCAAATTTACAGTAATGAACTATCTCTTGAATATATAAGATTAAATTCCATTCTACAATGGTGGTAATTTTATATGTATTTGTGCTTTTATGTTTAGGTATATACTGTATATCTGTTTTTATATCTTTTCTAGCTTTCCATTTTTCTTGGGCATACACCTCCTTGTTTTGTTTTAGCCAACAAAAATATAATGACAAATAGGACATACTGTATATAATGACAAATAGGACATACTGTATATAATGACAAATAGGACATACTGTATATAATGACAAATAGTGACATACTGTATATAATGACAAATAGGACATACTGTATATAATGACAAATAGGACATACTGTATATAATGACAAATAGGACACACTGTATATAATGACAAATAGGACATACTGTATATAATGACAAATAGGACATACTGTATATAATGACAAATAGGACACACTGTATATAATGACAAATAGGACACACTGTATATAATGACATATAGGACACACTGTATATAATGACAAATAGGACATACTGTATATAATGACAAATAGGACATACTGTATATAATGACAAATAGGACACACTGTATATAATGACAAATAGGACATACTGTATATAATGACAAATAGGACATACTGTATATAATGACAAATAGGACACTGTATATAATGACAAATAGGACACTGTATATAATGACAAATAGGACATACTGTATATAATGACAAATAGGACACTGTATATAATGACAAATAGGACACTGTATATAATGACAAATAGGACATACTGTATATAATGACAAATAGGACACACTGTATATAATGACAAATAGGACATACTGTATATAATGACAAATAGGACATACTGTATATAATGACAAATAGGACACTGTATATAATGACAAATAGGACATACTGTATATAATGACAAATAGGACATACTGTATATACCTTTCGTATCAGTCCTCATTGTCATGAACTTTGTAGTGTATATTATATTTTGTAAGCATTGTATTGAATTGTAAATGTTTCATAACACTATATGTTTTGAATTGAATTAAAACCATATTTATTTTACAATGTAAGTAATAACCCATTAATTATTGATTTACTTATTTATCTGATTCTAGTTACCACCAAACTATTTTATTCAGCTTAGGAAAGACCTCTAGGAATCAGAAGGCTAAAAGTATCCCAATAACAAGTTCAGTAAAGTGGTCTGAAGGTAACTAACCCAAGAGTGAACCGATATTCCCAGTCTTTCTTCTACTAGACAAGTAAATTCTGGAACTCTCTCCTTCATGTTATCTTTCCCTCATCGGTACAGGTATTTTTACCTTTTGTCTCCATCATACACACAACACAAAATATAACATAAAACAATGATTTTTTATTTTTTTTTTTACAAGACGTCGTGTGACTAAAATGTTTAACTCTTTAACCCTTAACTGGCGGTGCGCAACTTATGTTGTGTGAAATAAATATGGACTAAGTGGCGGTTCACAACTTATGTCGTGCGCCATTTTCAGCACGTAATGTTGCTGAGAGAGAGAGCTGAGCGGTGTGAGGAGCATAGAAACCGTATGACCTTCCCCCACCACCGCGGTGGACCAACTGAAGTGAATCCCACCCTTCCCTCCCCTCTCACACTCGCTACACAGGGAATTATGTGGGAAAAGTACCTAATTACATGGTTTTTGCACTCGTGTTGCGCGATCGTTGCAAGAGAACCAGTGGTCGTACAAGGATGGTTCGGGTGTCATTGGAAAGCTCTGTTTATGCCCTTTCAGGGATAGATACTTGTTTTACGCTCTGGGTCTTATTTAGGCATGAAAATGATCACGTAAACAACCCTATTTAGGGTAAAAACACCCCGCTGGGCGCTACGGACAAATAGACCACCTAGCCCGCCAATAAGGGGTTAATACAAGGAAACCATTTTCAATTCCTTACGATTTAACGATTTTAAGCACCCTATCATAATTATGTGAGATACAAGAGGTACAGGTAAATTATTATAGTTTTGCACTATTACATTTCAAAAGGTATTTTCTAAACTGCATAACATAGTCTCAAGATAGCCAGAATAAAATTAAGAATGGCGTCGTCATTCTGTTTGTATACCTATTATAGATCCTAATTTAGTAATTAGGCCTACTATTAATATATAACATTGGTGTAATTGTAATGTATTTTTCTGTTTTACTAAAGTCGCTTGTATTGTCCTCACAATGGTTAATTCTCACTCACACACACACACACACTCTCTCTCTCTCTCGCACATACTTATATCATTGAATGATTACGTCTTTCCTTTCCCAAACACTACAATCAACTTCCTCTTCGCTGTCTTTATCATCGTCTCTCACTCTCACTCTCATACCGGCGACCCACCATCATCACCCGGCCAACACTGTTAAGTCAATATTGAACAAGCCCCGCAGTCTTCTAGAGGTATATCCCTGCTGACGGACGTTCACCTCACTCAGTCCCAAACATCATTATACCAGTAGTATGTTGGACCCTATAGTGTGTGTGTGTGTTTTAGGTATTTTGTGAGCCTAAGGGGACAAACTACAATACATTGCTCGAAAGTGGCAAAAGCAAGCAAAAGCCTCAAAAATAATTGAACAAAATATCCACAAATGGCCCGATCAGATAGAGTTAATTGGAGTCATTTATAACAGATTGATTCCTTTAGTGGCTCTTAATATACTAAATATAATCAGCTTAATGTAGCTAGAATACAAAACATGGCGTCATATGATTGACAGGGTTAAATGATCAATCAAATTAACAACCGATGGAAAATTTCGTACTATATTATTGTAGCTAGCGTAGAGCGATTTCATTCATCTCTGGTGGGATCCCTAATCTTCAATTATATATATATATATATTTATATATATACCGGCACATATACAGTACAGTATATATATATATATATATATATATATATATATATATATATATATATATATATATATATATATATATATATTCTACATTCTATTCAACTACCGATACTGTCAGGAACTTTTATTCAGTGTAGGTTTACAGTATAACTCGGGGAACTTGAAGGTAAAAAAAAGTCTAATCCTGTATCATCATAGTTAGGTGAACATCAAACTGCTTAATTCAGCTTAGGATAATCCTTTTGGAATTAATGGCGAATAAAGTATCCATGTTGTATTTCTTTTAAGTATTCTAATGAACCTGATGATAATTTTCTTCAAATTAACATTATCTGGTACGACATCTTGGGGGTAATTATGATATTTTGCTTAATCAACTCTGCATAAGCAAAGTGGTATCGCCTCCCCTGTATACTGTGCACGCTGCACTACCAGCCAGGTAGTTCGTTGTCGTCCGTCAAGAAAACTCCTTCTAGACCGTTCAATGGACTTTCACCAAATTTCACAGGTACATCCATGTTGTCAAAGTGAAGGTCTTTCAAAAGAAAATTTTAATTTTACTTAAACGTCAAGGTAAAATATATGGTCAATATTTCATATTTTTTAGTTTTCACTCAATTTGTTTCATTTTCACTATAGAAGGTGCTGCAAATATTGATATTGTTTTGACTGATGGCACAACCATTACTTCTTCCTCTGAAAAAGCTCAACTCTTTGCTCAAACTTTTGCTAGAAACTCCACCTTGGATGATTCCGGTACTATTCCTCCCTCTCCAACCCCTCTCTCCTACTTATGCTTAATATCCTAATATCTTCTAAAGATGTATTTTCTACCCTCTCTGGGCTTAATACTAAGAAGGCGTACGGTCTGGATGGTGTTCCTCCTGTTGTACTAATGAACTGTACTTCCGTGCCGAATCCCTGCCTAGACAAACTCTTTCATCCCTGTCTCTCCTCTAACGCCTTCCCTTCTTGCTGGAACTTGGCTCTCATTCAACCTGTCCCAAAGAAGGGTGACCGCTCTCAACCCTCCAACTATCGTCCAATTCCTCTCATCTCTTATATCTCTAAAGTTTTTGAAACTATTCTTGCTTCCAAATTTCTTAAGCATTTCTCTGCTCATAATTTACTCTCAGATCGCCAGTATGGCTTCCTTAAAGGTCGCTCTACTGGTGATCTTCTTTCATATCTTACTAACTCTTGGTCATCCTCCTTTCGGGACTTCGGTGAGACCTTTTCTATTGCACTAGACATATCGAAGGCCTTCGATAGAGTCTGGCACAAATCTTTAATTTCTAAACTACCGTCCTTCGGTTTCTATCACTCCATCTGTGCCTTTGTCTCTAATTTCCTTTCCGGCCGGTCCATAGCTGTGGTTGTGGACGGCTATCGCTCACTTCCTCATCATATCAACTCCGGTGTCCCTCAGGGCTCTGTTCTAACTCCCATTATCTTTCTAATTTTCATAAATTATCTTCTCAACTGTACCTCCAGTCCCATCCATTCATACGCAGACGACTCTACCTTACACTACTCAATTAGTTTTCCTGAACGCCCCAGCCAGCAATTCCTCAAAGACAAAGGTAATGAAGTCATGCAACACTTATCTTCTGACCTAACTACTATTTCCAATTTGGGCAGAGAAAACCTTGTTACCTTTAATGTTTCCAAAACCCAATTTCTTCATCTTACTACCTGTTCAGAACTCCCAGATGACTATCCCTTACACTTCAACAATACAAAAATCAATCCTTCATCTTCTCTCAATATTCTCGGTGTCTCTTTTTCTTCTGCTCTCACTTAGAAGGACCATATTACCAGTCTTGATAAGGCAGCCTCCCAGAAGCTGGGTATGCTCAACCGCCTCAAGGGGTTCTTTACCCCTGCACAGCTTCTTGCTCTGTACAGGGGCACAGTGTGTCCTTGTATTGAGTATTGTTCACATGTGTCGGGAGGATCCTCTCACACCGCACTCCTAGACAAAGTAGAAAGGAAAGCCTTTTGTGTCATTAACTCCCGCCCACTCACCAACTCCCTGCAATCTCTCTCTCTTCGCCGCAATGTTGCATCTCTCTCACTATTCAATCGCTACTATAATAATCAATGTTCCTCAGAGCTTTCCCAGTGTATACCACCTCCTCTACGTAGGGTACGTAGTCCCCGTCTTGCAACACAATCCCACCCCTACTCTGTGCAACTCTCCAACCCAAGAGTGAAACATTATTCTCAGACTTTCTTTTATTCAACTGCTGAGCTCTGGAACTCTCTCCCAGAATCAGTCTTTCCCTCTTCCTATGACTTAAATTGCTTCAAACTCCGTTTGTCCAGGCATTTTAGCTCGAACGTCCCTTGATTTTGGCCCTGTCACTGTTTCAACTCTGGGGGAGGCACTCGCTACAGGCAGTTCTGCCTTTTGTCTCCCTCACTCACATAGACAAAAAAATATATATATAATTATATATATACCGGTATATATTTAAAGTATATATTATATATATACTGTATATATATATATATATATATATATATATATATTATATATGTATATATGTATACTGTATATATATATCAGCAATACTCTTGTCCTTAGGAGAGCGTAAGCGAATAATGAGCAGCAAAACCAACGCTGTGACGAACATCTTTATTGGGCAACGTTTCGACCCCATACAGAGTCATTTTCAAGCCTAAAATGAAGTAAAAACAAACTTAATATCTAATGTAAACCTTAGATATTAATAGTTTGTTTTTACTTCATTTTAGGCTTGAAAATGACTCTCTGTATGGGGTCGAAACGTTGCCCAATAAAGATGTTCGTCACAGCGTTGGTTTTGCTGCTCATTATATACATTATATACATATATATATATATACAATATATTGCTATGCAAAATATGATTGTAATGGGGGACAACAATGACTAATATACACATTTGAAAAGTGGCGTAATTGGCGAAATCTTAGTATGGAAAGAAACGAGGGAGCAGACTTAGAACAATGAAATAGAATTAGGTTTACATTTAGATGTGGGTGGGGAATTTAAAAGTGTCATGGAGTGAAAGGGGCGGGGTCGACTAAAATAAGGAAACAGGAGTACAAATGGGCACATATACCTATTTAAATATAAGCCTACACACGTACTATTGTGGACATAAGTCCTGATACACCTGCCTGCTAGAGAATCGCGAAATGTGTTGGTAACATTTCTGCCCCCCGCTCCCCCACCCTTTCACACTCTCTCAAACAAGCCCCTCCTTCCCTCTTTCTTGCCCTCTTTCTTGCTTCACGTCTATAAGCTCCTCCCCCTGGTTTGGTTTCCAGCAATAACTTCTCTCTCCCTTCTGTCTCTCTATTTTACCTCTCTCATCGAACCATTGCATATTATGCATGTTTTCAAAGCTTCTTCCTATAATGAAATACCATATCGTTAAATTAGCATTAGGTTACGTAGTTCATGTTCATATTAGCCATTATATAACAAACATAGCATAATATAAAGATTTAGGATCCATTCGAAGGTGGAAGTAAATTACGGTACGGTACCATATATGTCAGATACATTTGAGACAAATTTACTGTTGCTTTTTCAATTCGTAATTCAGCTATAATTATCTAAGCCCATATATCCCAATGTCTTGAGTATGCATGGATTTCTTTGTTAAAGTTTATATAGTATTAAGATATATAATTGACAAACATAATATAGGTTCCTTGATTCATTTCATTGAATATTAAAAGTTATAAATATATGGTTACGTGTGTATTCTCAATATTAACCTGTCAACCCACCTCTCTCTGAACTTCGGTATACCCACACTTAACTATTCACGTTTCGTAACTAATTGACTCAAACACACGGCCACAGACATTAAATGTGTCTCACATTACACATACTTGCACGTTATTTTCTTACTGGAGGAGATTTGGCGCTTTTTATCTGCCTCAGCGAGTGCTGCTCCCCCCGAGATTAACCCCCTCCGTACCAGGGTTGGGTTTAGTTTTAGTTTAGCTATATCTAAACAATGTCATGCAACCAAGGAAGGATCTGTGGTATTTAGAAGAGTTAATTGAGATAGCATGCAGCCTTTCAATTGTTACACTTCCTTTCTTAACTGAATGAAATCGTATATATACTGTATAGCAATACTCCAATCACTAGAACTGTAGATCTGGCTCCTGACTGGTGTTTGTATCGACGCTCATGATTCACCATCTTATCAATACCCTAGCTCATTAGCCCAGTAGAGTAGCAGAGCTGACAATTTTGTTTATTAATATATGTATTGTTCCATTATACTGGATACGTTTTAGGAATTGAATTGATTACTAAATAGTCTAAAGTGCTATCCAAACCTTAAGACCCATAGAATATCACATGAAACACATTAATAGCGTATATATAAAAAAACAAAAAATACAAGCGAGATAATGAACAAATATATCCGAGAAGTTATAGTAATTTTATGAATAATGGGATAAGTGATATCCGAACCTTAAGAGTTTTAAAATATCATATGAAACACATAAATAACGTAGTTATCATAGAGTAAACACAAGCAAGGGAAGAAATGTCGTCACTGCCCATTATAACTGTGTAAATGTATGGTAGAGGTATGAAGTGTTGAATAACGAAGCTAAAATATTTCGAGTTTGAATATTTCTTTGTCCGAAAGGAAGAGTATATTCTTTGGTTTTCCTTGCAACATTATTTACTCCTTGAGGTTAACGACGTATTTTGACAGTTTATTGTGGCTCCCCTCAGACAATTGTATAGAGCTTACGAAGGACCTATAGGAATTAAAAGGGCAAAGATTATCCCACTTACCCTTCTGACTTTTGTATACCCTATCTATGCAGAACAGTATCGCTTAATAATATCCAGAAAAAATGCATCAACGATCCTATAGGAATTTAACCGAGTAAGGCACCAGACTAAAATATACCCCATTGAACTGTGTGAAGCAACATGAGTTATCCAGGAAAAACCTCTCAAATGTCTTATTATAATAGTTACGGACAACAATTAATTGGCACCTATAATCTGTTTTATGTTCATATTCTTTCAATTACTACCACTTCATACACACATTTGTTTTCACCCACGCCATCACCTTCATTAGTTATTATAGTTACACAAGGTCACATTGTTACCTATCAACTCCGGTGTTCCTCTTGGTTTTGTCCTATCTCAGTATCTTCCTATTATTCATTAACAACCTTCTCAACTGCACCTCCAGTCCCATTCACTCATATGCTGATGACATTACATTACACTATTCCACTAGCCTTCCAAAACATCATTCACAGCAGGAACTTCAAAACTCACGTAAGAAGGCCATAAAACACCTATCTTCTGATCTCTCTACTATCTCTAATTGGGGCAGAGAAAACCTTGTTACGTTCAATGCTTCCAAAACTCAATTTCTCCATCTGTCTACTCATCGCCCCCTTCCTGAAAAATATGACTTACTCTTCAACAACTTATAAATTAACCCTTCATCTTCTCTTAATATTATCGGTGTCTCTTTTTTTTTCTCTCTCTCTCTCTCTCTCTCTCTTGGAAAGATAATTTTAACACTCTTGCTAAAAACAGCTTCAAGAAAGCTGGGTTTGATCAACCGCCTCCAGGGATTCCTTACCCCTGCGCAGCTTCTTGTTCTATACAGGGGCACAGTGCGTCCATGTATTGGGTATTGTTCACACGTGTGGGGAGGATCCTCTCACACAGTAATTATAGACAAAGTATAAAGGAAAGCCTTCCATCTGTCTCATTAACTTATGTCCACTCACCAATTATCTGCAATCTCTCTCTCTTTGTTGCAATGATGCATCTTTCTCATTATTCTACCGCTATTACAATAATCAGTGTTCCTCTGAGCTCTCTCAGTGTATATCACCCCCTCCTTATAGAGCACGTATCACCCGTCTTGCAACACAATCCCACCCCTACTCTGTGCAACTCTCCAAATCCAAGAGTGAAACGTTATTCTCAACCTTTCTTCTATTCAACAGCTGAGCTCTGGAACTCTCTCCCAGAATCAGTCTTTCCCTCTTCCTATGACTTAAATTGCTTCAAACTCTGTGTGTCCAGTTATTTTGGCTCGAAAATCCCTTGATATTGGCCCTGTCAGTCTTTCAACTTTGGGGGAGGCATTTGTCACAGGCAGTTCTGCCTTTTGTCTCCCTCACTCACATAGAGAAAAAAATATGTGTTATATTGAGGTGCACGTTCATAATTTGTAATAAAATAGGACCTTTGACTCAAAATAATACCTGCACTGCATCATATTATTATGATAATAAGTTGTGAAGCAAACTACCTGGGCAATATAGTATATGTTGAAACCACAACAAACTCCTTGGCTGTGGAATCTCCAAAAGTATAATTATTATTAAAGAACAGGGTATTATGTAATATGTAAACAATTTTAACATTTAGCTTTCACCGCATAAAATGAGAAATATTGGATTGAGAATAATATTCAGCAAATGTAAGGTGTATACAGCTAGTAGCTACAACAAATATAATGATGTTTAGGAACCAAATATCTTTCCACAAATATATGCTACCGTGTATAAATAAGGTTATATCAAAAGTGCCCTTAGTTTAATGACGTGTTGCATGGAAAACCAAAATCTTTACCGGTACTCTCAATGTTAGACAAGACGATAATCGAACCCGACACATTTCCACTGCGTGTTTAACAATACCTCTACCAGTCCAGTAAACATCTAATCTCTCTGGAGGACAGCCTAATTTAAGTATTATTACTATACAATAATTAAGGTTTTTATCTTATGATCTATTTGGCCCAATAACAATTACGTTGAACTACCCATATACTAACTGGACATTAATTCTTAAAAGTAATTAAGGCCAATAATCATAATTTTTACATTAGGTGAATTCTCATATATTAATTATATACAAGATTCCTTAACCATTACATCTACCGGTATGTCCTATGTCATGGTCCTTCTTAAGGTTGTTGATTTTTTTAATATTCTCCTTGGTTGGTGTATATTTAAATGGTGTGGGCATTTGTTTAATTGTCTATGTGAATGAAGGAGACATAAGACAAAGCCGCCTGCAACAAGTGTCCACCCGAATGTTGAAAGATAGACAGACAGACAAATCAAGGTAATTTAGGTTGTTGAATATGTGTGATGTGGTTGCTAAGTCTAGTGAAATGAATAGGTGTTTGTGGGAAGCAGCTGAATTAATCTGTGTAAGTGAGGCACAGACAGAAACAGTGGGGGATGCCAGCCAAATGAAACCGGTGTTGCAGCATCTCCTTATGAATATTTTAATCCAATTAACGCTACGATCATGAGGTTTTAACTCATTCGGTATTGGTGATATCCTTTGCATCATATTCTGGCAAATATTAGACGATATTATTAACCCCTTCTGTACCGCCGACGTCTCTATATTTTCATTCTTGCTACTATAAGACGATATTAGTCAGTTTACAAAGAGCCTCCAGCAACTAACAGGCTTCAGACTACCTCACTTAACCTTATTTACTACCATAGATCCTTCTTAAACTGCACAATTTCGTCTACATGTAGCTAGAATACAATTAGAAAGACGTCGCCGGTAAAGAAGGGACTAAGCTAAAAAAGGGTGTCAAGGCTACTATGTGAAATGCTACAGACTATCGCAAATAACACCTTAACTACCACAGACTCTTCCTAATCTACATAAAATGTCTGATTATAGCTGTAGTTAATTATATTAGATGTCCCAGGTACTGAATGGCTAAATAAAAAGTGTCCAGTTATGCATGACCTAGCACAGGTTCACTCAGGTCCTCTGCTCTATGAAACAGAAATTCTCCTGCTACGCAACGACATCCCTTAAGGAGATATCTCCACTTGAGGGATTTTTTCTTGACCCCTTTCTCCCTCATTCTTTTGATATTATAAAACGTTTGCCCCATTAGTTTAGCGATTTTAAGAACTTTCACCAAATATTAAGACCTTTCGTGCAATTCAGGTGTCGATTTTATCCTGGCGAGCGATAGCGAGCCTGTAATTTAAGAGGAACCGGCCTTCGGCCGGGACATTTTTCTACCGAAAAATGTACAAATTTATCTTGAAAGGGACTCAAGGGGATGTAATTTTAAGCTTGATGGAGGTCTAGGGAACAAACTAAATACCTCCCCTTAAGCTACATCACTCGTGATTAATATAGATACAGAAATGATATTCTATAATTTTGACATAGTTCAAATATTATATTTTTACAAATTCCCACCGCCTTATGGTCAACTTATTTATTCGTGTCAACTGCCTTATTGAATACACTCAAATTGCATACCATATTGGCATATTATTTTGCCCCATCGTTATTATGCAACAGACCCGAAATGATTATGGTGCATTTATTATATACATGCAATCCAATATATTATTTTATTGAACTGTTCTTACGTATTAGTTTTTGTTAATCGAATTAACAAGAAGAACGAGACCCACCCTTTGCGGGCCCATCTAACCACTCGGAAGGAGGGAGAACCGAAGCACTCGCTTCATCATTTACAGGTGGCCTCACCCAACACTTTAATCTCACCCTCTCCAGTGAATGGAGAATAGCTATATTAAGTTAAGAAGGAAGTGCAACAATAAAATAGCTTGATACAAGCTCAATTACCCATTCTAAATACCACAGATCCTTCCTTGGTTGCATGACATTGTCTAGATATAGCTAAACTAAAACTAAACCCAACCCTGGTACGGAGGGGGTTAATCTCGGGGGGAGCAGCACTCGCTGAGGCAGATGAAAAGCGCCAAATCTCCTCCAGTAAGAAAATAACGTGCAAGTATGTGTAATGTGAGACACATTTAATGTCTGTGGCCGTGTGTTTGAGTCAATTAGTTACGAAACGTGAATAGTTAAGTGTGGGTATACCGAAGTTAAGAGGGAGGTGGGTTGACAGGTTAATATTGAGAATACACACGTAACCATATATTTATAACTTTTAATATTCAATGAATTGAATCAAGGAACCTATTTTATGTTTGTCAATTATATATCTTAATACTATATAAACTTTAACAGTGAAATCCATGCATACTCCAGACATTGGGATATATGGGCTTACTGTAGATAATTATAGCTGAATTGACAAATGAGAGTGCAAAAGTAAATTCAAGTCTCAATTGTATCTGACTTAGATAACATATATGGTTAACAAAGCTCTATCTTCGAATGGATCATAATGGATTATATTGTGCTAGGTTTGTATAAAATGGCAAATATGAACATGAACTATGTAACATAATGCTTAATGAACGCTATGATATTTAATTTTAGAAAAATTTGATAAACACGCGTACAAATACAATGATTCGATTAGGGAAAGGAGAAATAGAGAGAAGGAAGGGAAAGATTTATCATCCCGTGGTAATAGTGGTGGAAAGTGATCCGTGGGAAGGAGTTTATAGACGTGAAAACAAGAAAGAAGGAAAGAAAAAGGAAAGGAGGGGCTTGAATGAGAGAGCGTGGAAGAGTGTGGGGGGGGGGGGTAAGCAATGTTACCAATACAATTCGCAATTCTCTGGCAGGCAGGTGTAGCAGGACTTATGTCCACAATAGTACCTAATATTAAAAGCACAGGATACTAAAAGCAGAGGAGGGGCGTGGAGGTCTCGTGGGTGCCTAGAGACTGGCGAAGGTGGTGGGTGAGGACGGACTCAGCTATCACACGTGTCATGTCTGTTGCAGTGAACAATATGGTAAAATCCTGGTTATTTACAGTATGGTCTGAGGCATAGAGTACAGAAGGATAGAGAGGAAAGAAAGACGCTAATAATCTGAAAATAGCGAGCCAGCCGCACGTTCGAGAGATGGCAGCACGATCGCAAAGGAAAATGGGAGGGTCCCCATTAATTTGTAATAATCCCTACCTTGTACTAATAACGCTATTAATAATAAATTCTACGCTATCCAGCGACTCTATAGATATGACAGAGTTAAATAGACATACGTAGAGGCTACTGTAAAGGCCAGATCATCGTGAAATTGTCGTCATTATGAGAAGGTTCACAGCCACGTCTCTTCTACCTCTACCATTGTTGTTGTGAGAGTGGGGAGTTGCCAACGTTAAACATGCTGGGCCAAAACATCTCTAGATGTCATAAGTATAACCTATGAACGTATTTCGTGAAATGTCCTGTTTTAGTGCAACTTTATAAATTAACATCTACATAACATGTAACTAATAATATATATTCAAAATTACATTTTAATTCTTGTTGTGTTGCTTGTAGTTATACAACTTACATCATATATAAGTATATTTTATACTGTATATTATGTAATCCTAATATTTTCCTCTTGCTTTTATATATCTATTTTATTTTAAATAATTTACAAGTGTTTTTACCAACATTAAACATTAAATCACTCTTAGAAGACGTTCCATCTTTAACCTATTGCCCCCTCATTTTGCGGAATTTCTGTTAACTTTGGTAACCCTGTAGACAAGCCAGGCGCACAGATAACAAAGAGTATCTAGTAAGGAAAAACGACCGAGGTGTTTTGGTTGTATGCCCTACAACAGTTCTGCCACCAAATCACTAGGACGCGCGGCAAAATAACCGTGTGACGTCACGCTTTGAGCTCTATCCTTCTGTACTTTATGGTCTGAGGTTTCGCTGTGGTTTCGGATAGCGGAATATGATGGCTTCAAAGGGAAATTGGTACGGTAAGATCGACCCTTGTGTTCCGAGATCCTCGTTGAAAGTTGGCGTTTGGTTTGACCAATATACGTAGCATTACAGCTACTTCACTTGTACTGTACTTATATACAACTGAGGATTGTAGAACACATGGGATACGATCTTTAACTTTGAACAGCTGGGAGATTGTAATTTGTGACTTGAATATTAACCTTACTGAAATATGAGGAAAGAACTCAGATATAACTATATATATATATGTAGTAAAACTCGCTAGGAAAATTGAAACAATGGAACACCAAGCTTTCGTCTATTCTCTCAAGACATCTTCAGGGTAATACAAGAAAACGGGGGGAGAGTGAGGCTTAAATACCCGTCCTAAATAATTTGTCAGTTGCTAACTAGCAAAAAAAAAAAAAAAAATATATATGGCAACAGGCAGTAGGATGGCAACACTTTTTGTATTGATATGCTAGTTAGCAACTCACAGATGATTTAGAACGGGCATTTAAGCCTCACTCTCCCCCTGTTTTCTTGTAACCCTGAAGATGTCTTGAGAGAATAGACGAAAGCTTGGTGTTCCATCGTTTCAATTTTCCTAGCGAGTTTTACGACATTACCTTGGGGTAGTGACGACTTGGGCTGCTTTGTCCCAGGTCAAGTGTACGGAGGTCAGAAGGTCATAAGTACAGGGGGGCGTATTCTGGGGGGATTAAGTAGGCCCCCTAGAAGTTCGTGGGCTGGTGGGTCGGCCTCTGCGCGGAAGAACGGCACAACTGGTCCTTTGTTGTGTGTCTGTGTTGAGTCTTCTGTTTCTGATGTACACTATCTTCTTCTTTGGAGCCTCGTGCACTATCTGGTCCAACGTCTTGGGGGTTATTATGATTATTTGTTTAATCATTATTGAGGATTTTGATTGTTTTGATAATTTTCGAACTATGTATTTTAGTCTGTTCCCTAGGCTAACAAAAATGTCTTCCCAAACTTCCTCTAAACTAAATATTGCCCACCATGACCCCTTTCAAGCTAAATTTGCAAATTTTTCAAAAGAGAAGGCCAACTTTTTGTTACAAGCTCGCTCGCCCAGACAAAATTGATACCTTAATGGGGTGAAACGTTTTAATGTCTCCAAACTAATGCAGTGAAACGTCATAAAATCTCCAAACTAATAAAACGAATCAGAACGCGTCCTCGGACCAAATAGGGTTAACAATAGCCCCTTCTACGTTCTGGGGATTCTTGAAGTGTTTACATTAATTATCATGAGGGTTTATTCTTGAAGTGTTTACATTAATTATCATGAGGGTTTATTCTTGAAGTGTTTACATTAATTATCATGAGGATTTATTCTTGAAGTGTTTACATTAATTATCATGAGGGTTGTTGTTGTTGTTCCCCAAGCTGCCTGGCCGAACAGCCCCAAGGCCCCGAGCAATTCCAAGGCCATAACCGAGTGCCCTCACAGAACCCTCCCCGCCGACCACAATAAAGCCTGGGTGACCGAAGCCACTCCATGGCGGGGGGCTGAGGAGGGTGCGGAAACGCCCGGGAAACCAAAGCCCCACCCAGGGCCCTGTGCCCCTCAGCAATTATGAAGAGAAAGTTGAGGGGCAAGGGAAAAATGTGACGCTTTGGCTTCCAATCTTGGTAGATTGGGAGGTCAATCCACGGAAGAGACGCCATCACTTGAGATCTAGAAAATATATAAGTTAAAGGAAAAGTCAGAGTAAGCTATGGGTATGGCAGAGATTGCTCAGCTCTCAAGTTTTTTTTAATTACATTGAGCGTATTTATCAATACCAAATCAATATCAATATCATGAGGGTTTATTCTTGAAGTGTTTACATTAATTATCATGAGGATTTATTCTTGAAGTGTTTACATTAATTATCATGAGGGTTTATTCTTGAAGTGTTTACATTAATTATCATGAGGATTTATTCTTGAAGTGTTTACATTAATTATCATGAGGGTTTATTCAATTGATTTTGCCAATCATTAGCAATATATTTGTATTTACCCCAACCTCCGAAGACTAAACTATACCTTAACAGACACCCTTCCAGCTAATAGAACGCCTCTACCCCCCCCCCCCTTATTTTTCGTCAGGATGTTTTTTCTCAATTAACTCCCGACTTCCATATATCTTTCTTTCGTCTAATGGTAGCCAGAAAAAAGGGAAGAGGTGCGTCATACTACACTATATAAAGGAACATTTAACGGGAGGTTTTTGTTTTGCTCCCTAGACCTCAATCAAACTTTAAAGAATACTCCAAGAGCTCCCTTAGAGTTAAATTTGTACATTTTTTGGTAGAAAAATGAGGCGGCCAGGCAGGCTCGCTATAGGTCGCCGGGAATAAATCGACACCTAAATGGCACGAAAGGTCTTAAAATTTACAATAAAAAAGGCCGAAATGTATGAAAATGACTATACTAACGGGGTTAAGCATAAGGGAGAAGGGGGTTCAGAAAAACATACTCTTAATTGTAAAAAAAATGTTACACATAAACAGTTTTCTAATCGTGTATGAGTGCTAATTGGAATAAATAACCCGAAGAACACTTTATGTCTACCGTTTGTGTTATAAGTAAGTGTTCCAATATTTAGTGTACCCCTTTGAGCACCAGCGACGTGTGTTATGTTATATTCTGGCTATATTTAAACGATACTATGCTGCTTAGGAAGGATCTGTGGTAGTTAAAAGGGTGGATTGAGATAGTTTGAAGCCTTAATATTGCTAGTGGTCCTTCCTAAGCTGAATACAATTGTTTAATAGTTGCCAGAATATGATAAAAAGGACGTCCCTGGTACTGAATGGGTTAAAAGGGTAATAGTTATCATCTTATAATTACATTTCTACAACAATGCCAACTATGTTTTGTAGTTTATATGTTGAATTACTAGTACACCTAGATAGAACACAATTAAACATATTTCGTTATGTTAACGGTGACAGGACAGGCAGCAGTATTGCCAACATAATACTGTCATTTCAACGGCCACACGCTAAACCAACCGTCAATATCACTAGCTATTTACAGACTCAATGCCCTAATCCAAAGGTAAAATACAACCAATAAACCGAAATATTGAATGGTAATATTGAATACGATTTTTGATAATGGGTAGTTAACGATGTTCTACTTTTAATTTTACAGTGTACTCGATTATATTCTGGCCCATGGACTAACATTATATTCTGGCCCATGGACTAACATTATATTCTGGCCCATGGACTAACATTATATTCTGGCCCATGGACTAACATTATATTCTGGCCCATGGACTAACATTATATTCTGGCCCATGGACTAACATTATATTCTGGCCCATGGACTAACATTATATTCTGGCCCATGGACTAACATCTGTTTCTGTGATCAGGCGGCCGAGTCATGCAATGAGCTGGGGGTGTTGGATGGTGATGGTGGTGGTGGGGATACTGATGGTGGTTTTAATGATCATGTCACCCACAACCATGCAGTCTTCAATCATACAACAGGTAAAGCAAAGTTCCCGACACTATAGTCCGTTCATTCTAGATTGAGCAGAAATCGTAACCTCTAACTTCCGTAACTCAAAAAGGACTAGAGTAATCGAGTTAATATTTCTACCAAATAGGAAGACTTGGCTAGGGAATAGGTGTATAAATTGACAGCTCATTTTGCTCTAGCCATTTTTGAGTTACAGAGGTTAGGGGTTACGATTTCTGCCCAACCAAGAATGAACGGACTATAGTTCATTTATCCCATTATTCAAATCTAATATAAACACGCAATCTACCTGTGTATCTATTTGTTTGCCTACCTAATCTAATCTACCCTCTCCAACCCGACCAAAGCTACCCTCTCCAACCTGACCAAAGCTACCCTACCATTCCCTACCCAACCTTACCAAATCACACTAGTTTTAATCTACCCTACCAAACCAAACTTAAACCTAATCTAATTAAGCAAAGCCAGTCTAACCTACCTTACCTAACCTAGCCTTACCTATCTCAACCTAACCTTAGCTAACCCATCCTAGCTTAACCTTACCTAACTTAACCTAACCTACCAAACAAACCCTATGCCCAATTAACTTAGCCAGACATTTGAGATAAAATAAATGACGCTCGTGATTGGTGGTTACAACCAGTTAGAAGAGGTAGTTTGGTTGTGGATTAGCAGTAATTTTGGTTCAAAAGTATTGATTGAAACAGCGAGACAGTAACAAACACAACGAGCTTTTCAAACCCTTGTCCTCTCGCCTTGTTTGAATTCCTTGGACTATTTTCCTTCCATTTCAATAACACATATACGGCAACACAGTACACTTTATACCTTACTTACTGTGATGTTAACCAAGAGATCCGTGTTTTAGCAGATAATGTTCCTTAATATTTTGCTTATGATCAGTCATAGAGGATCAGTGGTTCGGTTCCGATTGAAACATCTGATTGTACTAGACCACATCATCGGATCGAGAGTAACAACACTGACTGTGAACACTTCTGACACCCCTTTTAACAGTAAAACGTCGCTCATTTATTGATATTACGGAACATTCTAGTGCATGTTTGGAAGACACTATTAAGATTTTTAAACAAATATTGTTCTCCTAATTATGTTCAGGAAGTAGTTCTTCTTGAAAGTAAATGTTAATACAATAAACTATTATCGTATATACCGATCATTAAGGGGGGTGACTTACTTTTTTATCTTTCTTTGTTGTATCCATTCGGCCCCATTCAGCCTACTGTTTTAAGACATTTATCCCCATCCAGGTGTCGATTTTTTCATGGCGAGCGATAGCGAGCCAGCATTTTATGGAGAAATCCGGCTTCGCCGGAGAAATTTTTCTATCGAAAAATTTACAAATTTAGACAGCTATCGGTAATTTTTTTGAAAAGACTCGCAGCGTTATTATACATAATTTATTAGGGAAAGTGAAGCTCTATGGAATCCTTATAATATACTCACATAGATTCCACTGTGGGAGAATAGTTTTGATAGTTAACTATAGATTTGCTGTCTGTGTGGAGGTGTGGTGGAGGGGTCATGCCACTGGATTGGTAATCCAATGGACCCGGGTTCAAATCCCGATATGTCAATGGGAAGATATTATTGGGATGGAAATTGTGCTGTACCTAGTATCAGTGCATTACCACAAAGCCCACCGAAATGCCAAAAAAATACCCTCATTGTTCCCTGATTAAATAACACTGTATGAATATTCCCATATTCAAAATATGTTACAGGGGGACAATGCCTAGTGAGTTCACTGCTCAATAGGTGGCGTTCTGAGAGTGAGGGTCTGAGTCTGGAGGGTGAGACGGTGAAGCACTTGAACGAAGCAACCAGCCGCTTCAGAGATGGAGCTGCTTCGAGCCATGATGGATGCTTCACATGTCTCACTCCCCAGACTGGAACAAGACCTCACGGGCTTCACCGTGTTGAGCGGTGGAATGTACAGGCTCTCAGCCTATGCCCGAGAGGGAGTAGTTGAAATATAGAAAAAAAAAAAAAAAAAAAAAAAAAAAAAAAAAATACTACCGCAACTACGAATCTTGTTTCCGAGACCTAGTATATTAGGTCAATATACAGGAGGCGCTACAATATAGGTAGCAAAATTCTAATGGTAGTTTTGGGTTCCTATCATCATATGCTTCATTTCTATATACTTTTTATCCCCGGGAAAAAAAAAAAAAAAATCTTGGGATTTTTCATTTATTTTCTTGGGATTTTTTGTTTTGGTCATTAACCTAACCAAAAAACCTAACCTAACCTAATAGCCCCCAAATACATTTAGGTTAGGTTAGGTTAGGTTTTTTGGTTAGGTTAATAAAAAAAAAAAAAAAAAATCCAAGACAAAAATAAAAAACCCTAGATTTTTTTTTCTTTTTTCCCGGGGATAAAAAGTATATAGAAATGAAGCATATGATGATAGGAACCCAAAACTATCATTAGAATTTTGCTACCTATATTGTAGCGCCTCCTGTATATTGACCGTATATTAACCTAACCAAACAACCTAACCTAACCTAACCCTAGAGTTACTGATATTTGGTATTGATAAATACTAAGGAACTCTTTACCCAAGGCCTTAACCCAGTACGTGGGATACAACACTCTCTAGCCCTTGCAAGTTGCATGCCAGCTACTGTGGGTTCATATATTAGACATACAGTAACATCTTTGTAGAACTTAACACTTTACCGTAGCGAGTGTACTCCATTTCGAACACTTTTTGTAAACATGAACACGTCCGTAGCAGAGCTCTCAAGATTGCGGGACTGAGTTTGTTTACGCGCGGGACTATTTATATCGACAAAATCGAGTTACAAAACTTATCAAAACTATTCTACCACAACGGAATCTATGTGAGTATATTATAAGGATTCCATAGAGCTTCACTTTCCCTAATAAATTATGTATAATAACGCTGCGAGTCTATTCGCGATAATTATCAACGTCTTAAAACAGTATGCTAAATGGGGTGAAGAGGAATACAAAGTTGTGGTATGGGGTGAACTAGGGAGAAATGGAGTGAACTGAAGAAGAATGGAGTGAGATGGGGAGAAAAAGTGAACTGGGGAGAAGTGGAGTGAATGGAGTGAAATGGGGAGATAAAGGGTGAACTGGGGAAAATTGGAGTGCAATGGAATAAACTTGGGGTAAATGGGAGTACAAAGTGGCGAAATAAAGGCGAAAAGGTTGCCTTCAAACTCGGACTTCTTACGTTTCTGCATGGAATCAAGCCCAATCTTTTCTTCGAGTCGACTCGACTCACTAAACACTTTTTCATCAATATGCTCGGAATTTTCCAACTCTAGTTCTTCCCAAGCTTTCTGACATCTAGCCAAAAAAGTTTCCAACAATTTTACTTCCTTATCTTTCCCCCTTCCTTTCCACTCTGATGGCACTAATGTCACTTCTTCCTCTGACAAAACTGAACTCTTCGCTCAAACGTTCACTAAAAACTCTACCTTGGATGATTCCGGTGCTGTTCCTCCCTCTCCACCCCTCTCTCTCTTACTTATTCCTAATATCATAATCTCTTCTAAGAATGTACTTTGTGCCCTCTCTGGGCTTAATACTAAGAAAGTGTATGGACCGAATGGTGTTCCTCCTCTTGTACTCAAAATCTGTTCTTTCATGCTGCCTAGGCAAACTCTTTCGTGTCTGTCATTCCTGTAACATCCTTTCTTCTTGCTGGAAGTTTGCTCTCATTCAACGTGTCCCAAAGAAGGGTGACCGCTCTCAATCCTCCAACTATCGTCCAATTGCTCTCATTCCTTGCATCTCTAAAGTTTTTTAAACTATTCAATTAAAAAAATTCTTAAGCATTTATCTTCCCATAATCTACTTTTAGATCGCCAGTATTGTTTCCTTAAGGGGGGGACCTGTTTTTTTTCTGTCCTTTTCTATCTTTCTCTGGCTTGTATCCATTTGGCCCCATTCAGCCTACTGTTTTAAGACGTTTATCCCCATCCAGGTGTCAATTTTTTACTGGTGAGCGGTAGCGAGCCAGCATATTTTTTATTTTTGTTTGACGTACAGCAGGCTAAATTTGTACATTTTTCGATAGAAAAATGTCTCCGGCGAAGCCGGATTTCTTCATAGAATGCTGGCTCGCTATCGCTCGCCAGGAAGAAATCGACACCTAGATGGGGATAAACGTCTTAAAATAGTTGGCTGAATGGGGCCGAATGGATACAAGCAAGAGAAAGAGAGAAAAGGACAGAAATAACAAAAATCAGGTCACCCCCCTTAAGGGCCGCTATACTGGTGATCATTTTTTTTATCTTATTAACCCTTACAATACCGGGGACGTCTTTTCTATTTGATTTCAGCTACATTTAGATGATTTTATGAAGCTTAGGAAGTTTATATGGTAGCTAAAAGGATTAATTGATATAGTCTATAACCATTTAATGGGTAGATGTCCTTTCTAAGCTGAATACAATCGTCTAATAGTTGTCAGAATATAATGAAAAGGACGTCACCGGTACTGAATGGGTTAAATCTTGGTCATCCTCATTATTATGTTACCTCCACCAACCGACTTTACTCCTAAACTCAATTAATGAAATCAACAAATGCATGTGGAAGTCCAAGGATTCGAACCTAGGATGCTCACACCGAAATTCAGTGCATTTATCCATTGCGCTACGCTACGAAGACAGTTAAAGAATGGTGGACAAGCCTACGATTTATTATGCAGTTTCGAATCCTACATATCAATCTAAGCATGTACACACTTTCCAACTGCGCTATCATAGGCTATGGATAGATGAATGGAAGGAGTAATTAATGGGGCCTTAACCCTAAGGAAGGCCTCTCTATAAACTACCCCTGAACCTGAATGAATTATTATGTTACCTTCATTTTGAGACTTTAGTGAGACCTTCTTTATTGAGCTAGACATATCGAAAGCCTTTGATAGTCTGGCACAAACCTCTAATCTCTAAGCTACCCTCCTTCGGTTTCTATTCCTCCATCTGTGCCTTTATCTCTAATATCCTTTCTGGCCGTTCCATAGCTGTGGTTGTGGACGGCCATCGTTCACTTCCTCAACCTATCTATTCCGATGTTCCTCAGGATTTAGTCCCGTCTCCAGTTCTCTTTCTAATATTCATTAACCCACCTAGCCAGGGTTTCATTTCAAAAGGATCCTAGGAGTGCACATCGTGCTGCCCGGGCATCATAATGGAAGGATCTTTTCTTAAAATCAATCTAAAACCACTTAAAACCGCGGGAGAAACAGCTTCGTTGTCATAGCGGGCAGTCCACGCAACTCGCAACAACATACCCTCTCATTCAGCCTGCCTGGGACACTGTGTTGCAAGCACAACCCAAGCTAATAGGTCGATAGTTTTCTGGTGTGCGAATCGATGCACGCAAGCACTGTTCAGTTACATAAGATTCGTTACATTGTTGAAATATATCAAATATCAATAATCAAAATAATAAATTTAATCAATAATAATCCATAATACATAATCAATAATCAATAGCTGCAAGAGTATTTAGAAGAAGAAGCCATGTGCCAGCTGAACATTGAAATTAAAAATAACACGTAAGCAAAAGCCGCAAAATCTAGTGATTGTATATAAATCAAACAAAAATAACTTTGTATACAATATTCGAGTTTTCACCAATCGCCTGATGGCAATGAGAACTGTTTCCTGAAATATATATATATAACCTAGGTTGAATAACCATTTTGAATTGAATTGAATTGAATTGAATTGAATTAGGGAATTTGTTGATGGAGATAATTATGTGTAGCCAAAAAGGACATAGTGCAGGGACTTCCTGTGTTTATACCAGAAATGCGGGAAAAATGGTCAAACTCGTCTGATTTCTTTAATAATAATAATAATAATAATAATAATATTTATTCAGTTAGCAATTTACAGAGTTGGTACCACATAGTATGTTATAAATATGACATGTACCAGCCTTGCATAATTCCAACTAAGGATAGCCCAATAAGGCCGTTAGGCGTATTTCCATTGGGGTCCTTGTGGGATTAGGTTAGCTGGGGAAAAAGGGAGGATAAAGAAATAGATACTTTAGAGAAAGTATTTCTAGGGGGTTATTTTAAGATACCTTACATCCTATAGTAAATATCAGTAATCCGTAATCAGTAATAATTTCAGTTTGGTTTGTCTATCTCTTATGTCGTATTTAGTAGTAGACATAAGCTTGGTGCTCCCTTCTCGCAGCTGTCCGGTTCAGGTGTTCCTTCAGGCTACGTCTGAAGGAATACAGTGTTCTCTTTTCACGGACTGACTGGGGTAGGTCGTTCCAGTCATTGATGGCAGTGAAGAAGAATGTTTGCTTACCCTGTCCTTGGATTCTCGGGACCTTAAAATTAAACATCCTGTATCTTGTATTATGTCCACTCCTCTCATTTGCTTTAACAAAATCATTCTTTAGATACTCTGGAGCTCTGTCATAGAAAATGTTGAAGGCATTAGTTAGCCTGATTTGTTTGGTCCTGTCAGAGACATTGAGCATACCTAGTGACTGAAGTTGTTCCTGGCCAACATGTGATCTGGGTCCTAGGTTCAGCATGAACCTAACCATTTTATTTTGAGTGACCTGAAGTTTGTGCTGTGCTGATTTAGATGATGCAGAGTACCAGGATGACACAGAATAGTCAAAATGACATTGAACAAGCGCTTGGCAGAGGGTCTTTTTGGTCGCCGCGGGCAAGCATCCCACCTGTCTATACAGGTATTTTATACGTGCTCTACACTTACTCAGGATAGATTCCAAAATTGTTTCACCTGACAAACTCGCGTCCAGTTTCAGTCCGAGATATTTAACTTGTGACACTGTTGTTATAGGAATATCATTACAGTTGACCGAGAAGCCCACAATGTCTTTCAGTTTGCGTTTTGTTCCACATAAGATGGCTTCCGTCTTGCCCAGGTGAAGAGATAGTTTATTGTCCACTCCCTATGCCCATTGCTTGTAGTTTATTACATAGGATATCATGGTCTACTGTGTCAAACGCTTTTTGTAGATCAAGAAGAACCATACCGGTGTAGTTACCTTTAGACATTTCTTTACGAATGTGATCCGTTAAGTGGATGAGACAGGAGTCTGTCGAGTACATGCATCTGAAACCTGATTGAAACTTATAGAATAGATCATTTTGTTTGAGGTAGTGTTCAATTTGGGTGTATACCGCTCTTTCAAGGATTTTTGATACAATACATAATATGCTAACTGGTCTGTAGTTGCCAACTTCTAGTTTATTTCCTTTCTTGAATAGAGGGGTTACAATAGATTCCTTCAGTTCAGCAGGTACTGTGTTGGTGTTAATTGACAAGTTGATGATGTGGGTTAGGGGGCCTGCTATACCAATGGCTCCATCTCGTAGAAATTTGGCAGGAATTTTGTCTGGTCCTGTGGTCTTATGTATATTTAGGTTAGACAGCTCGTCAAAAGTGTATTTTGGTGTAACATTTTGCAATCTAAATGTGTTCGGGTGTATGTCTTTATCTCTGTAGAAATTACGAAAGGTGGCCGTTGTTGTCGTGTATTTATTGAGAGGTTGAGGTAGGTTCTGTGCAAATGTGTTTGCTATGGAAGTGAAGAAGGAGTTGAAGTAGGTTGAAATTTGTCGTTTATCATGACAAACCTGATCATTAATGGTGAGAGCAATATTAGTGTTAGACGAATCCCTTGTCTTGTTGCTGTAGCCTGTTGTTTTTAGGTGCCTCCATAGTTTCTTTGGGTTATTCTGATATTCCTCTGCCTTATTGTGAAAATAATTATTTTTCGCTGATTTCATTTTCCTACTTAGTTTATTCATGGCCCTGTTGAACTCATGTTTCAGACCTTGATCCTGTCTATGTTTCGCTAGCCTTTTTAACAGATTGTCTCTGTGTTCCAGATGGTGTAGTATGTCATTGTTGATCCATGGGTCTGACCTTGCTTTAATTCGTATGTCTTTCAGAGGAGCTATTTCGTCTAGGATGTTTGTGATGATGGTTCTGAAGCCAACCCATGCGTCATTAACGTTTGTACTTCCAAACTCTGGAGACCAGTCTGTATTCCATAAAATGTCCAGAAATGTTTCCTTATTGTAGTTTCTGAGTGACCTTGTTTTGATAACCTTGTGATTCTCTAGGGTAATTTTTGTGGTTTTCCGTGTGCAATATGTGACGAAGTGATCACTTATCCCAGTCTGTATAACCCCTGATTGGGATATTTTGTCCTCTCTGTTACAGTTTATGTGGTCTAATATTGTGGCAGTGTTCTCAGAGATACGTGTGGGGGTTGTGATGAGTTGTTTGTGATTGTGCATTGTCAGTATATGCCTATATTCTCGTACAAGCCTATCATTTCGTTGTTTGTAACACAGGTTAAAATCCCCTAGTATGATGGATTCATTCCGAGGGTCTAGCGATGACAAAGTTCGTTCAAATTTGGTCAAGAATTGTGTGTCGGCTGGTGGCCTATAGCATACCCCAATTGTGATGGGTCTTGTCCTCGGCAGGTGTAGGTCGATCCACAGAGCTTCGTGATTTTCTACATGGAGGTCGGTCCTAGTTGTGTGTGTGAGGTTGTTTTTTACATACAGACATACTCCTCCCCCATGCCTATTGCGATCATTCCTAACCATGTTGAAACCTTGAATGTTTATTTCACCATCGTTTATACTTGAATCCAGCCAGGTTTCTGTGATTGCAATTATTGAAGCTTTGGCCTTATTAGCTAACAAGTTTATTTCTGACAATTTATGGTACATTGATCTGGCGTTAATGTGGATAAGATGGAGCCCTTTGTTGGTGAACACTCTGTATTCATCTTTGATTTTGAATGTGTCCTGGCTGGATTCTGAGTTGTTAATACTTGGATCATTTACATTAATATTCGGTAATGAATGCAAGGCACACTTATTGCAAAGGAATTCCCGTTCTTCACTGTTGGTCTTCTTAGAGATGCACTTCATGTGAGCTACATGTTTACACTTTACACAGTTTTGGATCTTCTGACGTCGTGTTATGAGTGATTCACAAATAAAACAAAAGGTTTCGTGATGTTGCACAGCTGAGTTCCTACATTTAACACATTCAACTTCGTTTCTACTGTTAAAGTAAGTACATCGGTTATGAACAATTTCATTACAACTGTTGCATTGTAAAAGTGAACTCCTATTGTTGAAACCAATATTACAGACTATACATAGTTTTTTCTTACTGTTTGTCATACGACTGGAGGTGTGTACCACTGTACCACTTGGTTGAGTTCTAGTCTTCACCATTCACAAGATAACAGCGTGCCCTGCCTCCTTATATATACTGTATATAGTTCTAACATAGGTTAGATAATTTCTTTGCATAGATATGTGTAGCCACAAATCACATGATTCACTTGAAATTTCCGGATTCGTAAGCCCGCGAAGATACAAAATGCTGCCAGGCGATGTGGGTTATTGATCTTCCCAACTGTACCTCCAGTCCTATCCACTCGTATGCCGGTGACCCTGCCTTACACTATTCAAAGACCCAGCATGCAATCACTCCAAAACTCATGTGATGAGGTCATAGGTCACCTATCTTCTGATCTATCAAATATTTCTGATTGGTGCATGCAGAGAGAATCTTGTTTCTTTCAATGCTTCTAAAACCCAATTTCTCCATTTATCTACCCGTCAAGAACTTTCACACGTCTGTCCCTTGTACTTCAACAGTACACAAATCAACCCCTTCATCTTTCAGTATTCTTGGTGTTTCTATTTCTTTTAGTCTTTCTTGGAAATATCATACTACCATTCTTGCTAAAACAGCTTCAAATAAGTTAGGTGTGTTCAACCATCACCATAGATTCTTCACCCCCGCACATCGTTTGCTCTGTATAGGGGCACAGTGCGCCCATGTATCGAGTAGTGTTTGCATGTGTGGGGAGGTTCCACCCATACTGCACGTATCGAAAGGGTAGTGTCAACAGCGTTCCACCTCATCAACTCATTCCTTCTTACTAGTTCCCTACAATCTCTTTCCACGCGCAACAATGTTGCATCTTTTTCATTTTTCTATTGCTATTACAACAATCAATGTTCTTCAGAGCTCTCTCATTGCCTTGCGGCAAGTGGGAGGTACCCGCCTTTCAGCACGAGCTCACTCCTTTTCTGTCCAGCTCTCCAATCCAAGAATTAGCCAATTTTCTCAGTCTTTCTTCTACTCAACTCTGGAACTCTCTCCCTCAATCAATCTTTCCTTCATCCCAGGACTTAGAATGCTTTAAACTTTGTGTGTCCAGGCATTTTGACCCCAACGTCCCTTGAATTTGGCTCTCTGTCACTCTTTTGGCTCTGGGGGAGACACTCGTTACAGGCAGCCTGCCTTTTGTCTCCTTCATATACATAGCTTTTTTATAATCAATTAAGACGAAATGGAAAACAATGAATAAAATGGAGTGAAATTGAGTAAAATGTAATATTATGGGAGAAAATGGCAAAAAATGAGTAAAAATGAATACAATGGAGTACAATGGTATACTATGGAGTGAAATGGAATAAAATGGAGTTAAATTAAATAAATGGGGTAAAATGGTAAACATGGAGTGGAATGGAATTAAATGGGGTAAAATGGTATACAATGGAGTGAAATGGTATACAATGGAGTGAAATGGTATACAATGGAGTGAAATGGAATACAATGAAGTGGAATGGAATACAATGGAGCGAAATGGTATACAATGGAGTGAAATGGAATACAATGAAGTGGAATGGAATACAATGGAGTGAAATGGAATACAATGAAGTGGAATGGAATACAATGGAGTGAAATGGAATACAATGAAGTGGAATGGTATACAATGGAGTGAAATGGAATACAATGAAGTGGAATGGAATACAATGGAGTGAAATGGAATACAATGAAGTGGAATGGAATACAATGGAGTGAAATGGAATACAATGAAGTGGAATGGTATACAATGGAGTGAAATGGAATACAATGAAGTGGAATGGAATATATTGGAGTGAAATGGAATATATTGGAGTGAAATGGAATATATTGGAGTGAAATGGAATATAATGGATTGAAATTGAATACAGTGGGTAAAATGAAATAAAATGGAATGACATGGAATCAAATAAAGTGAAATCGTATAACATGGAGTGGAATGGTATAAATGGAGTGATATGGAATACAATGTCATGAACAGGTATGAAATGGGAAAACGAGTGAAATTGGATAAAATGGAGTGAAATGGGGTAAATTGTAGCACTATTGGATGAAATTGGTCAACATGGAGAATAGGGGTGAACTACAGTAAAAAGTGGTTATCAAAATATATATGGGCGAAAGAAGTGGTTGTTTACTGTATATATGGATGGAGTCATGAAAGAAATACTATCAAGAGCAGTGGATGTTGGTGTATCGCTGAAAAGGGAGGGAATTGAGTGGAAGCTGCCTATACTGCTGTTTGCGGATGATACGGTTCTGATGAGTGATAATGATTGGGAGTTGCAGGGTCTGGTAAATGAGTTTGGAACAGTGTGCGAAAAACGGAATTTGAAGGTAAATGTGGGGAAGAGCAAGGTTATGGTCTTCGAAAGGGGTGAAGTCACAGAGTGTGAGGTGAAGCTGAACGGTCAGGCTATGGAGATCGTCAACTCTTTTAAGTATCTGGGCAGTGTGTTGAGTAAAGATGGGACTATGGATGAAGAAGTGCGGGAGAGGGTACAACAGGGGAAGAGGGTTGTAGGAACGCAAAAAGCAGTAACAAGAAATAGGGTGGTCAGTATGGAAGTGAAGAAGTCCTTGCATGACAGTGTGGTAATCCCGACACTGACTTACGGAAGCGAAGCATGGACGTTGGGTGAGAGACTCAGACCAAGAGTGAGAGCAGTGGAAATGAATTACTTAAGGAGTGCGTGCGGAGTTACATGGAGGGATAGACAGACTAATGAGGAAGTAAGAAGGGGTGTGGTGTGGAGGTAGATGTGCTGGAAAGTGTGAAAAGGAACAACTTGAGATGGTTCGGCCATATGGAACGTATGGAAAGCGAGAGAATGACTAAGAGGGTGTACGAGAGCGAGGTGGAGGGACAGAGAGGGAGAGGTAGACCGAATGAGAGGTGGAAGGATGGAGTGAGGAAGTACATGAACGAAGGCGGTGCTGGTTGGGGGGAGGGGCGTCGACTGACTTGGGACAGAGGTGCATGGGGGCGGTTCGTTCGTGTCCACCCCTTCGGGGATCACGGCGTCAGGCAATAGATAGATAGAAGAAGTGGAATAGAGCGATATCAAATGTAATGGAGTGGAATGGAGTCTACTGAAATGTTAAGGGGGTCCTGCTGTTTTTCTCTTTCTCTCCTTTTCTCTCTTTCTCTGGCTTGTATCCATTCGGCCCCATTCAGCCAACTGTTTTAAGACGTTTATCCCCATCCAGGTGTCGGTTTCTTCCTGGCGAGCGATAGCGAGCCAGCATTGTAAGTAGAAATCCGGCTTCGCCGGAGAAATGTTTCTATCGAAAAATGTACAAATTTAGCTTGCTGTCAAAACAAAAATACATATATGCTGGCTCGCTACCGCTGGCCAGGTAAAAATTGACACCTGGATGGGGGTAAAAGTCTTAATGGGGGTAAAAGTCTTAAAACAGTAGGCTGAATGGGGCCGAATGGATACAAGCCAAAGAGAGAGGGAAAACAAAAAGTCTCTGACCCTCCATACACATGACTAGAAGGAAAAAAGTGGTGAATTGTGCAGAAAATTGAGAACAAATTTACCTTTAATCGGGTAGAAAAATCTACCAATAGCCACGTAATAGGGTGATTTAGTGAGTAATTGCGCTGGCCTGCAGTTTAGTGAGTAATTGCGCTGGCCTGCAGTTTAGTGAGTAATTGCGCTGGCCTGCAGTTTAGTGAGTAATTGCGCTGGCCTGCAGTTTAGTGAGTAATTGCGCTGGCCTGCAGTTTAGTGAGTAATTGCGCTGGCCTGCAGTTTAGTGAGTAATTGCGCTGGCCTGTAGTTTAGGAAACATAATTCTACCAACAAATGCGTATTTTTTGCTTGAAGAGGGTTCTCGGGAGGCAAATTTATATATACTGTATATTTATATATATTTTTGTATTTAATATATTTGATTTATTTATGTTATTCTTTTTTAAAGCTTGAAGTCGGTTTGAGAGATGTATTAGGGGACAACTTAGTATTAGCCCACACAAATGAGCATTATGTTTTTTCACCCTACAGGAGCAGTTGGAAATACACGAGAGAGCTCTGCCGGAGATAACGAAGGGGGCGCTGTACAGGGAGAATAACAGGGACACCATGCAGAAGGTTGTCAATCTGTTGGAAGGTCAGTCAATAAAGATTACTTGAATTTGTTCAATAGTTATGTTCCTCGATCAAAAGTATGGTTTAACCTCCCCCCTCCCCCTCCCCCGTCGGAGTGACGTAGGTATTGTAATCATTGTGCCTATATGTTTGTGTGTGTGGCAAAAGTGATGATAGCGTTCTGTGTGTGTGTGCCGGGTGCCCAGTAGTTCCCCTCCACCCCCCTATATGTGGCATATTTTTGCACACACATTCTTTCGTGGCAGTAGTGATGATGAAGTTCTGTGTGTGTGTGTGCCCCGTTGGGGCACATACTTCACAGAAGTGATGATAATGGTGATTATGGTAGTAGTAGTGATGGTGTTGCTAATTGTGGTAGTATTTGTCATGGTGATGATCTGTAGTGATGACGATGGTGTTGTTGTTGTTGTTGCTGTTCCCCAGGCTGTCTGGCCGAGCAGCCCCAATGTCCCGAGCAAGGCCAAGGCCATAACCGAGCAGCCCCACAAAACGATGGTGTGTCTGAGTGTGTATGTTTATATTCAGCTTCTGGAAATTTTGTGTCTGGGGTGTCATTGCAGACTTTTGCAATGGCATCTGCAAGTTTTGGCTTTGCTGCAATATTCAGTAGACCATATTTTGTAAAGAGTGATGGTGGATAAACTGAAAGCTCACATTTGAATACATCATCTAGATTTAAATTGAAGTTGTTTACTATTATTTAAAGTCTCTGAAACAGAAGCTGGGTATCCACAACTAATTCCTCTCCATCAGAAACAATCGTTGTTCCCATCAACTTGACTTGGTTCTTTTTCTTGAACAAATAACATTTAATGTTCTCGCCTTCCATGCTAGCAATGATTTGCCTACATCATTTGCCATGTATGCTTTGGAATCACTTGAAGCAATACCAGTTGAGATATCAAGTAGATGTTCACTTTCTTCAAAGGGATCATGGCTCTCAAGATACTCAAATATAGTTACAGTATATGTGTAATCTTGCTTCATTGCACTTGATATCATTTGATTGTTCTTTTTCTGCTGCTCACAACGTTATAGACTGCAGCACCGTTGATTCATTTAAACTCCGCTTAGACAAATATCTCGCATCAAACCCGCGACTGACTGCGTTTGTAAATGAATAACTTTATTTTATCCTCCCCTCAGTTACTAACTCATATGTCCCCTACTAACTTCCTAGTCCTGCCACGGACATTAGTTCCAGGGCAGTAGTTCCCTTTCCAATGTTCCCTTACCAACTCTAAACCACTGTTTGGACACTTGATCCTCAGTGTTTTGGAGGACAAGCAGCCTAGAAGGGTCATTATACCTGTTGTTGCTTGATTTCCTTTGTACTCCTTTGTACTTAACTTTTCCATCTCGATGGTGATCTGGGTATAATCTGGTATTGTAGGGAGCCACCTTGTTGCACCTGATTCTCTTATAATTATGGAATGTACATCCATGCCCTAAAGTCGTGCACATCTCCCCAACTTCAATATTCTATATATTTTTAACTATAAGAAGAAATAACTCCTTAATTCACCTGACCGAAGCTTAAATACTTAAATATATTTGGGCGAGTAAGGAGTTATTTAATTGTATAATTAGATAAGTTAATACAATTGTTGTTAGGGAGATGTGCAGGACATTTGAGCGTGGCTGTACAATAAGATAGCAACAACTATTACATTCCCGAAACTAGACCAGAGAATGAAAGGTCATTACTAGCTTGTTAAATTTATTTGAAAAAAAAAAATGAAAATAAAAAAAAATGCAAATTCATGTAACACGTGTTCATACCTTTTAAAATACAGGACACTTAAATTAGTAGGTAAGTGTTTGTCTGGTTCCACACCTGATTTGTATATCAAGTGTGGAACCATCTATTTTTGTTTTAAAGTCGTTAATAAATTGTTTATAATGAGTAGGTTTAGAAATAATCAAGCTCAAAATTCGAACTTGACCGCCATTATATAATAAGCAAATTCTGTGACTTCTGGGTTGAAACTCGTTTCCCATTTTGGATATGTCATTCAGTACTACCTAATAAACTTGAATCGGCAGGAAAACAAACTTTTGCAATTTGTTTGACTCAATGCTAATATTTCATCTAAATCTGCCCGATTATGGGTATGCCTCGGTGTGGCTGGGACGATGGGCTGGGGCACTCACGGCTTATGTGCCATCGCCCCCAGCAATTACAACACCTTATCGTCTCCCTATTCTTCTGTTGGGGGCTCTTAGTGTTGTTGGCAAGCGGTTCAGAGGGGGTGTCTTTGGTGTTGAAGAAACGTCGTAGGGCTGCCATCATTTTGGCAGGTTCCTGAGGATCTTCAATAGTGTCTTTGGTTGCCTGAAACTTTAGTTAGGGTTCTGTGGTGGATAATGGTACAGGTAGGGCCTCAGTGGTGGTGTTTCCAGGGGTGGATTGTGGGTGCTCCGGATATCAGGTGGGTACCAGGGCGACCCGGCGGATATAGGCAATGTCGGACATGGTGGTGAATGTCATGCTGATGAAGATCTTAAGGGTCCGAAGGTCCTCCTGGAGAGTCTTTCTTTGCCTAGAAAGCATAGGTGAGCTGCGGGTGGCACTCAGGCGATAATGGCTTCCAAGACAAGATCATCTCACTCAGCTTGGGATGCATCTGGCCATGCCACTCAGTACAGCTTTTGTGCCTGTATCCTAAATGGATTCAGGTAATCGGTCAGCTAAAGGGCCAGTAGCCAGGTTTCGGCCTCGTCTGGTGTTAAGTTCGTGGAAAATGTTGAGATGAAAATGTTCTTGGCATGCTCAAAATTTGTCTGGCAGTAAATTTTTCCTACGACCTGTTGACTGTGAGTGCCCATGTATGCCACGACATAAGCCACCTTCTGTTTATCTGTCACATCAGAATTATGGCGACTGACCTGATTTCTAGCAAAGAGTTTTCAGGGTTGTTTAATGTTTCAGCTAACTCCCCTAGCAGTGCTTCATAAAGTTTGAAAACAAAATGAAACGGAACCATTTATTTTTGTGGCCGCTATTTTCATTATTCAGAAAACCGTGTATTCCTACCCTCATGCTCTCTATTATCTCAGTGTAATTTGCAGCAACAAGGCACTTCAATATCATATTCACAGAAAATAAAATATTTATAATTTTTCTTTCGTGAATGACAGTAATGCTATATAAACTTGCTTCGTGTAGCCTACAATCAATGATAGGAATTATTGTTGTCACAGAATTCAAGGATTATCCTTCAATCATTTTTTTTTTTTTTTTATTTATTTATTTTTTGTAAAATTGAATATATTGTTCAAAATAAGGTACACAAATATTTTCAAGATCTACATATCTCTCTAGGACCTAACATATTCAAGAAAACAAGTTAGTAATTAATGATATAAGATGATCAAGGACGAAACATGAAATATCAAGTTCCTGTTCGTTGAGATGTAGGATTAAATTTCGGAGCAAATAGCTTAAGAATTTGGAAAATATTCAATATATTTGCATTGTGATAGAAGGAAAAATATAAATAGAATATTAGGTGTTATATTACAGATATTGAAATAATTGATATATCTTGCATAATAATTTTAATTGATGCACAAATCTTACTCCACATTTATGTAATCTATGCTGCGGAGGAGGGGCGGTAACACTGCAGCAGTAAGTAGCAGTAGGCCTAAATCTCACCTTGACATTATATCATCATAATTAAGTTTTATTAGTCTCCCTGCATGTTATTAATGCTCACAATCTCAATTATGAGATGGCACACCTATAAAAATCAAGTAATCTTGATTATTTAGCTCTATATAACGTAAAACAAGCAACTTTGAGTGCAGATCTCACAGCTAATTCGTCTTATCACAGCTGCAGTCATAGCCTTTAAATCAGTAAGCCTACCCGCAAGAGTTCGAAGCCCATTGTGTTCATGTTTTTATGCATTTCTATTTCATTATTATTGGTAATTTTACTATGCCAATAATATATTTTAACATGTTATAACTTGCTGTATATATTTTGACCATTTGTCTATATTATTAATAATTATTAATTAGTGTATATAACAATTTATTCAAAGCAAATTCTGAGATATGATTGCATCAAAATATGTTAGGTAAGTAAAACTATTATGTTTACTATCCACACTATTGCTTAACTTTCTAATTTAATCTTATGCTTAAAAATTATAGTCATGAAGCTTCCATTAACACTTACGCTGCGGGCATATTTCCACCTATTTCCGTCATATTAGGGCTTATTCAGGCACTCCTGATTGAATAGGTAAGTATATGAATGAAATTAATTGTATTAAGGCGAAAACTAGAAGAAAATAATTTCAAAATGATGCCAGAACGAACTTCGTAGCTCGCGGGGTTCACCCGCAGCGCTACCATAGACATTCGCTAAAATTAGCAATTCTCGCTAATGTCGTGCTATTTTTGCCTTCGGCTGCATTATATATCTAGCGAGACGCTGACTCAGACCCTTCAGTGCCACGGCTGCCTGGCTGGGAGAAGGATGGGTGGCTTGTCGCGCTCTCAATCCCTCGCACTCGATTTTACAGGCTTTAAAAACCTGTAGATTGTTGTAAATTGCCATGACGTTCGGGAACGTGTCCCGCAGCCATTGGGTTAATATACAAATAGCTTACACATACATCACTAGGAAATGAAAAGATATATACTATATTATTCATCAATAGACTAACATTGCATTGTTTGGAACTTACAGTAAAGAGCTACCTTTGCCAGATAATGACCATAACTTGTCTTTATCATATATTCCTTATGAAAATTTATAATAGTCTGATGGTATGCAACCTATCCAAGTCCGTCTGTCTTGAGCAAGGATGCTAACCATATGATAGCCATGGCCATTATTTTGATGGATATTATTGATTAAAATATATTGATGAAAACTAACACCTTAGTGGACATCACCAACTTTTGTTTATTTCGCGTATACATACACTGACCAATCAGCGACGAGCATCAATGTTTGGCCATCATGTCGTTCACCCTGCTCAATCAAAAAAAGGATTGCTCAAACATCATGATATTTCCCCAGGGCCGCTTTCAGGATCTGATCACATCCCAGTTTTCATGCCAATATCCTCAAACCCAATTCAAGTCCCATGTCAATCTCATTTTAACTACTCACTAGCAAACTGGGAAGAATTTAAACACATTTTATCTGAAGAAAACTACATACACGACTATGAGGGACAACACTACACACACATAGACCAACAAATAGAGAACCTACAGAACAAAATCATAAATACAGCCAACACAACCATCCCAAAAACTACATACAAAATCAAACACACTTTCAGACCCTCCATCAGAACACAACGACTCCTAGTGTTCTATCGTCGCCGATTCGAACAAAACAAACACAACCACATACCAGGCCGAGTACGTTACGACCTCTCCAACCTCAGAACTCACATCCTTAATAGCCTGCAATCTGATCATGACACTCACTGGACACACCTTGTACACTCAGTAGAACAACACAGAAAGACTAAGCCCTGGCAATTCTGGAGACACATAAAGCGCCTAAAAGGTAATAACACTCCCAGAACATCCTCCCTCGCTGTAAATGGCAACAAAATTACTGATCCTAGGGCTATCACAGATACATTTAAGCAGAGGAGGGGAGGTGTGGTGGAGTGGTCTTGCCACTGGCCTGGTAATCCAAAGGTCCCGGGTTCAAATCCCGATGTATCAATGGGAAGATATTATTGGGATGGAATTTGTGCTGTACCTAGTATCAGTGCATTACCACAAGCCCACCGAAACGTCAATAAAATACCCTCATTGTTCCCTGATTAAATAGCACTGTATGAATATTCCCATATTCAATATATGCTATAGGGGTGCAATGCCTGATGAGTTATCTGCTCAACAGGTGGCGTTGTGTGTGTGTGTGTAAGTGTGAGAGTCTGAGTGTAGGGGATGAGACAGTGAAGCACGGGAACGAGGTGGCTTCAGAGATGGGGTCGTTTCGGGCCATGAGTGAGCACCGTGCCTCATGTGAAGGCAAGATGGCAGGTGCTCGTTGAAACTCTACGTGCTTCACATGTCTCACTCCCTAGACTGGAACAAGACCTCACGGGCTTCACTGTTCATTGTAAAGCGGTGAATGTTAAGGTTCTCAGCCTATGCCCGAGAGGAAGTAAGTTGGAATATAGAAAAAAAAAAAAAAAAAAAAAAAGACATGGCAACAAGTATACCACCCACACACCCCTGAAAGGCCTGCCAGACAACACATCCGCAATATAGAACAACATCTCACTACCATCCCCAACAGCATCTCCCATGACACACACATTAACTTAAACACACTTGACTCCCAAAATATACTCACCGCTCCCATTGTGCCAGACGAAGTCAAGCTCATTCTATCTAAAAACACGGAGAAAGGCGCCTGGTGCCACGGGTATTCATCATCATCTTGTAAAACACCTACCTAACACTTTTATAGCAGCACTCACTCGCCTCTACAACGCCATCCTGGTATCAGGCTACTTTCCCGTGTGCTTCAAGACAGCGACCATTATCCTCATCCCCAAGAAAAACCAAGACAAAACTAATCCACTAAACTACAAACCCATTAGTCTACTTGAGACTCTTGGGAAGACTCTAGAACGTATCATAAACCACCGACTCAGACTATTTCTCGAAGACGAAGGACTCCTCACACACATGCAATTTGGTTTTAGAAAACATAGATCGACACAGGAAGCGCTAAACATTATAACAAATTATATTCACATAAATAAACGGAACAGACGGAAAAACAAGACAGCCTTAATTACCAAGGACATATAACGAGCTTTTGACACTGTGTGGCACGAAGGCTTGAAGTACAAAATCTGTGAAAATTTCGACTTCCCATTAATAACTCAGAAACTTCTTTGCAATTTTTTGGATAATAGAATAGCCAAAATTAAATGTTCTAATCTCTATTCAGATTCATTTGCACTCAACGCAGGCGTACCTCAAGGCTCAGTGCTCGTTCCTACCCTATACATCTTATATACAAATGGCTTTCCCAAACCCATTCACAATGACTCTCTCACAGTAATTTACGCAGACGACGTGACTCAAGTAATAAGAGCAGACAGACTAGACACATTGACAAACAGAGCACAAAGAGAACTTGACAAATTAGCACAATGGGAACAAAAATGGCGGATTCAGGCTCATCCTCGCAAATCCCACATTACCTACTTTACCAAAGGACATCCCCGTCCAAGACCCCTATTCCTAAACTCCCGAGCGCGTTTCCCTAACCACACACAAATAAATGTCTCTCCCACTAACAAAGTACTCGGCCTCACATTTGACAAATTCCTCCGATTCCATCATCAAGCCAAAACTTCCACTGCCATCGCATCAAAATCCCTCCAAACCATCTTCAGATTCCGAAATGCATCAATTAAAACCAAGCTTCACTTATATAAAGCACTGATAAGACCTCTTTTGTGCTACGTCCCACTCAGTATCTCTCTTTCGGCCCCTACTAACCAACTGAAATACCAAAAAGTTCAAATTACAGCACTGAGATGGATTTTCGGGACTCAGTGGTTTGAATTCCAGACGGCACAACATCTTCACGATCTAGCCCGCATCCCCCCTCTTAATACATATTGGAATCATTTAGCAGAAAAACAACTTATTAAACTTGAGACCTTTCACGATAACTTCACCCAAATTTTCAATATAATTTATACCCCCCCCCCCCCTTGTCAAATCAACTTAACCCTGACAACAGAGAGGCACCCATTCCTAGATTCACGTACAATAATTAAATTTATAACTTCACAGACCAACCCAAAATTTTGGCATTAACCCCAACCCTTAGCCAACTATAACTAAATTAACCCATTTAACGTCAAACTTCAAAATAAATAACAGTTCAGCCACCTTACAAGTTCTGCCATTGACAGCTCTCTCCCCAAATTACCACCCTATTTTTGACTCTATGCCACCCAAAATTCCCGCCTCCCCCCCCATTCTATACCATTTTCGTATTATTACCACCCTAAATTATTAAAACCATTCTCCAGTAGACTTCCTCCTGCCCATAAGCAAGCACTTTCGATTTTATAACATCCAAAATTTTGCTCTCATCATCCACAGCCCCCTTCTTGGCAAGCCATACTGAATCTCAGTAAAGTAACTGCTCTAACGAAAACAATTCAACCCCAACCCAATTACTCAACTCACGCACGTTGGGTAAAGCCCCGACACCCTATTACTCTCACTATTACCACTGTCTCTCCTACTTAACCAATAAAAACTTCCCTTCTTTCACCTTCACCCACCTTTTCTATATTCATTCATTCATTCATTCAGAAACGTTATTGTCTTGATAGTGTCAAGTGAACGAAACCTAGACCTAAATGATCCACTCAGTGAGCGCTGCAAGCCCTGTCTCTGCTACTGTGTATTATCAAGCACTCTCGTCAATTGATGGGCAAAGAAATTACGTTATTACACCGCTATGTATATTAAGTTATGCATTTTATACTTTTATGCACCTCTCGTAGTCACATATACTCAGCATGATACGTCTATGAATCAAAATACGATCTGGCATGATATTAATTCTATTTAGCAATTATGCCCACATTATTGTGTGTCCGATACAATATGAAAATTGTGACCACACTTCCTATCATCAATTGTACAATAATTTTTTTTTTTCTCAACTGTTTGCATCACATATCTTTTTGCTTAAGGGAGATTTATTTATGACAAAAAGAGAGAGAGAGAGAAAGAGAGAGAGAGAGAGAGCGAGAGAGAGAGAGAGAGAGAATATCTACACCTAGGCCATATTTAAGAGACAATTCATACAGTAAATAGACACAGATAGAAAGATCAATAGTTTGGGGAAAATATTGATAAAGAGATTCTTAGATTAGTAGATACATATAGGGAGAGAATAGAGGAAGAGGAATGCCAAAAAAAGCAAGCAACAAATGATATTTTGAGCATAGTGTTACTTAGAATAATTTGTATCTTCTGTGGTTTCTCCCTGGTCGATCAGTTAAATGATCTTTTGATTTAAGTTACACTGCCCTTGTTTCTAACAATACCCTGCAAAGCAACACATCCTTGAACCCCGAACAATGTTGTTGGCAACTTTAATTAGGGGTTCGACCCCTACAGGGAACCCCTATTGTAATAATTAAACCCGGTTTTTCATCCAAATTCTTCTTACACGCCGGTTTCGACGCAATAACTCCAGAACCGCTTTCTGGATCGGGATCAAACTTTCACAGGAGGTGCGTTTTTGTATTGGGCAACTTTTGTTATGCTAAACATCCGGCATGGCGGCCAAACACGTCCGTGACAGCCGATTTCCCGAAAAACTTGACGCCTAAATACCGTCTCTCCCACTCATAGGAAACGACTGGGCTTTGGCATACGGACTCCACTGCTAATGCTCCGCAAATGTTATAGCCTACAGAAGGTTTTGCTTTTGCACGTGGGTTTTTTTCCGGCAATCTTGAAAAAACCTCGAATTCCACTTAAAATTCCACATCTTGAAAACTGCGCCGATGATCAAAGCCATGCTTGCGTAGTTGGGTGATGCTCGCGATTCTGAACGTTTTGATACCAAAAGAATATAAATGGGTGGAATAGTTTGGCCGCAGCATTGAAAACTGTCTATTCTTAAATGACTTTAAAACCGTATTCGCTACCCACACAAAGTTTACCGTCTACAGTCTATAGGCTTCCACGCATCCCCCAGTTTTGCTTAAGAACAGTCACTTTATTATTCAGATCTATAATTTTGTTTTCATTTAACTCTCTCAAAACAGTTTGAGTTCCTACGAATTCCACCAATTATTTAGCCAACCTACCTATACATACCTACCCTACCAAATAATAATGATAATTCAAATTTATTTTTGGTGAATAACAGAGTATTGGCTAAGGTTTTTAACAATTCCTCCCTTTGCCAAATGCTTAGTTTAATAACAATGATATGGACCTTTAAAGTTTTGGCAATTGCCCGTGTGACTGTATTTTAACCCTCCTAAGTGTTACCACAAAATACCGCTAGATCCTTTCTCAAAAGTCGCTAGCATGTTGCTACATAGTCAAACAATGTTAGAATAATGCTGCAATTTCTAAAGAGTTTTGTTTTGTTTGTTTTGCAAATTTTACAATGTAGTATGACTAGAATGTCTGAAATTTTCAAATTATCCCTAGTAAATGTCTCTAGATATAAAAGAAATGGCTGCTAGATTGAAGTAAATAGCTCTACATTTAGCGGTAATATGTAGCTTTATAACTGGCAACACTGCAACCACCACCTCCCTCCCACCCTCCCAGTATTTTCTCCACAAAATACCGCTAGGTCCTTTCTCAAAAGTCGCTAGCATGTTGCTACATAGTCAAACAATGTTAGAAGAATGCTGCAATTTCTAAAGAGTTTTGGTTTGTTTGTTTTGCAAATTTTACAGTGTAGTATGACTAGAATGTCTGAAATTTTCAAATTATCCCTAGTAAATGTCTCTAGATATGAAAAAAATGGCTGCTAAATTGAAGTAAATAGCTCTACATCTAGCGGTAATATGTAGCGAAACAACTGGCAACACTGCCTAAGTGTTACCCCAAAATACCGCTAGATCCTTTCTCAAGAGTCGCTAGCATGTTGCTACATAGTCAAACAATGTTAGAATAATGCTGCAATTCCTAAAGAGTTTTGGTTTGTTTGTTTTGCAAATTTTACAATGTAATATGACTAGAATGTCTGAAATTTTCAAATTATCCCGAGTAAATTTTTTTTGTTTGTTTTGTTTTTTAAGAGACAATGAACGGAGGAAGGAAAAACACAGATAAAACAAAAAGGTCCATGTGCCTAAAGGCATCCTCCATTCATAAAATGTTTGTAACAACTGGATTTAAACATTTGTTGATTGTAAGTTTGTGGAAAGCAATTCGAGGGAAGTGAATTCCAAAGAGTAGTAGCTCTGGGGATAAATGAATTCTGATAAGCAGAAGTTCTGCATTGTGGAGGAGAAAGTGTAAATTCATGGGCGCTCTCAGCTGCCCTAGTTCTACGGGGAAAGATGTGGAGAGGCGGCACAATTGAAGCAAGTTCCTCGGAACAATTGCTGTGAAAATATCTGTAGAATAATGCAAGGGATGCAACGTTTCTTCGTATGGCTAATGTAGGAAGGTCCTGTGTGATTGCAGGGTTATTGATTAATCTAATAGCTTTATTTTGAATTTTGTCCAACTGCCTCAATGCAACCACTCCACTTCCACCCCACAGAGGTGAACAGTAATCCATCTGAGAGCGCACATGACTTTTATATATTACGGCCAACTGCTCGTCAGTGAAGAATTCTCGAACTCTGTACAGGAGTCCCAGTTTTTTAGAGGCATTCTTAGCAATGCTTCTAACATAATGTGTCCAGCTCAAGTTAGTAGTTAATGTTACACCGAGAATGTCAATACTAGGGGAAGTGGGAATATTTACATCATTAAAAAATATATGGGAGTCAGTGAGATTCTGTTGGCTAGAAAATTGAATGTACTTGGTTTTCTGTGCATTAAAGGAAACTAGATTCTCTTGTCCCCATTCATTAATTCTAGAAAGGTCCTGGTTCAGAGAAATTGCAGTGTTTATTTTTGAATTTATAAGATCGGGTTGGGTGAAAGAATTGGTAAATGTGAAGGAACTGTGGAGTGTTGAGTCATCTGCGTAGGAATGTATTGGATTATGAGTGGTAGATATGAGATCATTGATATGAATGAGGAACAGAGTTGGGGCCAAAACTGATCCCTGGGGAACACCAGCATTTATTGAGTGAAATTGAGAATAAAGGCCATCTACCATTACACGTATTTTTCTGTTATGAAGATAAGAAGAAATTAGTGGAACTAATGATGCAAGGCCGTAGTGTGACATCTTCGACAATAAGGATTGATGCCAGACTCTATCAAATGCCTTTGATATATCCAGTGCTATTGTATGTGTTTCACCATGTTGGTCTGTAGCTTGGTTGATTTGATGCGTAAGAAGGCAAAGAATGTCTGCAGTTGATCGACATCGTCTAAAACCATATTGCCTATCACTGATTAATTTATTATTCTCCAGATGCTTAATTATGTGATTATTTAATATAATTTCAAAAACTTTGCCAAGAGTGGAAGTTATAGCTATTGGTCTGTAGTTTGATGGATCTGAAGAGGCACCTTTTTTAGGAACTGGATGGATGTTTGCTTCTTTCCAGGGTACTGGGAAGCATGAGGTATGAGTACACAGACGGAAAAAAATTTCCAATACAGGAGCGAGCACCAAGGAGCAATTCTTAAGTACTATTGGAGGAATTTCATCTGGACCAGGAGCCTTATCTACTGAGAGATTCTGCAAAATAGTTTTGACATGTCTGGTGTGGATCTTAAGTGAGGGAATTTCAGGTGAATTAAAATTAAGTACAGGGACATCTTGATTTATTTCATCTAAGGTTGAGTTGGTGGAGAAAATATCTGCAAGAAGGTTAGCTTTACCTCGTGGGTCACTTACAAGATTGCCAGTCGGAGATTTTAATGGTGGAATGGATGAAGCAGTAGTGAAGTTGGATTTGAATGAGTTAAGAGTAGACCAAAATATTTTGTTATCATTTGGCATATTTAGAAGTTTATTTGCCTGCTTATGGAGAAAGTTTGATTTAGTTAGGTTTAATACAGTTTTGGCATGATTTCTGATGTTTCTAAAGTAATTAAAGGCTTCATGTGTTTTTGATCTTGTGTATGCATTGTAGGCTATTGCTTTTTGTTCAGTTACTCTAGCACAATTATGGTCAAACCATTTAGGTGAATTAGATCTTTTACTGTACTTTTGATGAGGAATAAAAGTTTCCATTCCAATTTTTACAAAATCTTGTATGTGGCTCAAGGTGGAGTGTGCATCATTAGAAAAGAAAGAGGTCCAGGGAATATCAATAAAGAAACCTTGAAGACCCTCCCAGTCTGCCCTATCGTAATGCCATTTAGTCACCAAAACAGGTTCAGAGTGGGAAGGTGTGGTAGGTGATAGACAGGTGGCCTGTATCAGACAGTGATCAGAAGATCCAAGTGGGGACCCCACTGTAACATCATAATTTTCTGAATTGGTTGTTAAAAATAAGTCCAGTAGGTGGGAATTATGATTAGAAATGTCTCTAGATATGAAAAATGGCTGCTAAACTGAAGTAAATATAGCTCTACATCTAGCGATAATATGTAGCGCTACAACTGGAAACACTGCCTACAACCACCTTCTCATCGCCAATGATTATGCTCTGAGGTTTGTATTTGCTTATCTTATCCTGTGTATAAATGTAACCCTTACACATGTTTCTATTAAATAATGACATTAAACAGGATTCATGATTTAAATACAAGGCTAGATATTTATCGGAAGTACGTATTTACCTTCGGAAAGCAAAAATATTCGGTGTGAGCGTCCTGGGTTCGAATCCACGGACTGCCACATGTGTTTGTAATATTTCATTAATCAATTTTAGGAGTCGAGTTGGTTGTTGGATAGAACATAATAATTGATATTGGTTCAGGAGTAATTTATCGAGACGCCTTCCCTAGTGGTTAAGGCCCCATTAATTGCTCTTTCCAGTCACATATGCATAGCCTACGTGAGTTGCAGTTAGGATGTGTGTACATGCTTAGATTGATATGCAGGATTCGAAGTTGCATAATAAATCGTAGGCAGTGTCCACCATTCTTTAACTGCCTTCGTGGTGTAATGCATAAGGTGTTGATATTCGGTGTGAGCGTCCTGGGTTCGAATCCACGGACTGCCACATGTGTTTGTAATATTTCATTAATCGATTTTAGGAGTAGAGTTGGTTGTTGGATAGAACATAATAATTGATATTGGTTCAGGAGTAATTTATCGAGAGGCCTTCTCTAGTGGTTAAGGCCCCATTAATTGCTCTTTCCATTCACATAATAGCATAGCGTACGTGAGTTGCAGTTAGGATGTGTGTACATGCTTAGATTGATATGCAGGATTCGAAGTTGCATAATAAATCGTAGGCAGTGTCCACCATTCTTTAACTGCCTTCATGGTGTAATGCATAAGGTGTTGATATTCGGTGTGAGCGTCCTGGGTTCGAATCCACGGACTGCCACATGTGTTTGTAATATTTCATTAATCGATTTTATGAATAGAGTTGGTTGTTGGATAGAACATAATAATTGATATTGGTTCAGGAGTAATTTATCGAGACGCCTTCCCTAGTGGTTAAGGCCCCATTAATTGCTCTTTCCATTCACATATGCATAGCCTACGTGAGTTGCAGTTAGGATGTGTGTACATGCTTAGATTGATATGCAGGATTCGAAGTTGCATAATAAATCGTAGGCAGTGTCCACCATTCTTTAACTGCCTTCGTGGTGTAATGCATAAGGTGTTGATATTCGGTGTGAGCGTCCTGGGTTCGAATCCACGGACTGCCACATGTGTTTATAATATTTCATTAATCGATTTTAGGAGTAGAGTTGGTTGTTGGATAGAACATAATAATTGATATTGGTTCAGGAGTAATTTATCGAGAGGCCTTCTCTAGTGGTTAAGGCCCCATTAATTGCTCTTTCCATTCACATAATAGCATAGCGTACGTGAGTTGCAGTTAGGATGTGTGTACATGCTTAGATTGATATGCAGGATTCGAAGTTGCATAATAAATCGTAGGCAGTGTCCACCATTCTTTAACTGCCTTCATGGTGTAATGCATAAGGTGTTGATATTCGGTGTGAGCGTCCTGGGTTCGAATCCACGGACTGCCACATGTGTTTGTAATATTTCATTAATCGATTTTATGAGTAGAGTTGGTTGTTGGATAGAACATAATAATTGATATTGGTTCAGGAGTAATTTATCGAGAGGCCTTCCCTAGTGGTTAAGGCCCCATTAATTGCTCTTTCCATTCACATATGCATAGCCTACGTGAGTTGCAGTTAGGATGTGTGTACATGCTTAGATTGATATGCAGGATTCGAAGTTGCATAATAAATCGTAGGCAGTGTCCACCATTCTTTAACTGCCTTCGTGGTGTAATGCATAAGGTGTTGATATTCGGTGTGAGCGTCCTGGGTTCGAATCCACGGACTGCCACATGTGTTTGTAATATTTCATTAATCGATTTTAGGAGTAGAGTTGGTTGTTGGATAGAACATAATAATATAATGTTTACACATATGGGATAGGGAGGAGGGAGGGAGGTATAAGAGGTGGACCGATGGAAGGGAAGAGAACCCCGATATACGAGATCCATAGCTTCATATGCGCGTATTGATCTCTTTCATGCTATTATGTATGCATACAGAAGTAGCAGGACACATATGTCAAGAGTGAACACCAATAACTTAATCCATACACAGTAAAAAGACGGAAATAATATCGTACATACGAAGTGATGGAATGGGTATGGGGGGAGTGTGTATGACAGTTCGTCGCTAGAGAGGCGTGTGTGTGCTTGTGTAGCTATGTGTGTGCTTGTTTGAGTGTTGCTATAGGCTACGCATTAGTTATCTCTCTCTCTCTTATTTATCGCTGTCTTCCTTACGATTATGACATACTGTACTAGTGCATGAGAACAGGAAATAGGGAGCATCGCTCTCTCTCTCACAAATGAGAACATAAGTAAACAGGAGTCTGCAGAGAGCCGATTGGCTATAGGACTCGGTAGCCTATTCCACATATCTACAACTCTGTTACTAAACGAATAGAGGGAGATCCCTTACACACCCAGTCTCTCTCTGTCGCTCGTTTTTTTGCACTCCGGTACAAATGAGGCATATCCTTTACAAGATGAACATGGGAATCTGCAGAGAGACAAGTGGCCCACAAAAGGCAGATCCCTTTCACATCCAACCCATTTTGTCCATATGACTATCTGATTTTATCTTGAAATTCTCTATTGTTCTTGATCCCACTATAGCACTAGGTAGCCTATTTCACATATCTACGACTCTGTTACGAGAGGCAGATCCCTTACACAGCCAATCTCTCTCTCTTATTTGCACACTGGTACACAGGAGGCAGATCCTTACACATGCTACCAAGATGAAAATGGGAGTCTGCAGAGAGCTGATTGGCCCACACACGGCAGATCCCTTTCACACCCAATCCATCTCGTCTTGTCAAATTTTATGTTGAAGCTCTATTGTTATTGATCCCACTATAGCACTTGGTAGCCTATTCCACATATCTACAACTCTTTTACCAAGCGAATAGAGGCAGATCCCTTACAAAGCCAATCTCTTTCTCTCTCGCTCTTGTTTGTTTGCACACCGGTACAAATGAGGCAGATCCCTTACACATGCAACCAAGATGAAAATGGGAGTCTGCAGAGAGCCAAGTGGCCCACATAAGGCAGGTCCCTTTCACACTCAACCCATCTCATAAACGTTACCCGTTATTTACACTACTTACTATACACCATGTTATCATATACCTGCAACCAAAACACAATTGTAAGAAATAGGAACATAAGAAAATGGGAGTCTGTAGAGAGCCAATTGGCCCACACAAGACAGATCCTTTTCACACCCAACCCATCTCATAAAAACTCTCTCTCATTTATCTGTCTTCCTTACATTTATGACATCCTAGTCTCTCTCTCTCTCTCACAAATGAGAACATAAGAAAATAGGAGTCTGCAGAGAGCCGATTGGCCCACACATGTCAGATCCCTTTCACACCCAACCCATCCCACGCTCTCTCTCTCTCTCATATTTATCGCTATCTTCCTTACGTTTACGACATCCTATTCTCTCACCATACTCCCTCTCTCTCCACAAATGAGAAATTAAAAAAAGTAAGAAAACGAGTCTCCAGAGCCAATTGACCTACACATGGCAGATCCCTTTCACACCCAACCCATCTCGTTCTATCTCATTTCAAGTTGAAGCTCTATTGTTCTTGATCCCATTATAGCACTCGGTAGCCTATTCCACATATCTACAACTCTGTTACTAAACGGATAGAGGCTGATCCCTTTTACAGCCAATCTCTCCCTCTCTCGCTCTTGTTTGTTTGCACAATCTGCTCCTTCTGTAGTTTCTCCATGCCCGATAAGTTAAATGATCTTTTGATATCTGTGACACAGCATTTGTATCCAACACAATACCCTGCTTGCAAAACCGTCGAACCCCGGACAACGTTGCTTGCAACTTTAATTATTATTATTATTATTCTATCTATCTATCTATTGCCTGACGCCGTGATCCCCGAAGGGGTGGCCACGAACGAACCGCCCCCATGCACCTCTGTCCCCAGTCAGTCGACGCCCCTCCCCCCAACCAGCACCGCCTTCGTTCATGTACTTCCTCACTCCATCCTTCCACCTCATATTCGGTCTACCTCTCCCCCTCTGTCCCTCCACCTCGCTCTCGTACACCCTCTTAGTCATTCTCTCGCTTTCCATACGTTCCATATGGCCGAACCATCTCAAGTTGTTCCTTTTCACACTTTCCAGCACATCTACCTCCACACCACACCTCCTTCTTACTTCCTCATTAGTCTGTCTATCCCTCCATGTAACTCCGCACGCACTCCTTAAGTAATTCATTTCCACTGCTCTCACTCTTGGTCTGAGTCTCTCAACCAACGTCCATGCTTCGCTTCCGTAAGTCAGTGTCGGGATTACCACACTGTCTTGCAAGGACTTCTTCACTTCCATACTGACCACCCTATTTCTTGTTACTGCTTTTAGCGTTCCTACAACCCTCTTCCCCTGTTGTACCCTCTCCCGCACCTCTTCATCCATAGTCCCATCTTTACTCAACACACTGCCCAGATACTTAAAAGAGTTGACGATCTCCATAGCCTGACCGTTCAGCTTCACCTCACACTCTGTGACTTCACCCCTTTCGAAGACCATAACCTTGCTCTTCCCCGTATTTACCTTCAAATTCCGTTTTTCGCACACTGTTCCAAACTCATTTACCAGACCCTGCAACTCCTATTCATTATCACTCATCAGAACTGTATCATCCGCAAACAGCAGTATAGGTAGCTTCCACTCAATTCCCTCCCTTTTCAGCGATACACCAACATCCACTGCTCTTGATAGTATTTCTTTCATAACTCCATCCATATATACAGTAAACAACCACGGGGACATCACACACCCCTGTTTCAAACCAACATTCAGGTCAAAGAACTCGCTCTGCTCACTCTCCACACGTACTGCCGCCTTTGCACCCTCATACATGCTCTTCACTGCTTTCAGCAACTTGCCCTCTACTCCGTATATTCTAAGTACTTTCCACAAACCTTCTCTATCCACTCTGTCATAGGCCTTCTCCAAGTCCATAAAGGCAACATACACCTTTTGTTTCTTCTCCAGATACTTCTCCACAACACAATTCAGGGTAAAAATCTGATCTACACATCCTCTTCCCTTCCTAAAACCTCCCTGCTCGTCGCCTATACATTTCTCCGTTCTCACTCTCACTCTCTCAATCACTACCCTACTGTATACCTTCCCTACTACGCTTAGAAGACATATTCCTCGGTGGTTACCACACACTCCTCTTTCCCCTTTGCCCTTATATAGGGGGACTATTATGCCAGTCTTCCAGTCATCGGGTGCACTCCCCTTCTCCCATGCTAGTTTGCACATTTTCCATACCCATTCTATCACTATCTCACCACCATACCTCAACATTTCCCCACACACTCCATCTGTTCCTGGTGCTTTCCCCAACTTCACTCTTTTCATGGCTTCCCACACTTCTGACCTCCTGATCCCCACCTCCTCCTCCACTACTTCTCTTCTTCTCCCTCCCATACCATATCCAGCTATGTTTGCTGGCTCTTCATTCCTTTCATTTAGCAACTCACTGAAGTACTCCCTCCATCTTTCGACTCTCTCTTGCTTCTCGGCTAGCATTCTCCCATTCTTATCTTTCACACCCTTACTGTTTCCCTTGCTACCTTCCCTAACTTTCTTGACTTCTTTCCAGAACAGTTTCTTACTCTCCCTCCATTTTACACTCAGATTCCTTCCAAATTCCTCATCTACTCTTCTCTTACTTTCCTTCACTACTCTCTTCACCACCCTCTTACTCTCCACGTACCTCGCTCGTTTCTGTCTCTCGGAATCTTCATTCCCTCTACTACCCAACCACTCTCTATATGCTTTCTTCTTTTCTTCCACAGCTATTCTTACCTCTTCTGTCCACCATGCTGTACCTTTCACTCCCCTCCCTCTTCTCCTCACTCCACACACCTCCTCACATGCTGCACAGATCTCATCCTTAAACACCTTGCTCATCTCCTCCACTTCCTCCATAACTTCCAGGTCGAACCTACCTAGTCGTCTTTCCACTGCTCTCCTGTACTCCTCCCTGATTTCCTCCTCCTGCAACCTCTCCACCCTCCTCACCATTCCACCCTCCTCTCGCCTCCCTCCCGCTCTCCTCACCCACTTCTTTTGTATCCTAACCTTAGCTACCACTACATAATGATCAGACAGACCCCCTCCAATACCCCTATACACCCTAGCATCCATCACAGATTTCTTCATTCGTTCATCCACACATACATAATCAATCAATGACTTTCGTTCCACCACTGTCTTATCCTTCATCGTCAACATCCGTTTCCACGTGTACCTGTGGATCATTCTGTGTCGGAAGAAGGTGTTGAAATTATTATTATTATTATTATTATTTGTGTTATTATATACATATTTTACTTTTCAGAGCTGATAGTAGATAGGAAGGAAGAGAAGAAGGAAGAAGAGGAGCGGAGGATTGAGGAGGTGAAGAGGATGGGAGAGGAGGAGGAGAGGAGGAAGAAGGAGGAGCAGGGGGAGGCCAAGGAGAAGGAAGAACTAGCGAGGATAGAAAAGCTGCCTACCGTCTACATCATTACTCCTACCTTTAAGCGACTAGAACAGGTAAAATATGATAATAATGGTTCTAATAATTAAAGTAATAAATATTTTTGTATAGAAATAATAATAATAACAATTTTGCAAGTAACGTTGTCTGGGCTTCAAACAGTGTTACACGCCGGGTATTGTGTTGGATAGAAGGGCTGTGTCACTTAAGGCGGGTGACCTGTTTTTTTTTTTATTTCTCTCCTTTTCTCTTTCTCTAGCTTGTATCCATTCGGCCCCATTCAGCCAACTATTTTAAGACGTTTATCCCCATCTAGGTGTTGATTTCTTCCTGGCGAGCAATAGCGAGCCAGTATTATATGAAGAGATCCGGCTTCGCCGGATTTTTCTATCGAAAAATGTACAAATTTAACCTGCTGTCAAAAACATTTTATAAATATGCTGGCTCACCAGTAAAAAATTGACACCTGGATGGGGATAAATGTCTTAAAACAGTAGGCTGAATGGGGCCAAATGGATACAAGCCAGAGAAAGATAGAAAAGGACAGAACAAAAACAGGTCACCTCCCTTAAATCAAAAGATAATTTCATTAATCAGGCATGAAGAAACTACAGAAGCTACAAATTGTGGCCATATTGGTTATTGCCATTTTGGAGTGTGGCCGTTTTCTTAGTGGCTGTTTAAGATGGGCCATTTTGGTTGTGGCCGTTACGAAGTGTGGCCATTTTGGTTGTGGGCGTTTAGGAGTATGGCCGCTTTGGTTGTCTGGGAGTGTGACATTTTTGGTTGTGGCTGTTTAGGATTGTGGCTAATTTAGCAATGGCCGTTCAACAAAGTGGGAGTTTTTTTCTGTCCATTTTGGTTGTGCCCATTAACCCATTCACTACCGAGGATATCTTTTGCGTTTTTTCAGCTATATCTAGACGATTTTATGCAGCTTAGGAATAATCTGTGGTAGTAAAAAAGGGTAATTAAGATAGTTTGAAGCCTTTTAACAGGTCTACATCCTTACATAACTGCAAAAATGGTCTAATAATTACCAGAATATATTTAATAAGTCAACACCGGTAGAGAAAAGGTTAAGGAGTGTGGCCATTTTGGCTGTGGCTGGAGGATCGGGAATTTCTCCTCCAGCCAATCACAGGGCTTCCAAGTTTGCCTGACCTGGATCCTGATCTTCCAGATTTGTTGATGCTTGGGTGAACTTCTTTGCCTTCGTTTCTGGTTTCCAGAGGTTTGATCCAGCTAAGAGGGTGGAAGCCCAAGCGAGCATCTTGGCCAATGCGGTAGCCAGCATTCTTTGATGTCATATCCAGGAGTGCCTTCCCTCAGTTAATGGGGGAACATGGTGGTGGGGAAAGCTCCGTCCTTTTTCTGGAGCTTCCAGTTGAGGAATCCTGGCTATTCACATCTAAAAGGAACTCTGATGAAGTGACTGTTTTTTTGGGGGAATCTTCATCTGCACCAGATTGGGAAGGGAAGTTCTTGTTTGTTTCTTCTGAGGTTACTTGAGGGTTTTGGTCAACATCCCAACAGGATACACCAAGAATATTGAGAGAAAATTAAGAGTTGATGTGTGTATTGTTGAAGAGTAAGGAATAGTTTTGTGGACAATTGTGACGGGTAGATACATAGAGAAATTTGGTTTTGGAAGCATTGAATGTAACAAGAATTTCTCTGCCCCAATCGGAAATAGTTGATAGATCAGAAGATATGCGTGCTATGGCCTCATAAAGTGAGATGTGTTATTGTGGAAAACTAGTTGAATAGCGTAAGGCAGAGTCGTCAGCATATGATAGGTTTACAAGTACACCATGATAGACTTACAAGTAGAATCGGGGGTATTAAATGTTGTTGTAGATTCCAGTGGTTTTTGCTCAAAGTGTTATTGGTATCTCTATAGTTACTGGGAGAAGTGTTTATCCCTCAGAGTATTAGTCAGTGTCCGAAACTTTGTGAAATATCTGACAACACTTATTAACCTCGACTGTACATAACAGCATGTTTGTATATGTGTGGGAGCTGCATGACAGGTGCATCATTGCAAGTGTCAGATTTTTTTTTTTTTTTTTTTTTATATATTCCAACTACTCCCTCTCGGGCATAGGCTGATAGCCTTTACTCTCTACCGCTGAACACAGTGAGGCCCGTGAGGTCTTGTTCCAGTCTAGGGAGTGAGACATGTGAAGCTCCTATTCACGGCTCGAACCCAACTCCATCTCTGAAGCTGCTTCGCCTCTGCGCTTCACAGTCTCGCTTCACAGTCTCACTCCCCAGGCTCGGACCCTCACTCTCAGAATGCCTCCTATTGAGCAATTAACTCACTAGGCATTGCCCCCCTGTAGCATATTTTGAATATGGGAATATTCATACAGTGCTATTTAATCGGGGAACAATGAAGGTATTTTGTTTTGGCATTTCGGTGTGCTGTGGTAATGCACTGAAACTAGGTACAGCACAAATTCGATCCCAATAATATCTTCCCATTGACATATTGGGATTCAAACCCGGGTCCATTGGATTACCAGTCCAGTGGCAAGACCACTCTGCCACACCTCCCCTGCAAGTGTTACATTGACAATTGCCTGGTAGACACAGGTGTAATATCTCTCTCTCTCTCTCTCTCTCTCTATACATATATATATATTTACACATATAATATATATATATATATATATTCGCTATGCGGGCACTTCTCCTGGTCTGTGATTGGCCAGTGGGTGATGACGTCAGGAGTTGCGCACTGGAGTCAATCGTGGCTGGGGGTGTGGGGGTGTGGGGTGGTGGAGAGAAGGAGGGACCGAAGTCATCGTTGATTGGCTGGGAGCTGGGTGGCGTGAAGTGAGATGCGCAGGTTCGAGGGGCGGAGCTGAGGGGCGTCTCTCCAGGGGCAGCACGGCTGGGTAGTCTCTTTTAGCAGAAGGGAGTATCTGTAGGTCTAGAGTTTGATTATTAATAATAGGATTCAGGGCTTGTATGTATAGGGCTTCTAATATTGGGAGTCGTCTGGGGTCACTTTCTTTATCAACTATGGTGGTGGGTTTATTTAAATCGTTACGTGTGAGGGGGGGGGGGTCAGATAGTGATCTTTTATGGCTCCTGCCTATATATATATATATATATACATACATATATGCATATATGTATATATATATGGCGCAATGCATAAGTGTGTTGATTTTCGGTGTGAGCGTCTTGGGTTCGAATCCCCGGACTGCCACATGTGTTTGTTAATTTCATTAATCGAGTTTAGGAGCAAAGTTGGTTGGTGGAGAGATCATAATAATTAATTCTGGTTCAGGAGTAGTTTATAGGGAGGCCTTTCCTAGGGTTAAGCGCCCCATTAATTACTCTTTCCATTTACCTATGCATAGCCTCCGATAGTGCAGTTGGAATAAATGTACATGCTAAGATTGGTATGCAGGATTCGAAACTGCAAAATATATCGTAGGCTTGTGCATCATTCTGTAACAATCTTCGTGGCGCAATGCATAAATGTGTTGATTTTCGGTGTGAGCGTCCTGGGTTCGAATCCCCAGACTACCACATGTGTTTGTTAATTTCATTAATCGAGTTTAGGAGTAAAGTTGGTTGGTGAAGAGAACTTAATAATAATATATATATATATATAGAGAGAGAGAGAGATACTGACCATGCACTAATTCACAAATTGTTCGATGGTCGTGTAAACCTATCTGAATGAACGTGCACTCCTTAACCCTCGTCTAGCGGGGTTTTTTGGGCTATTTTGGGCATATTCAGGCCCTCCTGAATGATCAATCAAGTATCTGCATGAAAAGAAATGTATTCAGCAAAAAACTAGGCGCTACAAGCTTCAAAATGAGACCAGAATGAGCTACGTAGCACTTGTCGTTTTCATGCAGTGGTACCACTAACATGGGAGTTTAGCGTATAGCGGCATATTTTTTCCAGCTACGCTCACTACTGGCTACACTGCCGGCCTCTCGAGAACAGAGGGAGCGTGAGTCAGTGGGCGGCGGTAAGCCCTGGGTGTCGGACGTGTGGCCTGCTGCGCTCCCGGCCATTTGCACTCGATTTAACCCTTTAAAAGCCTTAATAATGCTCCTAACTTGCTGCTTTTTAGACACAGACTTAAGTCGGGCCCCACTCTTTAAGTGTTAATGAACTGGAAAATTAATATTAGAATAGATACATGGGTTTCGTTGTACAGTATAAGGCTTATTTGACATTTATGCAGAAATAGTTATTACAATTCAGACATAAATAATATAGGAATATATACATAGTGAAAGCAAAGTTACATGGGTTTATGAATGCAAGACTCAAAAATATTTTCTTAAAACAGAAGTGAGCCTTTGGCAAGAGGCTTAACTACAATATTCAAGTTACAAGTAATGAATAGAACCCATAAGAAGTAGCCTATGCATATTATATAAAGTGCAAATGATGGCCTAGTATATATATATATATATATATATATATATATATATATTTATATATATATTTATATATATTTATATACTGTATATATATAGATATAATATATAGTATATATATATATATATATATATATATATATATATATATATATATATATATATATATATACCCTGTACAAAAGTGTACATATATATAAATATATATGTTTAATAGGCAGATGTTGTAATGAAATAAACAAATAATCAAAAATACTTCAGAGATTATCAACCGAGACGTTTAATAACTTCTAATATCAGTGAATCTTTTTAGGAGTTTAGAATAGCGTGTAATGCTATTAGGAGGCTTCTTTAATATAAAAATAGTATCTTTTACAGACAAAGACATTATCTTAAAGTACTAAGGTCGAATAATAGAATGTTTTTCCCGTGTGTGTCAGGGAGGTCAAGGTTTCATTTGTATTCTTCTTATCATTGTCGGGCGTCTTGGCTGGGAACCTTTGCTAGTTCTTCTTCTTAAGCTTCTTTTTGTTATGTTTCTCGGGATTTGTAGGAGAGCATCTGTTGCTGAACTCTCTAATTGCCTCTCAGGGGTTGCCGAATAAGGGTGTGACCACGCAAGGGTTGATGAGATTGGTCACGGGGTTGGTGCCTGTACAGGGGTTTCCGAACACTGACAGAGAGCAAGGGTTGCTGAATTTCGGTGGACAACACAGGGGTTTTCGAATGAGATTCCAGCTTTCCAAGAATTGCTGAGGTTTTTGTTACTTCCAAAGGGTTGCTTAGGGTGGTAACTCCTAAATGCTTCTGAATTTAGGAGAAGAGGTTAAATCCTGCCAATCAAGATTTCCTTTTGTTCCTTGGTAATTTCTTTTATCCTACTGGTTTTGGTGTCCTTGAATGGAGTCGGGCCTGTGTGGTGGTGTTGTGGCGACCCTTGGAACGGGGTGACAGGGGATAAAGAATATTGGACTGTACTAGCAGTCCGAATTACTGCTGTGTGGCTGGTAAAAGTTGGTGTTGTGTGTTGGGGCTGGTGTAGTGCTTGTGGGGGCCTCTCAGGTCTCTTCTTCTTGACTCTCTGCATATTATTTATATATATATATATATATATACAGTATATATATATATATATATATATCAAAGGTATACAAAGGGTATATAAAATTGCTTGTATGTATACTGATTTACCTTTATTTCCTTATATGAGTTTATTAACGCCCATATCACTATGGACACTTCAGTTACCCATTTCATACCCAATACTTTTACGTTGGCTATGTTTAACTTTTTGGAAATATTAACTGCATTTGGTCTGACGTCTTGTGGGTTATTATGATATTTTGTTTAATTTATAATTAGGCCTATAGAGGATTTTGCTTGTTTTTGACATTTCAGAATAATGTGGTACTTTGTCCCCTAGGATAACAAAAACGCCTTACCAGACTTCCTTCAAACTAAATATTGGCTCTCCAGATCCCCTTCAAGCTAAATTTGTATATTTTTCGATGGAAAAGTAAAAGGCTTGCTACCGCTCGCAAAGATTGAAATGCACCTGCATAATTATTGAGTGAAGAGTCTTAGTATCGCAAAACTAATGGGGTGAACCATCATACAATCTTCAAACTATAGGATAAAACACCTCCTTCGGACCGGTCAGTCAGTAGCTAAACCAACACTCCCATAAAGGGTTAGGGAGGATTTGCAAGAACAAGCTTGCTGTTCCCTTAGTGGGAGTAAATGTTGGAGGTGGGATTCCCAGTCCCAACCTCCTGGAGCTATCTGCGCCACAAAAGTGATGGGCAATGGGACTGCCACATCCTTACGCAGGGTTAAAACTCACTGGTATTATAATACGATATCACAATATTTCTTCAGGGCAATTTTATCTTCATTAATTTACAAGTTATTTGTTTTATTTGGCTGAAATAAGCAGGAAATGAGTAGTGGAGGGCGAGCAGGTGTCTTTAGCCTATTAAATAGTAGAATATTGGTGATATGTTTACCTAACGATATTATGTTCATTACCGCTTCTTCAACTATATACACCTGATATAATATTGACACAGGTTTTGCTCTTCTCTCTCTCTCTCTCTCTCACACACACGTTATACACAGCTTAACACCCCACAAACCATACACACACACATTGAATATATATATATTATATATACACACAGTATATATATATATACAGTAAATATCGGAACACAACATCGTACACAGGTCAACAAAACTTATTAAAAACACGTGCACCTGTAAGGTTTACCCTACTTTACTTATTGACCTCACAAAAAGGTCAGAGGTCAACAACAGATGTACTAGATGTTTACAGCTTAACGATCTGAACACATGTTTCTTGATCTATTTATTTTATTATTTTCGAGGAGGTGATTAAAGAGAATAATTATTATCAATTTTGTACAGTCCATCGTTTACATTCATAGGGGTGTTATATGATATGATCAAGGCGGACTTAGCAAAAAAGTCTTTCTTAATAGCAGCCTGACCAATAGATCATCCCAATGGGGGACAATACAAAAATCGTCTGCTATTTTTCCCGCCTTTGGTTCGCACCAACCTAAATTTGTTGCCATCGAGTGAATTGAAGTTTTTAAAACGCAGTCATCAAAATATCACTGGATTTCTATAGTCATGAATGTTACAGACATATTACTCTAAAAATTTATTCAGTACATTGTCCAATATACAAAGTATTTATGATTAATAAAACATATTTGATTAGGCCCACAAAAACACATGGCAGTCATTCGAAAATAGTCCTGTTAATATTTTAATAGATAGGTATCCATGTCCTAAAATTAAAATTATATGTATAAAAACTCGAGATGAACTTATAAAATAATCGTCATTAGCCACTTTACTGGATATTATATTATACAATTATAAACTAGTTTCAGATCTGGCAAGCGCATAATAAATTGATGCCAGTGTTCGCTACCCATAATAGTCATTATACTAAACTTCTCGGACAGTAAACATCTCTTCCCCACTTCACTTACTTTGTTAAATTTGACATTAGTTGTGCATCTATGTGCACATTAGCAGTAATGGTGGTAGATATTTGTTTCTCACAGATGGAAATCTTAATATAATGTGGATTATAGTCTTAATAAAGGTAAAATGTTCAGTTATAGATTGTGTCGTGCGTGCGTGTGTGTGTGTATTCCAAAGGTTGCCAGAGCACATCACATCTCCAAACTCGCCCAAAAGTAGCCCAATCACTTAATACCGCACAACAGACAATTTCAGCTATTTTTATCCTATCGCACACATTTTCTGATATGTTTATCTTTAACAGCCATGCATGCATGATACTATGAGTTCCCCAAATATAACTAGGCCTAGTCCCATATAGCCTACTGTATGAGTAGTGGCCTACGTGTCACATCATTTAAATATTAATGAAATACCACATACATTATTACCACAATCATGCACTCATCAAATCTGCATCAATGTCCCAATCCCCCCTCACAAACAATCACTTAATTAGGCTATTCAGTCACCACCACATAGGCTACCATACATGTATAGTACAACCAACAGAAAGCCATGATGAACGTTTGTATGAAATGTAGCCTAGCTATAGGCTACTCAACACTCGACACCTCTACAACTTTAATAGTATATAGAACCAGCCCAATTCCGCTTTCCTCAATGTTAGTTAGTTAGGATAATACTTCAGAGGCTATCCACCCCATCACACTGTAAATCAAGAATATAATATCGTTTGAAATGGAAACTCGCAAATCTACGCTTCTGAACGAATCCTAACTAGCCCAATGGTGCGAACAAAAGAAGACCTTGGCAACACTGTGTAGGTATATCCGGCCGCGGTCAGCTGACGACCTAAACAGTCGCCCGTGGAAAAGGCAGTGTTGTAAACAAAATTGTCATCATCTTTTTCGAATTTCCTGCATCTCCACGTATGTAATTTGCTGCCTCTGTGTTCTATAACATTCTGATTCACATTGATTGATTTCCTGTCACTGGTCTAATAAGAAATATAGCCGGTAACATATTTAGCTGCCCGATTTGATAGTGGATTATAAATTGGTAACTTAAAAGCGCACGATAGCTTGTTTTGTAGGAAAGAAACTATAGTGCGCAGGCGCAGACATTCAACCTGCCAAATTCTACAGCTACAGAATATAATACCGTATGTTCAGCCAATTTCTACTGAAACACGTATTTGTTAGTAACTAAAAAGGAAGTAAATACAATACTTCAATGAGTATTACAATTTCGCCCAGCCTATCACACCACATTAGATGAAACTAAATTTCTTGTTCAGTAAGCTGATATTTATGTATCAAATTATGTTAATTATTATATATTCACTGCATTAACGAGTATATAACCATCATATTATGAATCTAGTAAAAATATACTACACAACTATGTGTCATAGATAAGTGTGCAAACTGTATTAAACCTCTTAAATCACGAAAGCCCTCAAACACCTCAATGGTGCATCACACACGAGAGTCATTTGAATAAGACCCCCAGCGCCATCTGGATTTTTAGTACAGTTTTCCCTCATTCACATTAACCCTCTCCGACATATGACGCAATTTTGAGCCTATTAGGGATACTTTAAAGCCTTTATTACCATCAGGTTTTTTTACAAACCTTTATTTTAGTTACTTCAACCTCTGCAGTTGTCTTTGAGTTAGATGTGGGCAGAAAACTAATTTTGGAGAGGTAATTATAAGAGTGAGAGAACTCTATTTCTTATTGCTAATCTGGCAACCTCTGCGTCATATATGTCTGAAGGGGTTAAGGTCATGTCTATTTTGTGTATAAAAATACCATTAGATTCTTGTTCTGACATTACTGATTGTCGGTGTTGCTTAACTCTTTCCTTTAATATTTTTCCAGTTTGTCCTATGTATATAAGAACATAAGACAATTGGAGTCTGCAGAAAGCCGATTGGCCCACACAAGGCAGATCCCTCTCACACCCAACCCTAATTATAAGGCCTAAGTATAGGCCCAGCTCACTAACACCATGAGGACTAACCTCACCAAAACGATCAGAGGTCAGAAAACGGGGGACTGCAGAGTACCGATTCACCCACACCCGGCAGATGCCTCTCACACCTAACCCATTTAGTCTACACGCCTATCTATTTTTTATCTTAAAACCCTCTATCGTTCTTGATGCCACTATAGCAGTTGGTAGACTATTCCACCTATCTACAACTCTTGTTACCAAACCCATATTTGCCTATATCTTTTCTGAAACGAAATTTATCTATTTTGAAACCATTTGTTCGAATTCTTTCGCTATCACTGGGCTTTAGTACATTTTTCATGTCCCCTTTATTTATCCCACTAACCCACTCGAACACCTCTATAATATCCCCTCTAACTCTGCGTCTCTCTAACGAATGTTAGCCTAATTTCTTTCTTCATATGGAAGATTCCTAATATCATGGATATTCTTGTCATTCTACGTTGTACTCTCTCCAAGGAACCTATGTCCATTCTGTAATAAGGACACCAAAATTGAACAGCATATTCCATATGGGGTCTCACTAATGACAAGTAAGTTTTAAGATAACATTAGCAGTTCTGTTACTCACACTCCTAGAGATGAACCCGAGAATCCTGTTTGCCTTGTTACGAACGCTTATACACTGTTTTCTAGATTTCAAATAATTGCTAACAAACACACCTTGATCTTTCTCACAGTCTGAGTTTTCTAATTCCATATTAGCTAGTTTATATTTAGCATTTGTATTCATCTTCCCTATTTTTAATACCTTGCATTTGTCAATGTTAAACTTCATCTGCCAATTTACTGACCATTCGTGTAAGGTATCTAGATCCCTTTGAAGGCACTCTATGTCGCTATCTGAATCAATTTTTCTCCCCATTTTGGTATCGTCTGCAAATTTACTTATCCTACTAGTTATTCCTAAATCAAGGTTATTTATGTATATAACAAACAACAGAGGACCTAATACATATCCATGGGGGACACCACTTTTGACTGCTCCCCATTCTGACTTAGTACCATTAATACTGACTCTCTGCTTCCTACCAATTAGCCATGACCTAATCCATCCCAACAACGACCCACCTATTCCATGCGCCTCAACTTTTCTCATCAATCTCTCATGAGGGACTCTGTCGAAAGCTTTACTGAAATCTAAATATATTATATCATATGACTTGCCATTATCTACTGCTTCATGTACCTCTGAGAAAAAGGTAAGCAAATTAGTAAGGCAAGAACGTCCCTGGGTGAATTCATGCTGAGAAGAATTGATTAAGTTAAATGTTCTAAGTGGTTTCTAATTTTCCTAGCAATAATTGACTCCAGTAGCTTTCCTATGATTGATGTGAGACTAATGGGACGGTAATTGGATGCTATTGATTTATCACCTTGTTTGAAGATCGGAACTACATTTGCAACCTTCCAAGCTTCTGGAACTAAGCCTGTTTCTAATGACTTGTTATATAGAAATGTTAATGTGTAACTTAACTCATCTCTGTATTCTTTTAATACTCTAGCATATACCTCATTAGGACCAGGTGATTTCTGAGGTTTCACATATTGTCTATACTATCGCTATATACCTTACGGACATCTGGGAAAGGTGCCAAATTTGCATTAGTGAAAACGGAAAGAAATTGACTATTTAATGTATTGCACATTTCTAAATAATTGTCTGTAATTTCTCCTATCGAAGTTTTAAGGGGACCTACAGTTTTACATCTCTAACTTTAGATTTATATAGTTAGCAAAAAGCTTTAGGGTTATTTTTTGAGTCGTTTGCTATCCTGATTTCATAATTTCTTTTTGCTTTCCTGATTTCCTTTTTTACCTGTTATGATAGAGTCTGATAGTAAATAAGTAGGTGATTTTTGCCTTTCTATTTTTTCTATATATTCCTTTTTTTTCCCTAGATCTATTAGTTTATTATTCTTTCATTTTGGTTGGTTCTGTGTCGATCCAAATCTTCTTTTGGGGATATATTTATTTTGCGCATTGTGGAGGGACGCAATAAAATGTTCATATGTATCTGTCAAGCTTAACTCTGGCTTATCCTGACGGGTATCTGACGGGTATCTGAGAGAGAGTACGTTCATTAGAACATAAGAACATAAGAACATAAGAAAATGGGAGTCTGCAGAAAGCCGATTGGCCTACACAAGGCAGATCCCTGTCACACCCAACCCTAATTATAAGCCCAGCTTAAAAACACCATTAGGACTTACCTCACCGAAACAGTCAGAGGTTAGAAAAACGGGGATCTGCAGATCCCCACACCTGGGCCACACCTGACAGATCACCCTCACACCCAACCCATCTCGTCCATATGCCTATCTAATTGTATCTTAAAGCTCCCTATCGTTCTTGATCCCACTATAGCACTTGGTAGCCTATTCCACCTATCTACAACTGTTACCAAACCAATATTTGCCTATATCATTCTTGAAACGAAATTTATCTAATTTGAAACCATTTGTACGAGTTCTTTCGCTATCACTGAGCTTTAGTACATTTTTCATGTCCCCTTTATTAATCTCACTAACCCACTTGAATATCTCTATCATGTCCCCTCTAACTCTGCGTTTCTCTAACGAATGTTATCCTAATTTCTTCAACCTTTCTTTATACGGAAGATTTATAATATTATGGATCATTTTTGTCATTCTACGTTGGTACTCTCTCCAATGAATCTATGTCCATTCTGTAATAAGGACACCAAAATTGAACAGCATAATCCATAATTATGGGGTCTCACTAATGACAAGTAAAGTTTTAAGATAACATCAGCAGTTCTGTTACTCACACTCCTAGAGATGACCCCGAGAATCCTGTTTGCCTTGTTTCGAACGCTTATACACTGTTTTCTAGGCTTCAAATCATTGCTAACAAACATAAGAACATAAGAAAATGGGAGTCTGCAGAAAGCCGATTGGCCTAAGCAAGGCAGATCCCTGTCCCACACAACCCCAATTCAATTACAAAGCCCAATTATAGGCTCAACACTCTAATACCCTGAGGATCATCTTACCAAAACGGTTAGAGATTAACGCAGGATTATGGGGGTCTGCAGAGCGCTGATTGGCCCAACCCGGCTGATCCCCCTTCACACCCAACCCTTCTCGTCCATATGCTTATCCAATTTTATCTTAAAGCTCCCTACCGTTTTAGATCCCACTATAGCACTTGGTAGTCCATTCCACCCATCTACAACTCTGTTACCAAACCAATATTTGCCTATATCTTTTCTGAAACAAAATTTATCTAATTTGAAACCATTGGTACGAGTTCTTAAGCTATCACTGAGCTTTAGTACATTTGTCATGTCCCCTTTGTTAATCCCACTAACCAACTTGAACACCTCTATCATATCCCCTCTAACTCTGCGTCTCTCTAACGAATGTAAACCTAATTTCTTCAACCTTTCTTCATACGGAAGATTTCTAATATTATGGATCATTTTTGTCATTCTACGCTGTACTCTCTCCAATGAATCTATGTCCATTCTGTAAAAAGGACACCAAAATTGGACAGCATAATCCATATGGGGTCTCACTAATGACAAGTAAAGTTTTAAGATAACATCAGCAGTTCTGTTACTCACACTCCTAGAGATGAACCCGAGAAGCCTGTTTGCCTTATTACGAACGCTTATACACTGTTTTCTAGGCTTCAAATAATTGCTAACAAACACACCTAGATCTTTCTCGCAGTCTGAATTTTCTAATTCTAAATTAGCTAGTTTATATTTAACATTAGCACACCTGGATCCACTTAATTGTTTGACCATAGGGTCCACCCTTAACCCGTACAGCCCCAGCGATGCGCCTGACGCGTCGGCGATGTATGTAACGCACAGCCCCAGAGACGCGCCTGGCACGTCACCCTAATTGCGCCGACCGTAACCTCAGGTGTAGCCACTCAAGAGGGCTCAGATTTGTATGGGAACTGTGTACGTGTCCCACGCAACCGTGCCGATGGTTGAAAACTCTCAAAGTCCACGTGCGTGCGCGTGAGCGCGCAATAACCTGGTTTTTTGGGGTAATTGCCTTCAATTTTTTACTCTTGTAAAATACGTTTTCGGGGGCTCTGTAGGACCATTCTTTAAGCTTTTTGAGCGGTTTTTCGTGGTTTTTCCTTCATTCCTAACCCATTCGCTATTGTTTCTGGAATAAAAAATTTTTTTGAAAACCGGCCAGGTTCTGGTGAACAAACATTACAAAACTAGCCGGGGCTGGACGGGTTAAGGCTCTTCTTAGCCCACCATAATCAGCTTTTTTGAAATCTGGGTTAAGTGTCATATTCTCTTTAGCATTTCCTGACCATTGTATATTAAGATAAACAGATTTATGATCGCTATTTCCTAGTTGGTCCCCTATCTCTACATTATTTATCATATGTTCATTATTACTGAGCACTAAATCGATAATATTATTACCTGTAGTCGGCGAGTCTACGAATTGAAATACAAAACTATCTTGTATTGCCTCAAATTCAATAAACTCTTCAGAATCTGAGTCGCTGATTTGATGCTGCCAATCTATATTCGGAAAATTAAAATCACCCATAATCCACACATTGCTAAACCTTGATGCTATTTTCACTTCCTGTCACAAGGATATATGATTGCATACTTTACACGGAATGAAATATACACCACCTGCATCATTTTTAGGGCTGTTTTTAATCAAAGTAGTCTTGAAAATGTGTAATGTAAAAATAATTGGAAAAGGCAGTAAGATGGCAATACCTTTTGTTTTTATATGCTAGTTAGCATCTCACAGATGATATAGGAGGGGTGTTTAAGTCTCCGCCTTCCACTGTATTCTTATATTACCCTGAAGATGTCTTGAGAGAATAGACGAAAGTTTGGTGTTCCAAATTATCCCTACGAGTTTTACTACATATATGTATATATATATATATATATATATACAGTATATATATATATATATTAGTGTGTGTATATGTATATTGTTATGCTTGCCGCTTATGCCGCGGAAATTATATAATATAAATTATTAACCTGCACCAATCTCCTTTCACGACAAACCGGTATCGCAGCAGATAAGAGCACAATCAACGCTTATCCAGCCTCTCTCAGGTACTTATGTGCAACTAGTTCCCTGCACACTCCCTCAAATACTAATAGGCAGTGTCATGGCTAATGCGTACATCAATCCACAAAAGTATAAAAAAAATTACCCAGTGCAACAGCTAGTACAACTCGGGCGGTTCTCACGGTATTAGGTAAATGACATATGTGCTCTTAAGAAATGTGCATAAGAAAAGAAAGGGAAAGATTAAGGGGAGGTATTTAGTTTGTTCCCTAGACCTCCATCAAGCTTAAAATTACACCCCCTTGAGTCCCTTTCAAGATTTTTTTTTACATTTTTCGGTAGAAAAATTACCCGGCCAAAGGCCGGTTCCTCTTAAATTACAGGCTCGCTATCGCTCGCCAGGATAAAATCGAAACCTGAATTGCACGAAAGGTCTTAATATGGGGTGAAAGTTCTTAAAATCGCTAAACTAATGGGGCAAACGTTTTATAATATCAAAAGCAATGGGGCTAAACATGAGGGAGAAAGGGGTCAAGAAAAAAATCCCTCAAGTGGAGATCTCCCCTTAAGTACAAAAGAAGTATGCATCGTACTCTCACACCAGGCGACTAGGATACATGCTTTGGCTGTGCTTTGCTCGCTCTAAAGTAAAAAAATGTTTGTCTCCCACAACTAAGCCACCTGCACTCTCACGATACTCCTTTACTCCTAAACTGAATCTATCCAAATAATACGTAGGTGTGTCCTAACTTGACAATACACTACGGGGTCCTGTTACATAGTCAAGTATTAGCTAGCCCAGTATTTTGAAGCCTGATAAGAAGCTATACTTCCTTTAGACTATATAACAGTACACCATGCTTCAAATGTTACCCCCTGTAAGAGCATCCGCCCTGGCTATAAAAGAGAGAGCCCTCCACCCAAGCTCTTACAACCAGATGACAAAGCTGAAGGCAAGCTAAACTAAACTAAAGCAATGTTGAGGTTGGTTTATGGCTGAGGTTTGGATGCCCCAAACTAAGCTACTGAGCGCCCCGGGAATGTACTCCTAGCGGCTGCAAAACAGGGGAAAATAGTGTATGGGTATTGTATGTGTATGTTGTGTATTTCGGTAAATGGTAAATTGCTATGCCACGCTTCTATAGTAGCGAGGTATATTATGGTCGCACTTCCCAGCTCTGGGAATTGTGCAGTATCTTCAAATTCGGATGCTCTCTACTGGGAGAGGACTGACCTTAACTCTATTTATACCAAACAAATGATAGGCACAACAGAAACACAATGGTAGGTACAATGGTTTTTATTCACAACAATAATGTAGGACATGAACATTCACAATATCATGGGTAGGCAAATCAGATTAGTAAAATACAGGACAGATATGATAAATAAACAAAGAGGCAACAGATACATCGTCCTGAACTTGGTAAGGTAAATATGGCAATGATAACCACAAAAGGGAGCAATAGCTTCCTAAGTCACAACATAAGAACACTGAATAGTTATTCTAAGATCTGAAACGTGATAATGGAACACAGAGAGTCTGCATGAATATGACTCAAACTCATGAGCACTGCGAATGAACTCTAGAATATAAACACTTTACGGTCCTTAAGTCTAAATAATGCATAGTACATAGACTTAGATATGCGGCAAGGATCTCTCGAAATGACGTGTATCACTGGTGTATGGGTAATGGACGATGTCGTATCTATATCTCCTCTTCAGGGGGTCGCGGGAGCCCGGACCCGAGAAAGTATGTATATGCAAAGTCGGTGTGAGATAGATGTGTTGTGTTTCCAAGCAAGCGGGATAATGATAACAAACAAAAGGGAAGTTACATAGAGTTACTTCGGGTATGACAAGATTAATCACAGAGTCCTGACACATCTAGATCTAAATACACTGGTGTTTTACCTATTAATCTTAACCCGAGAAAAGCGAAAATCCTTATAAGAGGTTTGGTGGGCAAAGTTGAAGGTCCTCATAAGATCCAAGGCATAAAAAAGCCTTTTAAAACACCCCAGTGGCACTCAAAACAAAGCAATATGTGATTAGGTGAGATAATTCCCCTCCATTACTTGCTACCATTCCTACATATATGTCCCAACCCCTCCCTCCTCCCCTTTTCCCCATCCTCAATTATCACCTATTTTTCCTCTTATTCCCTCTTTTATCAGGTAATTTTCGGCGCAAATTCCCTTCCCGCGGTCTCTATAGCATGGGCAAGGCATCTAGAGATCCTTGCAACAGAGAGACTTCTACTTAGAGCCGTCAGTGTCGCTTGAGAACTCGGGAGGAGAGGATATATGCCGCCGCAGCTCTCTCCTCATGAATGGACCTGTCGGCAATAATACGGCTTTTTCACCCCTCAAATACTATTCCCACTTGTTTAATTGCTCTTAAATGTTAATATCTTCATATTAAACATAAAATAGGCGCATATGAATAAGTAATAACGATATTTATGGTAAAATTACGATTTTCGTTGGGAATGAACCAAAATACCTCCGCATGGCGGGACGTTTCAAATACCATAGTCTAGCCTTTGCCGGGTTAACTATTACCACAACACAAGAGTCACTTAATTATTATGTTCTCTTCACTAACCAACTTTACTCCTAAACTCGATTAATGAAATCAACAAACAAATGTGGCAGTCCGGGGATTCGAACCCAGGACGCTCACACCGAAAACCAACACACTTATTCATTGCACCACGAAGACAGTTAAAGAATGCTGCACAAGCCTACGATTTATTATGCAGTTTCGAATCCTGCATACCAATCTTAGCATGTACAATAATTCCAACTGCAGTATCAGAGGCTATGCATATGTGAATGGAAATAGTAATTAATGGGGCGCTTAACCCTACGGAAGGCCTCTCGATAAACTACTACTGAACCAGAATTAATTATTATGTTCTCTCCACTAACCAACTTTACTCCTAAACACGATTAATGAAATCAACAAACACATGTGGCAGTCCGGGGATTCGAACCCAGGACGCTCACACCGGAAATCAACACACTTATGCATTGCACCACGAGGACAGTTAAAGAATGCTGCACAAGCCTACGAATTATTATGTAGTTTCGAATCCTGCATACCAATCTTAGCATGTACAATCATTCCAACTGCACTATCGGAGGCTATGCATATATGAATGGAAATAGTAATTAATGGGGCGCTTAACCCTACGGAAGGCCTCTCGATAAACTACTACTGAACCAGAATTAATTATTATGTTCTCTCCACTAACCAACTTTACTCCTAAACACGATTAATGAAATCAACAAACACATGTGGCAGTCCGGGGATTCGAACCCAGGACGCTCACACCGAAAATCAACACACTTATGCATTGCACCACGAAGACAGTTAAAGAATGCTGCACAAGCCTACGATTTATTATGCAGTTTCGAATCCTGCATACCAATCTTAGCATGTACAATCATTTAGACGGGCAGGAGCACCGAGGCGAAGAACACGCTGACACTGGCCGGCGTTGAGGAAGTAGAAGTTCTGTCTTCTCTCACGGCTCATTAGAACAGGCTCTTCTTGAGCCTTGAGGTAGGCTAGTCTAACTTCCGAACTGAACTTGGTAAGGTAAAGAGGGCAATAATGATAACAACAAAAAGGAACAATAGCTTCCTAAGTCACACCATAAGAACACTGAATAGTTATTCTAAGATCTGAAACGTGATAATGGAACACAAAGAGTCTGCATAAATATGACTCTAACTCATAAGTTTCCCCAGTTACAGCTTCTTCACTAGTCCGAGTCTGGGCTGTAGAGTTCTAAGAGCCGCCAGGTATTGGGGATTCTCCGCACTGGTTCAGGAGTCTTCGGGTGTCTGGTGTCCTCTCGTGGCCGCCTTCTTGTAGCACCCAAGCTGTGGAGGGAATGGGCTGACGAACTGACACACTCAAGTCACTCTAAGGGTTGAGAGGCGAGAGGGTGACTGTTCAGTAAGCCTAATGTGTTTGCTATCACAGCCTGTGTGTTACGTACAGTAGGGACTCTGTGTTAAGGAATGGCAGCTGAGTCACTGGGGTAACAACACTAAGTGTGTCTGGTTCGAACTTAATGGCCTCGCTTTCCAAAGAAAGCACCGAAGTTATACCAAGATTGCCGGCACTAAGACAAGCGTCACTCGATACTCGGTTGGTCACTAGATTCACATCAACCACCGCATCTCTCTGACAACTGCTGGAACTTACACAATGCAGACCTGGGTTATAACTCGAACCGCAAGTGCTGGAACTTGCGGAACTAGTCTGTAGTTGGTATTATGACTAACCTTTCTCGTTTTAGGCTTTATGTCCTCTCTATCACAAGAATGTTTAGGATCTGTCTTGAAGTTAAGCCAGTAGGCTGAATGGTTGTCGATGATCAGGCAGGCTGATGTAGTGTCTCTTTTGGTAGCGTTGTCCTGGTTAAAACATCTCCGGGCATGGAGGGCACATCAGCAGGCCGGGGTAGACCCTCTGTCAACTGGGATGTCATGGTGGTTGTGTCTCTGGGCATCAAGGGCATGCCGGAAGTCGTCGATCTTGAGATGTTCAAGCTTTTGGAGTCTTTGGTAATGGTTATTTCTAGTAATTGTTCAGGCCCATTAGGTCGAGCTTGTTTTGGAATTAGCTTTGGGGAGGTTCTTAGAGGTGGACAGGGTATTTGGAAGGTTTGAACTTGTGCTTCTATCCACGTGTTCCTTCCTCATATTTCGGCTTTGGTGGGGATGTTAAATAGGTCTTGGAAAGGCCTGGGATAATATTCCTCGGGTGCACGCCATGGGTGGTGGTATTTGTGTGCATTGTGGAGGTTGTTGGAAGGGTGTCGGGGTCTTTGGTAGCCGAGTCGGCGGCACACATGGACGAGTTCGGGTGGATGAATTTGTTTCCCCTTCGAGTCCATCTTCTATGGTGGAAGGTGGCAAAGTAGAACATGGCTGTGAATATGGGGGACTCCGGTGTTTTATTGTGGCAATGTGAACCTGGTTTGTTGTATTCATGTGTTTATGCAATTGTGGAGCTGTTGCTGGTTTCCGAGGCCGCATATCACCATCGCCGTCGATGAAAAAGTCCCGACCCCGGGGCTGGAGCTGGTATATCTTCTTCTCGAAGTTGCGGTAGTAGGGCTGGAGGTGGTGAAGGAGGTAGTACTAGATCCTGGCAGTAATCTTGGGAGTCCCGTCAACGGTCCGGTAAATGATTAGGTATACCGGCTTGTCAGAGGCTAGAACCATATTAATCATAATGTCTGGGTGATTTGATATTCCGAAGGTCCCCCTAGATGGTGACAATGATGTGTAGAATCTTCATCTTGGGATGGTCGGAAGGTGTCGACGGGGCGGAGGTTGGTCGGAGAGTGAGTGGTTGACCTTTGACCTGGCTCGTTTTGTCAGATCTTGCAGACGCAAAGGTATTAAACCTAACTAAATCAAACTTTCTCCACAAGCAGGCAAATAAACTTCTAAATAATCCAAATGATAACAAAATATTTTGGTCTACTCTTAACTCATTCAAATCCAACTTCACAACTGCTTCATCCATTCCACCATTAAAATCTCCGACTGGCAATCTTGTAAGTGACCCACGAGGTAAAGCTAACCTTCTTGCGGATATTTTCTCCACCAACTCAACCTTAGATGAAATAAATCAAGATGAATGAAGGGATGGTCTGAGCATTGGTTAATGCCTTTTCATCCAAAAAAATGCAAGTACATGCAGATTGGGACCAGCAAGATAGACAAGGTAGGATACAGTATGTATGAAGCGATGGAGGAAGTGAGTGCAGAAAAGGATATAGGAGTAGTGATAGACAATAAGTTAAATTTCTCAGAACATTTAGCGGAAAAGATAAACAAAGCCAATAGAATTGTAGGGCTGATAAGGAGGACATTTGTGTCACTTGACGAAGAAATCTTCAGGAATCTCTATACAGCGCTGGTTAGGCCGCACCTGGAATATGCGAACCAGGTGTGGGCTCCATATATGGTAAAGGATATAGAAGCAGTGGAGAAAGTGCAGAGGAGAGCTAGCAAGCTGGTACCAACGTTGAAGAATGCGGGCTATGAGCAGAGGTTGAGGACACTGGGGCTTCCGACACTGGCATATAGGAGAAAGAGAGGGGATATGATAAGAGACTTTTAAGATAGTGTCAGGAAAGTACGATGAGGATGTGTGTGAAGGTATCTTCTTGATGCGGGAGGGAACAAGAACGAGAGGACACTCTAAGAAAATTTACAAAGAAAGAAATAGGCTTGAGAAGGCAAAGAACTCATTTTGTGATAGAGTGGTAAATGAGTGGAACACACTGCCCCAGTATGTAGTCGATTCCGAATCAATAAGGGAGTTTGAAAGTAATCTTGATAAAGCATGGGGAAGACAAGATTTGAAGTTTGATTATAAAACAAAAATACAGAATAGTAAAAATGTTGCGTCTGCTACCGCCGCCGCCAACACCGTGAACGACCGCAGCAGTGCAAGTACTGGTACTGAGCTGGATACACAGGCATAGTTTGCCTTTTTCCAGAGGATCTACTGTAAGAAACTGTAAGAAGATGTCCCTGTACTTAATTTTAATTCGCCTGAGATTCCCTCACTTAAGATCCACACCAGACATGTCAAAACTATTTTGCAGAATCTCTCGGTAGATAAGGTCCAGATGAAATTCCTCCAATAGTACTTAAGAATTGCTCCTTGGTGCTCGCTCCTGTATTGGCAATTTTTTTCCGTCTGTGTACTCATACCTCATGCTTCCCAGTACCCTGGAAAAAAGCAAACATCCATCCAGTTCCTAAAAAAGGTGCCTCTTCAGATCCATCAAACTACAGACCAATAGCTATAACTTCCACTCTTGGTAAAGTCTTTGAAATTATATTAAATAATCACATAATTAAGCATCTTGAGAATAATAAATTAATCAGTGATAGGTAATATGGTTTTAGACGATGTCGATCAACTGCAGACATGCTTTGCCTTCTTACGCATCAAATCAACCAAGCTACAGACCAACATGGTGAAACACATACAATAGCACTGGATATATCAAAGGCATTTGATAGAGTCTGGCATCAATCCTTATTGTCGAAGATGTCACACTACGGCCTTGCATCATTAGTTCCACTAATTTCTTCTTATCTTCATAACAGAAAAATACGTGTAATAGTAGATGGCCTTTATTCTCAATTTCACTCAATAAATGCTGGTGTTCCCCAGGGATCAGTTTTGGACCCAATTCTGTTCCTCATTCATATCAATGATCTCATATCTACCACTCATAATCCAATACATTCCTACGCAGATGACTCAACACTCCACAGTTCCTTCACATTTACCAATTCTTTCACCCAACCCGATCTTATAAATTCAAAAATAAACACTGCAATTTCTCTGAACCAGGACCTTTCTAGAATTAATGGATGGGACAAAAGAATCTAGTTTCCTTTAATGCACAGAAAACCAAGTACATTCAATTTTCTAACCGACAGAATCTCACGGACTCCCATATATTTTTTAATGATGTAAATATTCCCACTTCCCCTAGTATTGACATTCTCGGTGTAACATTAACTACTAACTTGAGCTGGACACATTATGTTAGAAGCATTGCTAAGAATGCCTCTAAAAAACTGGGACTCCTGTACAGAGTTCGAGAATTCTTCACTGACGAGCAGTTGGCCGTGATGTATAAAAGTCATGTGCGTTCTCAGATGGATTACTGTTCACCTCTGTGGGGTGGAAGTGGAGTGGTTGCATTGAGGCAGTTGGACAAAATTCAAAATAAAGCTATTAGATTAATCAATAACCCTGCAATCACACAGGACCTTCCTACATTATCCATACGAAGGAACGTTGCATCCCTTGCATTATTCTACAGATATTTTCACAGCAATTGTTTCGAGGAACTTGCTTCAATTGTGCCGCCTCTCCACATCTTTCCCCGTAGAACTAGGGCAGCTGAGAGCGCCCATGAATTTACACTTTCTCCTCCACAATGCAGAACTTCTGCTTATCAGAATTCATTTATCCCCAGAGCTACTACTCTTTGGAATTCACTTCCCTCGAATTGCTTTCCACAAACTTACAATCTACAAATGTTTAAATCCAGTTGTTACAAACATTTTATGAATGGAGGATGCCTTTAGGCACATGGACCTTTTTGTTTTAGCTGTGTTTTTCCTTCCTCCGTTCATTGTCTCTTTAAAAAAAAAAAAAAAAAAAAAAAAAAAAAAAAAAAAAAAACTATCCCGAGGCATTCCCTTTTGGTGACAGGATAGTTGATCTCTGCAGGGTTGAGGGTCCGACTGGCGTAAGCGATGATCTGCTCCTTCCCGTCTCTGGTTTGGTCGAGCTCAGATCGCACCCCGAATTTGGATAAGTCAGTGTACAGACGGAAAGGGAGGTTGTAATCCGGAAAGGAGACAATGGGCGCTGAGATTAGAAGGTCTTTGAGGGTGCCGAAGGCTTGGAGTCGTTCTGGGGTCCACACAAAAGGTTCCTCCTTCCAGGTGATATCGTGCAGGGGCTTGGCAATGGTGGCGAAGTTCTTGATGAATCTCCGATAGTAAGAGGCTAATCCGCTGAAAGCTTGCACCCAGTCCCTCACCTAAACCCGGGTTCTCCTCTTTTGGTATTTTCCCTCAGCATCCCTCGGGAGATAAAACAGTGCCCATAAACAATATCACCTACTTGGCCAAAACCTCGTTCAACATTCTTTACGAGGAGACCTTGTTCAGCATCCCTTGCGAGGGCCACCTATTCTTCTACAAACTCGTTCGGGGTGCCCTGCGAGCCTTCAGCAGAGATCAACATCCCTTTCCCAACTGTAAAGACTAAGAAGAATAAACAGAAGAAGAGTAAGAAGAAGAAGAAGAAGAAGAAGAAGAAGAAGTACGGAGCCAGGTCCCCTTCGACGAAAGAGAAAAAAAAGAACACCTGAGATCCCTTATACATCTGAGAGATATTTGCCGTTGTGACCATTCATCACATTCGAGTACAATTGTTTCTGCTGACAGAGTCCCTAGTTGTAACTTAAGTAAAATCCCCATAACACAAATATTATGTTATCTCATAAAAAAAATTAAGACTCACTGACAATCAAAGATATTTGACGTCTCCATGAATATCCTCAGTTTATCCTTGATTCTGATGTCACCTTGCCTTACAACATCCCCTTGACACATTAATACTTATGCCAATGTTCTCGGCCTGATTGATACTACGCATCGTACAAACTGTACTACCTAACCATTCTCTGTTTGCTACATTTAATACTAAATACCTGTTGCTCAAAGAATCACTTCTATCTCAATTGTATATATTATCTAGAGTGCTTGCTTTCAAAAACCCATGTAACTTTATGTTAAATATCAATTGCACTCCCTTTATTACTTAAGTTTATATATATATATATATATATATATATATATATATATATATATATATATATATATATATCAGTGAGGGGCTTATTGCGTGGAAAGCGCAGTCAAATAAGGAAAAGCAGGACCAGGGTTATGACGAACATCTTTATTGTTGCAACGTTTCAGCACAGTCACGTACCATCATCAGGCTCAAATAGCAGTTAGAAACAAAGTGGTAGGACTGACACTGACCTGTTGATATTAGAGAGCATTATCCAGGCAGTTGAGCGCCCGACCATCGGCGACAACTAGTCCTCGATGCCACTCCTTTGTTTCTAACTGCTATTTGAGCCTGATGATGGTAAGTGACTATGCCGAAACGTTGCAACAATAAAGATGTTCGTCATATCCCTGGTCCTGCTTTTCCTTATATATATATATATATATATTATATGGAGAAAATAGGTGGTATGAAAACAAAGGGTAGGGCTGGGATTTTTTTGTATTAACTTTTCGACTTCACACAGCCTTTGTCAGAACTTAAAAATATATGAGAATTCTACGGTTGTATATACACAAGTGTCGTTCATCCCACAGTCTACAACATATATCTGTAGACTGTGGATCCAGCTGGGTCTCAACGTTACAATTCCTCTCCCCCCCCCTCTCGACGTTACAATTCCTGACCCCCCCCCCCCCCCCCACACACACTTAAGATCTCATTATAAGGTTTAAGTGCAATTTGTTTTACCCTTCAACACGACAACGTACTTTTGCCTGATTTTAGTTACCGTTAGATGATTTTCTCCAGCTTATTATGTACAGTACCTCTAAGGGCTCGGCCACACGGTAGGGAAACATGCATTGAGGCATGTTCGAAACATTGCTTTGGCCATGTTCGCATACATGTTCGACATCTCTCGTTTGGACGTTCAAACCCCCAAACATGTTTCGAGACACTGTAGTGTGGACGTTTCATGGCTGTGTGTTTGTAGCATTATGAACTTAAACTGGACGGCAGGTTTACCATCATGTTTGGTGCTTGTTCAGGTGCATGTATAGAGCATGTTCAAGGCATGCTACCAGTCATGTTTTGTGCAATGTTTTGGGCTTCGTGTGGACGAGCCTTAAGACTCAAATGGATAATAATGTCTCAGTAAGTCACCTGAATAACATATGATCCTCTTAAACTATATATGATTGTCTATTTGTGCTTGACTCAAAGTTAGAAATATGTCATCGTTTGGAAGGGGTTAACGCTATCTGGACTGACCTCATGTGGGGTATTATAATTATTATTTGCTTGCTTTATTATATTCAAGCAATGTATTTTAGTTTGTCCCCTAGGATAACATAAACGCCTTCCCAGAATTCATCAAAATTAAATAATACCCAGTACAAGACTCTTTTCTAGCTAAATATGTACATTTCTTCGATAGAAAAAAAAAAAAAAAAAAAAAAAACCCGCCTCGAACCAGATACTGTTAGAGGGTTAATACATTTGCACTATTGTTTACAAATTCCAAAGGTAACACGAGTAGGACATGCGCTGTTGTGCGTACAGTTAGTTAGTTATAACAGGACTTTAGAGGCTATCAACCCTTCTGGATTATTAAGCCAGCACATTTAAAGTCAAGAATAGCGTCAGGACTGGAGCCCCTTTTCGAGAACCCCAGTCCCTTGCAGGTGTACAGTACGTACAGTACGTACCCAACTTTACTTAAGGGAGCCCACCTCGCTTGTTTTCTCTTTCTCTCCCTCTCTCTTTGGCTTGTATCCATTCGGCCCCATTCAGCCTACTGTTTTAAGACTTTTACCCCCATCCAGGTGTCAATATTTTCCTGGCGAGTGGTAGCGAGCCAGCATATATGTATTTTTATTTTGACAGCAAGCTAAATTTGTAAATTTTTCGATAGAAAAATTTCTCCAGCGGAGCTGGATTTCTCCATACAATGCTGGCTCGCTTTCGCTCGCCAGGAAGAAATCGACACATGGATGGGGATAAACGTCTTAAAACAGTTGGCTGAATGGGGCCGAATGGATACAAGCCAGAGAAAGAGAGAAAAGGAGAGAAAGAGGAAAACAGCAGGTGACCCCCCTTAATCCAAACCTTTACGTCTCCCATGCATCTGTAATTAGTAAAACAAACTGAAAACAATATTTTATCTCCTGAAAATTGCTACTCTGAACCGATTACTCAAAATTCCTACTTTCGATTACCGGTACCTACGCTGTACAAATGTAAACACTTAATTGTAACATAATTGTAACATAATCATATCCTATTGATTATCTAGGTGTGTCAGGTTTTTAGTTTCATTATTTAACCCCTTCTGTACCGGCGACGTATTTTCTAAATTGGATTTCAGCTACATTTAGACGACTTTATGAAGCTTAGGAAGGATGTATGGTAGCTAAAAGGATTAATTGAGATAGTTTGTTGCCTTTTAATGGATAGACATCCTCCCTAAGCTGAATAAAGTCGTCTAACATATGCCAGAACATAATGAAAAGGATGTCACCGGTACTGAATGGGTTAATTATCTTGTTTCTTTCTCTACAGATTCCCGAACTAACCCGATTTGGGCCAGACACTGCTGTACATACCCAAGCTACACTGATTTGGGCCAGACACTGCTGTACATACCCAAGCTACACTGATTTGGGCCAGACACTGTTGTACATACCCAAGCTACACTGATTTGGGCCAGACACTGCTGTACATACCCAAGCTACACTGATTTGGGCCAGATACTGCTGTACATACCCAAGCTACACTGATTTGGGCCAGACACTGTTGTACATACCCAAGCTACACTAATTTGGGCCAGACACTGCTGTACATACCTAAGCTACACTGATCTCAAACCTTTTAAGGAGAGATCCTTCACCTTTTGGTCAATATTTTATGTATTTATTATTTTTCTAGTTTCCTCGCTAGACCTCCATCAAGCTTAAAATGAAGCCCCCTAGATCCCCTTTCAAGATAAATTTGTACATTTTTCGGTAGAAAAATGTCCTGGCCGAAGGCCGATTCCTCTTAAATTACAGGGTCGCTATAGCTCGCCAGGAAAAATCGAGACCTAATTGGCAGGAAAGGTCTTAAAATTGACAGAAATCGGGCGAAAGTTCATAAAGTCGCCAAACTAATGGGTCTAAAGATGAGGGAGAAGGTGGTCTAGAAAAGCGCCATGTCTCCCATTAAGTGTCACGTGCACCTTTAGCTAATACAAAAACCTGGAATTATTATATATTTCTCTTGATTGTTGTAACTCTGACCCGTCAACCAAAATTCACTCTTAATCATTATAGCCAATACCAACTTTCGATTACCAAGAGCTAATCACGTTTCAACTAATCATCTAACATATAATCCTCCTGTTTTTTTTGTCCACAGATTCCCGAATTAACCCGACTAGGCCAGACCCTGCTACTTGTACCCAACCTACACTGGATCGTAGCAGAGGACGCCAATGTTACCAATGTTGAGGTGGTGGAGCTTCTCATGGCACTCCGCATCTCCTACACCTACCTCCTTAGTCAGTACTAATATTATTAACTTAATCATATACTAACTAATCTATAATTTATCTAACTAACTATTTATCTACCAAGCCAGAAATTAGATCTATTAAAGTCAATCCGCATCTCTTACACCTTTCTAATGAGTGGCTACATTTATTAACCTGCTGAAATAGTACACTATTTAAGTTACTTGACCATATTTTGTCTGAGTGTTTTTCTCTCCCCTGCTACACTCCATTAGTTTGGAGATAGTAAGACGTTTCACCCAACTGGTTTGTCGATAATAAGGCGCTTCACCCCATTCAGGTATCGATTATTTTCTGGGCAAACAATAGTGAGCTTGTAACTTAGAAGAAATCGGCGTTCGGCCGGGATATGTTTCTATCGCAAATTGTACAAATTTAGCTTGAAGGGGGTCTTGGTGGGCATTTTTTTTTTGAACGAAAAATTAAAATACATTATTCTAAAATGGCCAAAACAAGCACAAAAGGTCATAATGACTAATATGCCCAGCCAAAACCAGCTTATTAGTGTTTATTGGCTAGTCTAAATTGGGCATGTATTGACTCTTACACTATAGTGGAGGTACTTAGCTTGGAACAAATATGCATAGGTAGATTATATGGGTTTAGTAACATGGAGTATACAAGGAAACATAAAGAGAACAAGATATGTAATGTCAATAATGACCTTAAGTGTAGTTAGGTACATTACAATATATATATATATATATATATAATATATATATATATATATATACTGTATATATATTATATATATATATATATATATATATATAATTATGTATATATATATATATATATATATATATATATAATTATGTATATATATATATATATATATATATATATATATATTTATATATATATCTAAACACCAGTATATATTATAAGGTAGAACCTGTGGAAGAATAGAATTACTATTGGTGTGGCGAGCAGTTGAGTTTATCGACTAATGTGGTTCTTAATACCAATAACTCTCAATGAAATTAATGAAGGCATATGATTCTCCGAGGATTCGAACCTAGGACCCCACATAGGCCTGAACTTACACACTTTAACTATTATACCACCAAGACAGTTAAAGATTGAGTATATGACTACGATTAATATCCATTTGTCGAATACTGGATATCAATCTAACCATGCACTTATTTTAGAGTACAGTCAAACCTCATCTACTGACCCACTTGGTGCCGCCGCGAGTGCGCGATGATTGAATTGCGTGATAGGCGTGACTAATAATCATTGAGACTAATTCATTTGGTTCCTAGAGTCCCCCAATTAACCATAATTTTTACTTTATACCATACTTTTAGCTTTCTATAACAAACAAAATTACGAGTAAATTATTAGATAGTGGTTAAACGTGTTCCATTAGGTCCCTATTGTTGGTAGCTTGTCGCATCCCTTGGAACTGGTAACAAGAGTAGGCGACCTTTACACATCCTATAATCTCCTGGTCAAGTAGTTGGAGGAGGGAGGTCGTATTTGGTGGTTAAAATGTCACCGTTACATTGTGGTCCACATCCATGAGCAATGGGAAATGTCACAGAGCATTATCAAGCAACAGGAAAATGTTGAAGCAGAAGATAATTCTCACAAAATTGCTTGACATCGGGAATGAAACAGTCAAGGAAGAGTTTTGTTGACATGTACTGTACCCCTTCTTGCTGTTGAGCCATGGACGTTCAGTTTCTGCATAATGCATCCTTTGTAAGCCCTAGGTGTCTTAGCATGATGGTTGGTTTGAGGCAGCAGGACCCTGAAGCGTTGGTGGCAAGTGAATCTATACAATGCTCCTTGATCACCTTGCGTCCCCAGACATTGCTAAACTTAGAAGTTATGAAAGTTCTCCTTGGCATGGTTTTCCAATAAGAGTTCATCTCTTCCATGTTAAATATCTGATCAGGTGTGTATTGATCAGGCTCTATTGAAAAGCCAATGAAGTCTTGAGAAACACTGTGAATTTAATCTTGAAAAGCAATCTGGTGTCCTTTGGAAGTGCCGGGGCAGCTTTGGGAAACTCTACGGGTTGAGTCTTGGGAACCACCTGTGACAAATGTTAAGTCTTGGAAACCACAATTACTTTGGCCTTTGGAAGGGTCAAGGAGCTTAGGCGAGAAGCTACCGAATAATTCCCTCATTTGGTAGTCTTTGACTTTCTTGTTTCTCCTGCAATTCTTTGATGTCTGTGGAACAAGGGCGACTTCTGTAGGGTATGTGAGGTGGTGGACTTAGGGCCATTCTGCATGGGAGGGGTTGACTCCTTTGTGAAATTTACCTGAACACAGCTGGCAGGTAGCCCGGGTATCATGACGTCATTGGGGCGGAGACATTGGGGGTGGAGCTCTCTGGCTGTTAGGTAGAGAATGTAAGAGGGTGGAATATATTATCCTATTCTTCACTTCTTCTCTTCTTTCTGTTGCAGTTGTTGCTAGTGACCTTGTTGATGTTGGTGTTGTCATTGTAGGTATCGTATCGTAGGTATCGTGGATGTTGTTGTGGTGGGGTATAATCCTTGTCCGGGTTTATAGAGCATGGTGCATGGTAGACTTCTCTTTTCTCTTTTCCCGGGGTTGGCATCTTTATTTCCTACCCTCTGGTGCCTGGAATTTGGCACCTTTCCAGCCTACCATTTCTCTTTCTTTCTTACTCAATAACATTTTTGCATATTCATTGCCCTTACTGCCTGTGTGCGGCTTATTTTTTGCTGTGGAATATTCAGATGAGTCGGCTACATATATACATGTACATTAGAAAGCATGAAAATACTCAAAAGGTGTGATATATACAACATTTGTTATCATACCCCCCTTCCCTACCCTTGGTTCTACCCCCAACCGCCCGATCAATACGGTGGCAATACAATAATACTATAAGTGAGGGCTCCATGACAACTGCTTGATAACTGACTGTTTGGGAGCGACTGGAGTGTGTATTGTGGTGGTATCGAGAGTTGTCATATAGGCCTAGTCACACACCAATTTGTAGCCGCCTGTCTCAATGCTCGTGGTTTTTGCACGCGTTTGAAATCCGAGCTTTCGGAAGGACCGTCGCTGCCCACCAGTAAAACTTTCCCTAAGGACCGGTGCAGCCGCCGGGTTAAACAAAATAACATAATTACTACAAACTCTCTCTCTCTCTTCTCCAGCCCCCATGCCTGAGAAGTACCGGAAAAACTCTGTCAAACCCAAGGGCGTTTCCAACAGGAACGGCGGCGTAGACTACCTTAGGAAACACGCCACGGAGGGCGTCTTCTACTTTGCTGATGACGACAACACCTACGATATCAGGCTTTTTGAGGAGGTTAGTGAGACAGATAGCTAGATAGATATAAAGGAGATATATATATATATATATATAAAATATATATATATATATATATATATATATATACCTTCCCTTTAAGGTGGGGTGGAGCCCTCTTATGGTCAAGAGTGGCATCAGCTCTCTAAACTTTCCCTAGCCACTTCTGACTCAAGCAATGGAGCCAGCTTCAGCACCACCTCCGGCGGAAACCGTATCGTCCAGGTAGTAGAACTTATTCACACACTCCAGCATTATACTGTTACTGTTTAAATCAACACTGACAGGCAGGTCAATTAATACAATGACGTCTATGGCTGTGCCTGTTTTAGGCAGAGAGAACAGGGTAGCAAGGAACAATGAAAACTGGGCTGGAAGGGATATTGCGTTTGCTGTCTGGATTACAGCTATGTGTGGAGAAAGTTTGTGTTTTTCCAGGTGTTGAGGCTGGTGTTGTGCTGCTGGGGACTTCTTGGCGGTCTTCCTTTATGAATCTCTGCATAACACTAATGTTGCGTCGTAAGAAGTCACGTCGTCCCCATGACTGGAGGTGGAAGGTCTTGTGTTCTTCAGTGACAGACGTTGAAGATAGATGTTGGAGGGCAGCATACCACATGTGGGTGAATTCTGTTGCGGGCCCTTCTCTTCGCAATAGCTTGAGAGTGCTGGGGGCAGTTTTCAGGAGTCTCATGAACTGGGCAGAATGATAAATTTGTATGGTTCGTTGTCCTTTGGGGGCCCAGAAAATGTAACATAGAAGCATGGTGGTGGGTCTGGTGCGGGAGGTGGTTTGGAACGGTGTTGCTGGTATACTGGAGAGTGGACGAGTGATGAATCTGAATGAGTAAAGAACAAACCATACGAAGAGCGTCTTAGAGAATTAAATCTATTTCCTTTAACCCAGCGCAGATTAAGAGGTGACTTAATTCAAGTGTTCAAAATCATCAAAGGCATCGACAATATGAACTCTAGTAAGTACTTCACTATCGACCCTTCTAATTACACGCGGGGAAACGGTTGCAAAATTATTGGTAAATCTTTTAACTCGCACGAATCTAAGAATTTCTTCTTCAATCGAGTTGTCAACTTGTGGAATGGGCTTCCCCGAAACGTTATAGACTGCATCACCGTTGATTCATTTAAACTCCGCCTAGACAAATATCTCTCATCAAACCCGCGACTGACTGCGTTTGTAAATGAATAACTTTATTTTATCCCCCCTCAGTTACTAACCCTTCTGTCCTCTACTAACTTCCTAATCCTGCCACGGACATTAGTTCCAGGGCAGTAATTCCCTTTCCAATGTTCCCTTACCCACTCTAAACCACTGTTTGGACACTTGGTCCTCAGTGTTTTGGAGGACAAGCAACCTAGAAGGGTCACTAGACCTGTTGTTGCTTGATTTCCTTTGTACTCCTTTGTACTTTGTACCTTTGATCTGACTGGGTGGCTTTTGTCACTTTTGCAGACGCAAAAGTACAGCGAGCTAATCCTTATCTCTTGGGAGGAATGGAAGGAAGGCCTGATCATGTGCAAGTTGTGTATGTTTTGGGTTGTTAGTAAGCAATGTGGGAGTTGTGGAAGGGGTGTTGGATTTATTTGGGGTTACGGAAGGTGGAGGGGGTGTAGGTGGAGGTGTGGAAGGTAGTGGAGGAATAATAGTGACATATGCAAGGGGTGGGGGAGGGATTTTCTTGGTTTTGGGAGGAGTTGGGGGGGGGGGGGATTTTCATATTGTTGTTGACTTTGCTGCTTTATTCATCTGACGTGCTTATTTCTGAATACTTAGTGTTCTTTGTGATAGTTGACTATGACCTGATAAACATTAGAAATTTTTATGATCTGAAATGAGCCTGCAAATATAGATTGGAGTTTATCTTGCAGGGGTGGTTTCGCTACCACAACGCTTTCCTTGAGTTTGAATGAGTTAATTAACTGGGAGTACGTTGGGAGTGAGGACATGGCAGGCTCACAATTGCCAGAGTCGACTGTTCTTAACCCTCAACTCGCGGTGCCTGTCATATGACGGGAGAGAAAATATTGACTACCCCTGCGGCGCCCGTCATAAATTATGACGGGTGCCATTCTGAGGCCATTATGAGCTATGAGAGAGAAACCGAGCATTGGAGGGACGATAGGCGGCCTCGAACCACTCGCCATCGCTATGTGGCCGTCACTGAGACATACTGTATCTCATCACCGCCTCCCTACTGCTCTCAACAAGGATAAAATCGGGAAAAATACCAAATTTTAGAGTATTTTCGCCTCCGGTTGCACGATCGTTGCAAGAGAACCCGTGTTCGTACAAGGATGATTCAGGTGTCAGTGGAAAGCCCTATTATCGCCCTTTCACGGATATATAATTGTATTACGCTCTGTGTTATGCCCTGATTTTATTCAGGTTTAACGTATTGGTTAAGGCGAGTTCTTTCAAGACTGGGACTTCAGAGTTCATACAATAAATGAAAAGAAACAACACATATAACACCGAAATATAATTTAAGAACAATTTATTTATCTTAACCTCTACGAACATACATATGAGTTGATACTGAGAACATGAAAAGTAAATTGATACAACAGGATACTATTTTCTTCGAGCACAAGCGAGGATCTAGATGGAGCTCAGGTATAATAATAAGAAGTTAGATTATCCGCTTATTTTCACTCAGGGTAATTGGAGAATCAAGAATATACTGAAGATTTAAAATGCTTAAGTATTGAACTGATAATCAGAGGAGATATCACTATTTACTAATATGAACGAAGTTCGACATGGAAAGTATACATATATATATTCTGCTTTGTTACTGTCACCTTGCGCACTGGTGTATGGATATTAATATAGTCAATAGTTGGGAACTTTAACTAGGTTACACTTATTCACTGGTACATATTCCAACAGAGTCATTATTTGTGGACTCCTAGTTGTAGTGACACTTATTCACTCATAGGTATTACACAGGATCGATATTTGTGGACTCGATTATATAACACTGGTATGAATTGTACCGAGTCGATATTTGTGAAATCTAACTAACACAGGTAGGAATTGAACAGAGTCGAGATTTGTGGACTCTAATTATGTAACACTGGTGTGAATTGAACATGTAGAGTCGATATTGGGGACTCTAACTATGTAACACTGGTATGGATTGCACAAAATCGATATTGTGAGACTCTAACTATGTAACACTGGTATGAATTTGTGGACTCTTGATTATATACTACCGGCGCACTGGTGCAGATTTTATAGAGTCGATATTGTGAACTCTAACTTTCTTTGCCTCGTCACTGGCATTAACTTCTTCAGGTTTTTCTATAATATTCCAACAAGGACACTGGGAATAGTAAAGCTGGTTTCTGGTAACTTGTAGTCTTCCGAGTCTCCGTGGGCCTTCTAGGTTGGCCTGTCATGTGAAGTAGTGAATTACTGATGGACTAATGGACTTGGGGTCTTGAATGAGGTTGCACAATTAGTATTTGTGTGTTGGATCCCTCATCGGACTAACGCAAGCATATACACTTGTGACTTATGGATGCTCGACTGTCCTGACCTTTATATTAGTCGTTGGTGAAGTTCTGTTCAGGAACTCTTGGTGTAGGGTCTTAAATATAGTGCCTCAGTGTTGACGGATTAGCACTATATCGGGCTAACGCGAGAAGACAATATAGTGTTGACCAGTCTTGCCTAACTCGACTGCCTTTGACCTTTATAAGAGGTTCAAAGAACTTGTATGTTAATCGTGACAGTGCACAGATTAACACTTATTCCTCAACAGGATCAGTAACTCGGGATCATAGCGGGAGAGGTCGGCTGTGGCCAGAGTATCCTCTACAAGTAGAGAAGATAAATCTTGCCCAGGACTTCGGGGTGCCAAAAGTCAAGTAGCAAGACTTGAGTACTCTAGCCGGATATGACGGCTGTGGCCGTAGTATCCTCTACTAAGAGCGAGTACACTCATCAGACTAGCGGGATAGGTCGGCTGTGGCCGTAATATCCTCTACTAGAAGAGTAGGCAAATCTTGTCCAGGGCTTCGGGGTGCTTAAAGCCAAGTAACAAGACTTGGTTAACTCTACAGACTAGCGGGATAGGTCGGCTGTGGCCGTAGTATCCTCTACTAGAGGATAGTTCAAATCTTGTCCAGGGCTTCGGGGTGCCGAAAGCCAAGTAACAAAACTTGGACAACTCTACAGACTAGCGGGATAGGTCGGCTGTGGCCGTAGTATCCTCGACTGGAAGAGAGTTAAGACTTGTGCAGGACTTGTGCAGGACTTCGGGGTGCCGAAAGCCAAGTCACAAGACTTTGGTAACTCTACAGACTAGCGGAATAGGTCGGCTGTGGCCGTAGTATCCTCTACTAGCAGAGAGTTAATGCTTATGCAGGACTCCGGGGTGCCGAAAGCCAAGTCACATGACTTCACTACTCAGTCTAGCAGGATTGTCGGCTGTGGCCGTAAATCCCAGCTGCTGGGTAGGTTAATTTCAAGACTTTCAAACTTGGAGTGCCAACATTTGAGAAGCCTTGGAATTGCTTTATTTGTTCAAATTTTCCCAGCCTAGTGATGGCTTTTACTGAGAAGTTTCCGCTCACCCTTTGAATTGGACATGGGCGCAAGCGCGCATCTTCTGATGGTGTGGGGAGCCCTTCTTTCTCGGGTGGTAACATCAGTGGCTTGGTTTTCATCATATTATGTGGTTATTATGTATCAATACCTTTTTATCATCGTTATAACAGAATGGTAGTAATGAGGGGTTTGTATTAGTATAAGTTAAAGAAAGCAAGGTAATGTGGTTCTCAGTATATTGGTACAATAATAATAATTTTAGGTCTTGGAATTTGCGGGTAGCAGATTCATAAAGATGGAAGATAAAAAGTGAATGCGGAGATGCGCAAGGTACGCATAAACAAGATATTGGGTTTATTAATTCTAGCCCGCATAGACGAATAATATGATATAAAATAAAAGGATGGATAGTAGTATCATATCAATAGAGAAAAGTAATCTTGTTAATTATATTTGAAGTGAAGACACAAGGGAAGAAAATAACAATCGAATGCTGGGATGTGCACTGATCAATAGGCTATTTATTTACTTATTTTACTTATCATAATTAGAAGGAAAAATGCATGAATAGAATGACAGAAATATAAAGAAGAATTAATAGTAATATTCTAAATAGACAAAAGTAGGTGAACAAGGATATACTTAGTAGATTAACATACGAACAGGCATGCGGATGTTCTGACAAGGTTATGTATTACATGGAGTTAATACTTACTGTATATGATTTCTCTGATATACTAGTAGCAACATTGTTAATTGAATGATTATTAATATATATAATGGTATGCATCTTCCTTCTAAGTGAAGATGATTCTCCGCTTTTTGGAGGTTGGTTGGGTAGAGGAACATCTGGGCAGCTCTTTCATTTTGTTGAAGGATGCTTCGACGAAATCGCTGCTATGCAGCATTCTCTCCCACTCACGTCGCTGGCTGGTGGTTTACTCTTCACGATGTTGGACTCTCGGGGTTGACTTAAGGAGAGGGGAACAGGTAGGCTACTGGTGTGTGCGGTGTTTCCTTTGATGGTTGTTTCTTAGTGTCGGCGGCTTCCTTTCTCCTTGTCCTTCCCTTCTAATTTTTCTTCTCTCTGGCTGGCTGTGATGGAACAGGAGCCAACTTGGGGATACGGGGCATGTTCTTGGTGGTGGTAGTTTGGTGTTCGGTTGGGGGTTTCTTGGCTGTTTTTGTTTCAGTCTCCCTTCTGTTATTATCAAGAGATGGTTTTCTCGGATACTTGTCTTTTTGTTTCGACGTTTTCTTAGGTGGTGGAAGGGTGACTTTTCTTTTTCGGGGTATCTCACTCTGGCTCTTGCTTATGTATGACAAACAGGGCCGGATTTACCTACTTGTGGGCCCTAGGCCAAGCTCATCAGTGGGCCCCCATATTTATAGAAATGTATCAAATTTTTACATATTTCAATACACAATATATATATATATATACATAACATTTTGCAATTACCAAATTTCCTCACATATTACATATCATAATACAGTATGATAATGTAAGGAATAACAATTTCAACACAATGTAACATATCATTACTTTTAATCAATTTAGTTCTATATCATGTAGGCCTACATCTTATTTAAAGGAATAATTTAAATAATAAACTTGCAGACTTGCAGCTGAAAAAAAGACTCTTAACCAAAATAACAATAGATCACTGAAAGGACAAAATTAACTCAATACAATCTATATGTGGAATAACGCATCTAAATTTAATTTAAATTATATGTGAGAAATAAAAAAAAATCCATGTAGCATCACTTCCCTATGTAGTGGATTGTGTTTTTTTTCATATTTTGGTAATTATAGGGAATAGGCTCGCACCCTTATTTGTCATGTTTTTTCCTCCATATGTTGAGAAATGAGTGTTTTCATGGTCTTAGTTATACAGTAATTCTAATGTGATATGAACCAGCCAGGGCTCGAACCCAGGCCAGTAGTGCAGCACTCCAACACCTTAACCACTAGGCCACTGAGGAGCTTAAAAGTAGTGCCTTCATTTATCATGGACAAATGTAGTTAGCCATAAAGAGAATGGCTGAAAAACCCCGTTTTCTCTATCACCCTGGATCAAGAGAAAATGGTGCTTTCCCACTCTCTAAGGGTGACTATGATAGTAAATACAAAATTCCAGTAGTAAAAATTGGATTTCGATAATATCTAGACACTTGTTTTCAATTTCCAAATTATAGGCCTCTATGGAGTATTTCTCTACATTCTTCCCAATTTGCAGGCAGGTTTCATGAATAGCTATGCAACTTTGTTGGGAAATGGCGTTACAGCCAATTTTGTAGGCTTGGCCATTTTGTTTGTTTGTTCATAAATTACGCCATAATTGCGTACACATATAATAGGCATATTTTTCTATACTTTCTAATATTCAAATTGTGAAAGAGCACGACAAGTTGTAGGTATTAAATTGTATGTGCCAGAGTATCTACATACATATACATTTTTATTTATGTAGCCTATGTATGTATATACTCAGGCACATACCCCATAGCTGAGGGTGGTCGACTCGAGACAGAGCCCGAACAGGAAAAAAAAATCGCACCCATGTAGGTCGCCCAGGAGAAGACCCAGACCCCAAGGGGCCGGATACTCAAAACTATTTAGGACATCCTATTTCGTCCTATCTCACTTAGGACAACCTAACTGCTCCAGTACGCTTATTAATATGGCATACTCAGAAGCTGTGCCGCAGCCATTTTGTGAAAAGTTATGACGTCCTGACTTAAGGCAGGTCGGGGCTATTCTAACTCGACTTTAAACACCCAACAGCAGAAAAAGTTGATAATGGGAGCTGTTATTTAGGGTGTACCTCCAAGCATTGGCCATGGGAGTGGATTAATGGCCGGCCTCAAAGCGATCACATATACAGAAGTTGGATTGGGGACGAAGGTGTGCTTACACTAACTTGTTCCATCCTACTCCAGCATATTTTCGAATCTCATCCCTACATCTAGTTCTCTGTCTATCCCTTTCTCTGGCTCCATCTCTAGTTTCCCATTCTGTTGCTCTAGTTGTCCATGTGTTATTATTATCTTCTAAATATATGGCTTGCCCAGGAACATTTTCTCTGTTTTATAGTACTGAGAATATCTTCTACTTTTGTTTGTTCTCTTATATAAGAGGCTCTTTCTTGTCTCTCCAAGTTATGCCTAATATAACATTATCCTCTACATTCCTCTTTGGGCACTCCTAAGTTTACATTCTAGACACTTTGTTATACTTCGAGTTTCTGACCCATAAATTAGTACAGGGAGGACACATTGGTTGTACTGTATACTTTCTTTAATGGAATAGTTTGCTTTTCATAATAGAGATCTGTTTACCAAATGCACTCCATCCCAAGCATATCCTTTGCTTGATTTCTTCAGAGTCATCTGGGTTTGCCTTTATAACCTGGTCTAGGTATATGCATTCTTCAACTGCTTCTATTAGTTCATCTTTCATCTTTATTTACTGTGGTTGAATAAGAAAATTGAACATAATCTTGGTTTTCTTTCTAATAATTTTTAGTCCTACCTTTCTCTGTTTATATCTTCCATCATTTGTTGTAACTCTTCCCCTGATTCGCTGAAAAGAACTATGTCATTAGCGAATCAGAGGTTACTTAGGTATTCTCTGTTAACATTTATGCCCATAAAGTCCCAGTTAAGATTCCTAAATATGTATTCCAAACACGCTGTGCCCAGATTTGGTGAAATCATATCGCCCTGTCTTACCCCATCTAAATTGGCATTATCTCACTTACCTTGTAGAGATTTATTGTTGCTGTTGCATCGCTATAAGTGTTGTTGTTGTTGCTGTTCCCCAAGCTGCCTGGCCGAACAGCCCCAAGGCCCCAAGCAAGGCCAAGGCCATAACCGAGCGCCCCCACCAAACCCTCCCTGCCGACCACAATAAAGCCTGGGTGACCGAAGCCACTCCATGACGGGGAGCTGAGGAGGGTGCGGAAACGCCCGGGAAACCAAAGCCCCACCCAGGGCCCTGTGTCCCTCAGCAATTATGAAGAGAAAGTTGAGGGGCAAAGGAAAAATGTGACGCTTTGGCTTCCAATCTTGGTAGATTGGGAGGTCAATCCATGGAACAGACGCCGTCACTTGAAATCTAGAAAATATATAAGTAAAAGGAAAAGTCAGAGTAAGCTTATGGGTATGGCAGAGATCGCTCAGTTCTCACTCTGAAAGACCAGCCCATCACCACATGACTAGAACCCAATCCTCTCATCAACAGCTAGGAAAGGCCCTAGAAAGCCGCCTTTGGCGGGGGGATAGCTCCCCTATTTCAACCCCTTTTGGGGTTGGGCATCCGCCACGCTATATGTGTTCTAAAACATTGTTTTCCTTGTTTTCGAATAGCTCTTATTACAGCATAAATTTCGATTGAGTCAAATACCTTTTCGTAATCTATAAATGCCATACACAAGGGCTTTTTGAACTCAATTGTTTGATCAATTACTTGGTTAACAACTTGCATATGATTTGTTGTCTTGAGGTCTTTGCAGCGCCTGATACCAAACAAATACAGTGGGAGTGAGCTTTACGGTTAATACCATAGCACTTGGAAACACCTTATCTAGTCAAATATTTTATTTAGTACCTTTTATTTGGGTGATAATGCAGAGGAGGCTCTCGGACAGTATGGTAAAGACATAGAAAAACAATGGGAGGCCTAAGGTATGCAATATTTATGCTACTAAAAACAATATGGGTGACAGCTGTCACCGAAACTGTTTGGAATAAATTGTTTTTGGTTGTCAGTGTTTTTTTGTTCCGATTGAATGGAAGAAAGACTGGGAACATCGGTTCACTCTTGGGTTAGAGAGTTAGATGGAATAGGGGTAGGCATGTGTTGAAAGGTGGGTACCACCTACTCTCCGTATGGGAGGAGGTATACAGTGAGAACACTCTGAAAAACCCAGATTATTGTAATAACGGTAGAAGAGGGAGATGTAAATCAACCTAATATGTTTTTGTCCCCAGATCCGGAAGACCAAGAGGGTATCCGTGTTCCCCGTGGGGCTAGTGACACAGGCGGGACTGTCTACCCCTGTGGTGAAGGACGGAAAGTTTGCCGGTTGGTACGATGGGTGGATAGGTGGCCGAAAGTTCCCCGTGGATATGGCCTGTTTTGCTGTCTCTGTTCCCTATTTACTGACGGTAAGCAGGATAAGTGGAATCATATTTCGTATTTTTACGGTCACAAAACAGGCTGCCGTGTTTTCTACATAAAACCGTAACTTTAACGGTCACAAGCATACCTAACCATCAGTATTACTAGTTCTTTACTGGTTTATCTCTGTAATTTAAAGGAATGTTTTTGTTAAGAAGCTGTAATTTTGAATACGGTTTTCGAAAGTCAGAATTTACTGTTAATCTTACCGATATTTGTTACAGTGTACTGTCAGGAAGGATAGTGTAAGGTGGGAAGCTACGAGACAAAGTTAAGGATTGAGGTAGAGGGATTAAGAGAGGAAAAAACAACAACAGATCTACTTTTACCCACTATGCCCAATTAATTATAAGTAGGACAGAAATTTCGACCCCCACCTCTCATATCTCAAAGTACAGTATACTTGGGCCATCGAGCTGTTATATCTACCATTTGGAAAGGGTCGTGCAGTAAATAGCTGTGGAAAATTACAACCCATATGCTCTGGTCCTCCCTGAATTACAAGATATTTTGGGTCAATATTCAGGCCTAATTATACTGAACAAACTTATGAGAGAGACAGGTAGCAAAGGGACGGAACGACAGGCTAAGGAGTACTAATTGAGGACATGGGTTATTTAACTATTGTCGTCCCCTGTCTCATGATATGAGGGTAACTAAGATATCTGGTAATTATATTTGTTCAAGTAATCCATGGGTCATTGGTACCATCAAGGAGGTCTTTCACCTTCAATTATAATCTTATTGTTGTGGAGATGTTATTTCGGTATAATAACCTTGGTCATTGAGTTCCTAAATCACTTGATAGCCATTTATTGGACACTATGCTGACATTTTGGCTCCCTTGAATGGTACTGATTCGCGTGATTTTGGTATCTGTCCCAACAACTATAGACGGCGTCACACGAGCACTTTAGCGTGGATGTATCGAAACCACAGTATCCCAGCCAAAAACCACAGTATCCCAGCAAAAAAGTAGCTAAAACTTAGTCAATTATCTAACAGTTTTCGCTTTCATTATGGCTATACTGTATATCAGAGCTGCTAATCGTGTACAGTCCTATTATTATAAATACTAGAGGGGCACTCGGTAGAGCGCATACCTCCACATACGCTGGTTGATTCTTTACCATTAATATTATAGGCCTAAATATTCTTCTGGATCTGGGTTCCAGTATGTGATCCGGATGGCTTCCTAAATTGAATAACTTCTTCCTTGTCATATATCCTATCTGCCCACAAAATTTCATGAACATCTCCGGATCACCTCCTAAATTGAATTCATTCTTCCTTGGAGCAAATCCTATCTGCCCACCAAATTTCGTGAGAATAAGTTCATCACTTTCTGAGATACCTTGCTTATAGAAAACATACAAACAGACAAACAAACTGAAGCAAAACCTTAACCTCCGTCCAACTTCGTTGACAAAGGTAGTTAACAGCAAAACTCTATCCAAATAGAATGACACCCTGTAGCGAATTCAAGACTCCGATACATTTAGCCGATAAACTTGGTCGTGTGACGCCGGCTTAACATTATTTTTGGATGTGTATTCGCCCCCAGGTGCCCACAGCTATTATGCCCTTCGCCCCAAGCTTCGAAGAGACCAGGTTCCTGGAGAGTCTCAAGATACGACCAGAAGAGCTAGAGCTCCTGGCTGATAACTGCACGAAGGTATAGTAGGCTTGAAGGATATGAGTGTCCTATTGGGGGATTCTAGGTTACCTATAAGAACTATAAGATGTGTTTTTAGCTGATTTAAGGATCCTAAGTTACCAGCACCTAATATAACTTTAAGGTGTGATACTCCATGACAATCCAAGTTACCGGTACTTATAAAAACTAGGGTTTTTTTCTTTTTTTTTGTGTATTCCAACTACTCTCTCTCGGGCATAGGCTGATAGCCTTTACACTCTACCGCTGAACACGGTGAGGCCCGTGAGGTCTTGCTCCAGTCTAGGGAGTGAGACATGCGAAGCTTCACGGCTCGAAGCAACTCCATCTCTGAAGCCGCCTCGCCTCTGCGCTTCACAGTCTCATACCCCACACTCAGACCCTCACTCTCAGAACGCCACCTATTGAGCAATTAACTCACTAGGCATTGTCCCCCTTTAGCATATTTTTGAATATGGGAATATTCATACAATGCTATTTAATCAGGGAACAATGAGGGTATTTTTTTGGCATTTCGGTGTGCTCTGGGGAAGGCCATGTACGCCGCCGAATCACTTATCCTCTGCGCATGCGCGAAAATGTAAGCCCCCTTGGCCCCGCTCCGCTGCCCAACCGCGTTTAAATATAGCCTTCAAACCGTTTCTGCCAGGTCGCTCCGTAGCTCAGTCAGTCGAGCTCCCACCCCTGACACTGATAAACCAGTGTTCGATCCCACTCGGATCTAGTGTATTTTATATTTTTATTTTGTTATTTGTGTTATGTTATGTTATATTATACTATATTATATTATATTAGGGTTAGGTTAGGTTAGGTTAAGTTAGGTTAATCTAATGAACATGATTAGATTAATATCCAGTATTCGAGAATGGATAATAAGTCGTAGGCGTAGTATGAACATGATTAGATTAATATCCACTATTTGAGAATGGATAATAAGTCGTAGGCGTGTGCATAAACCTTTAACCGTCCTGGTGGTGTAATGGTTAAGGTGGCAAAAATCTGTGTGTGATAACCCGGGTTCGAATCCCGGCGGATCATATACATACTTTAATTAATTTCATTGGGGGTGTTTGGTGTTGTGATGAAATTAATAAAATATAGACTAATATTTGTACATTTTGGGCAGTGGGCAGTGCGCGCATGCGCAGATGGTAAGGGATCCGGCTGCGTGGATGGCCTCCCGTGCTGTGGTAATGCACTGATACTAGGTACAGCACAAATTCCATCCCAATAATATCTTCCCATTGACATATTGGGATTCGAACCCGGGTCCATTGGATTACCAGTCCAGTGGCAAGACCACTCCGCCACACCTGTGTGCTAGTGCATGCGAATCTAAGTTAATGATACCTATAAGACGCATTAACCCCTAACCATCAGGGGCGGACTTAAGTCCGTATAGAAAAACTTGGACTATGTGGCGGGGGCGGACTTTAGTCCGTGTGCAATTTTGGCGCAATATTGGCTCTGAGAGAGAGAGACGAGCGACGGGAGGAGCATGGGTTACCTCATGACCGCTCGCCACGGCCGCCGTGGACCGACTGAGATGTACTTCCCATACATCCACCTTCACTCCCTTGCTACACACACGTAATTATATAACAAAATGACCGTATTTTAGCGATTTACCCTTCGGTTGCACGATCGTTGCAAGACAACCAGTGATCGTAGAAGGATGGTTCTAGTGTCATTGGAAAGCTCAATTATCGCCCTTTCACGGATACATACTTGTATTACGCTCTGGCTCTTGTTTATGCATGAAAAAGAGCACGGAAACAACGCCATTTATGGTAAAAAAAAAAACCCGCTGGGCGGTACGGTCAAATATACTCCACCACCCGCTCTTAAGGTGTTAAGGAATGGTAGTCCATGAGAATCCAAGATACCGGTACCTATAAGAACTTTAAAGGTGCAGTAGTTCATGAGAATCTAACTTACCGGTACCTACAAGAGCTTTAAAGGTGTGGTAGTTTTCCTATACAGTTGTCCTAATATAATGGGGGAATCTAGGTTAACTATGAGAACAATAAGGTGTGTAGGGATATAGGGATTTTAAGTTACCGATACCATACCTATAAGTATTTTAAAGTGTGGTAGTTCATGAGAATCTAAGTTACCGGTGCCTATAAGAACTTTAAGGTATGGTAATCTATGATAATCTAAGTTACTGACACCTATCATAATTTAAGATATGGTAGTTCATGAAAATCCAAGCTAGTAGTACTTATAAGAACTTTAAGGTATGGTACTCCATGAACATTTAGGTTACTGATACCTATAAGAACTGTAGGGTATGGTATTTCATGAGAATCTAAGCTACCAGTTTCTACAGTACTCAGAATGCTAATTGTTTAGCGTTGCTAATTATAGTAACTATAAGTGGCGTAGCATACACACGTCAGTACGGCAGTCAACCCTTTCAGTTCCATACCTCATTTTCAATTTTAATTTGGATCAATTTAACAATGTTATTCAGTTCGGGCATTGATCTATTGGAGTCCAAATGTTAATTGAGATACTTGCACCTTATTGATATATAAAGTTCCTTCCTATTCTAGAAAACAAATCATATCGGTTTAGACAGCTACTATTAAACATGGCGTCATCGTAGTGAAAGGGTAAACACATATCAAGATTGATGATTGTTGATCCTTTTGTTCCTACGTCTGGGGCATATACTTGTGGCGCTCTTTTATAATGGACTAAACCTATCACACTGCAGTTAACAGAATAATATTAACAGGACTTTCTTTGACTCTGGTAGCTGTGTCACACATACAAAAATAAATGCATAAATTATGATATAAAAGGCATCTTGTATAGCGAGTACAAGGTGCTGAAACGGATGGTTCCAACACCACACACCATACTTGAAAACTGATCGTGTAAACGAGCTTTTAGACATTATTCTGGCCCAATATGAATCCTCAAACAGCAAATCGAGCCTCCGAAATGTAAATTTAGGTACAAAATCAATGAGATGATTTGACATGGTTTGGGACAGCTTCAAAAACTTAAGGTCACGATATAAATCCTAGAGTGTATGCTTTACCCGATAGGACACCATTATTTTTACACTTAATATTCAGCTTCTATATCTCTTCTTACTTTGTTTATGCATTTATTTTTATTTCGCTAAGCATCAATATTGATCAATCAGGGCACTTAAGCCTATGGGCTCCATATTGTTTCGGATTCCCTGGACCCCCTATGTCGCCACTATCTAAATGAAGGCTCTCTACCTATAATCCGGCTTCCAGATCTACGCGTGGCACACCAAGACCCAGAGGAATTGGTCCTCAACCCGTGGCATCCTGGACCCTAAGTATGACGGCACCAACCTCCGGCAGCTGCAGGAGGTTATGACCATCAAGGCGGAGGAGGTGAAAACTAAGTGATTTATAGACCCTTTCTTTTGCATTCATATTTTGACATTCTGCGGTGGTCCTCTCTTACCTGTAAACTATCTATCTATCCGTAAACTATGCCTTGCAATAGAGCTCTTGTTGTCTCCCAAATCACTTTACGTTTGATTTTGATACAGTTATTCTTAGTGTCTTTACATTCGTATCCATTTGCACTCCATGGCAGTCCACAATTACCATATACTACAAACAGCCGTGTAAACAGCAGTAGAGCTCCTGTTACATAGAGATCATGTATACACTGTAAAAATAGTAACCTAATTGTAGCAAAATGGTGCACATAAATAAGTGTTTTAATCGTATACGTGTTCTAATATGCATAGATAAACCGTAGAACACTGTTTATGCGTACCATTGTTTGTTACACTTAATCATTCACATTGTTACAGTGTAGGCCAGACTCTAGTTGCTTACTTGACTGTATAATAGTTTGCAATATCAATAATCCATCATCCGATACATCTTCAGATTAGACATCCTGTAATAAGAGAGAGTGGCCATCATTTTCATTGGACGCCACATTGGTGTCTCAATTATCAAACATTTCTGTATAATATTATCTATTTCTATTATATTAAATATCTATTTCTGTATCATGTAGTATTTATATCCAAAGACTAAACTATACTATCCTGTGTCAAGTAACCCATTCCCAAGAGTAATCCATTCCAAAGGTAACCCATTCCCCATAGTAAACCATTCCATAGAGTAACCCAATCCTGAACACAAACCATTCCAAAAGTGACCAAAAGTAACCCATTGATTGAGGTCGGCCAAAAATGTCAAACATATTTGAAATTTGGGCCTACATGTGCCACGATTTTTGGATGCGTATGGCGCTCTTATGACCATAGTAGCAACTCGTAGCGACTCATACTAATTATTTTAACTTGTAGCGGATTATTGGGAACTCGAGCCAACTCAGTGTGTCTGGCCACCCCCACGAATTCATGCGAATATCGAAGAATTGAACAGAGTTGCTAAGAGTGGCCATGACCAGTCGTAGCACACTCGGTCGGATTCTGTCCAGAAAATCAGTTGTCACGAATGTGTAATATTGTGCCAAGAATAGACAAGAGTCTGCTATGAGTTGGCAAGAGTATCCATGCATACTATGACGAGCTGTCACTACTGAGCCAAGAGTGTGTCACGAGTATGTTAAGAGTTGCCACGAGTACCATGCATTAACAAGAGTTGATACAAAAAGACCATACGTGTGTGCCAAGAGTCCGTAGGTCTGGTCTCGGTTATGATGATTGATATGGTGTTGTGAGCCACTCTGAAACCATATTGCAGAGTCTTGTAACTGTCTCCAGTCAACAGATATCATAGTGTAATTGCCATCCTCAACCCCGGTGACAATGCCTCCTTACAGAATGTGTCCTGCTGCTTGATTCAGGGGCCAACTCTACTCAGCAGCTCCTTGAATATGTTGACATTCATCTTTAAAAATTCCTGAAGCCAGATGAGTCCTCCATTTGCAGGTCCTTCATAAGTTGCTCAAACTGGCCGAACTGAGGACGTCACAGAAGCCTGGACCAATTCCACAGGATTACCCTCCTCTGTTGTTTCTTCTTTCTATCCAGCAGTACCTGGCTTATTAAAACATTAATATCAACAGATTCATGTGCCAATTTAACCCACAGCTTCAGCAATTCCATTTTGAAGGAAGTGCAGGCCATTGTGGGTTCAGGAGGGCACCAGGTATATGTGCCGGGGTTCTAAGGTGACTGCAAATGTCAGGTCTGGCTTCATCTGCTCCTTTTATGTGCTCCTCAGCGCATCAGTGAAATTCCTTTCAAGGTACTCGTTACGTAGTCTTGCACACTTTTAACACACTCTTGATGGTCGTAGCTCAGTCGTAGTGACTCCTGTGGCACTTGTGAATGTTTGTGGACTGATTTATATCTTTATTTTTCACATTTTGCCCGATACATGGCGACTCGTTATGGCTACCTACCGACTCGTAAACTTGCGTACTAACTCATATAGCAGACGTAACACGCTCGTAATGCACTCGTCAGGTACTAGACTCGTGGCCAGAATCCCTGATTATGTAATGATTTCGGACTCGGCTGAACTCTTGGCCCTACTCGTAGATGTGCAAGCCCCCCTTATCCCCTTCCCGAGAGTAACCAATGCCCAAGAATAACCCATTCCCGAGAGTAACCCATTCCCGAGAGTAACCCATTCCCGAGAGTAACCCATTCCCGAGAGTAACTAATTCCAGAGAGAAATTACCCATTCCCAGGAGTAACCAATTCCCAAGAGTAACCCATTCCCAAGACTATGGTATCTGAGTGTACTTACGCACGGCAAGTAGGTTAGCAGTCACATGTGGACCCTTGGACTAACTCAATGGTAGAACACTAGAGACAAGGTATATATACAATTTCTATAGAGTTAATGAGCTACATTCACAAAAAAACAAGGACCCCCATGCTCTGTTATCAACATGAATTTAAACATACACTTGGCCAGCCTGAATGTGGTTCGATCACATATAAATATATGAACTTTGATGTACATATAATGAGCACTTGATAAATATATAGAACGGGATTGTCTCAAGATGTAATACTATTGGACGTTGCGGGCACTTCTGGTAAGATATGTGAGGTGTCAAGGGGTTTAGACTAGATTACTATACAGAAAGCTTTCTCCCGGGAAGCAAAGGGGACACTTGGGGACGGTGCAGGGGGGTCAGGGAGATCATATGAGGCGACAAAAACTCTGAAAGGCTGGGGTTACTCTCAATGAACTAAACACACTTTTACCGATTAATCATAGGTTGACACAAAATGGCGACGAATTCACTTAGTTTTGCACATATATGCTTTGGAATAAGGAAAAGAGGGACAAGAGGGGATTTGCAGCTATGTAATTATGAAATAACTACCACGGTCCCCAGGGGAGAGCTTCACGATGCATAACTGGGGCAATAAAGGGGGGTCACATGGGGCAGCTTGCAACTCTAGGTTTTAGTACTGGATGTGCTGGAGTTTGATGTACTTCTGGTAGACGACTCCATACTCTTCTTGCATGGGCCCGGGGATCTTGTTGCTCCTTCTGGGCGGTGTCTTGTTGGACTTGAACTGCAGCTGCTTTCCCCAGTTGCACAACAGGGATCTCATCCTCTTCAGAAGAAGTCTTATTGCCTCGGCCTGCCCTCTCGCAATGAGAGTTCGACTTCACTACATGTCGACTTCTGCACCATGTGTTACATGAATTGAACCTTTCCACGTCCTAGGCGACCTAGGGTAAACCCCTACGCCACTGGATGTATTCCTCGTCGTCCTTTTACCACTCCCTTAGGGTAGTGGTCAGGTTGGCTTTCCACTTCTCCTCTACTTGCATGAAATATTGTCTGGGAATGGGGTGACTAAATTCTTGAGGATTTGTAACTCCTCGCATCAGTCAGTGATAGTGGTCATGGCTATACCTCGAACTTGTAGGAACTTTGCTTTGGGCTCGTAAGTTGTGTTTGAAGGAGATCGTAGTAATGGTGGCGGAGAGACAGAGAGAGGAGGCTGCTGTAGTTACAGAAGAGAGGAAGGAGATGGTTGTTGGCTTGTAGGGCGACAAGTTCATACAAACTCTTTTGCGGGAATCCTGTGCTTCTTTCTGTTGGAGGCTTGAGAGCCATCTCCTGCAACTTGTCTTCCTGTATCTTTGCTCAACCAATCACCGTCATAGTTCCTTTGCTCCAATCATTCAGGATCTGTTTCGGCCTATGACTTAGGTGATATCTAGGTTCTGTGGCTAGTGACGTAGGCTCTGGGATTAGCAAAGAAGGCTCCACTTTTAGGGACATCAGGGGAATAAGGCCAGGGGCGGCAGGGACACTGGTTGTATGTACCGGGTATGTTGCCCAAGAATTTGCAGTAAAATATACTGCATCGGATGAAGGTGTCGGGGTTGGTGTCGAGATGAATCGAGTGGAGGGTAGTTATATTACTCTCAATTCCGGTGATCCTATAAAAGGGGGAAGCGTCGCAGGCGATGTGGTGGTCACGGTTGCAGAGTTATTATTTTGTGTTTCATTCTTAACAATGCAGAAACTATAAAGGCATAAATAAAATCAAGTTGGGGAATATTTATGAGTAATTTACCTTCAATGATGATTATTCAATATACTTACCTAATCTTATATTAAATTAGTTATCACTACCCATATATAAAATGTGTATTATTATTATGGATTCTTTCATTATCTCATTCATGCCCACAAAGTTTTCCATTATATACAATAATGCTATTTTCCTTTTTATGTTGGCTGCTATCAGCGGACGATTTTGTATCTTATGTTCTCCCTCCTTTATTAACTAGGTGAAATAATAATTGTACCGGTAATTATAGAAAAACGACACTACTTTTGGGTCTGACTGTACACTATCATTCTGAAATGAAGCAATATATCTTCCTAAAAGTCAAGTAAATTATTATAGTCAATTATATAAAAAGTTAGTTAGTTAAAATTGGACTTCAGAGTCTATCAACCCTACTGGATTATTAAGCCAGCACACTGTAAGCTAAGAATAGCGTCAGGACTGGAGCGCCTTTTTGAGAACTCCAGTACCTTGATACAAAGTTGATCTGCACTCGAGATCTTATAGTAACTAAGATAGGCCGACCTCCGCCATATTGGTGTCTCTGGTATCATTAGCCTCTCTTTATTCTCAAAAGTGTCCATATTCATAGTAAACATTAGGCAATGTAAGTTCACGCAACGACATAATCCGGGTCCAAAATGAACTCTCGAGCTACAAAATGAACCTACTAAATATAAGTATTAGGTAAACAAATAAATTACAAGATTCGATTTTTTCGGGATAGCTTAGAAAACTTAGGCCCTAACTTAGTGTGTCGTTGAGTGTACAGTTTAGAGCATATATCGCGACCCGTCCATTTCAATAAGTATTGAATGCAAACAAAACAATACAATGCTTTATTATTGGCCAGAGGATTCAGAACTTGCCTTTAAGGGGGGATGGGCCGGTTTTCTGGACCACTTTCTCCCTCATGTTTAACCCAATTAGTTTTCAGATGCTAAGATGTTTGCCCCATTAGTTAGTCGATTATAAGGCCTTTCGCCCCATTTCTTCGTCAATATTTAGACCTTTCGTGCTATTTAGGTGTCGATTTTTTCCCTGGCGAACGATAGTGAGCCTGTAATGTTGGAAGAACCGGCCTTCGGCCGGAACATTTTTCTACCGAAAAAATGTACAAATTAATCTAGAAGTGGGGTCTAATGGATGTTTTTTTAAATGTGATGGAGGTCTAGGGAGGAAACTAGAAAAATAATGAACACGTGCAAAAATCAGCCAAAAAGTGAACCATCCCCCCTTAAACCTTCAAAGATTCGAATGTATGTAACAGTATAGATGGTGTCCCATAATAGGTGTGTTAGACTTTAAGATTAGGTTATATAAATATTTATTAGCATAAATTGTTATATGGAAAAAAAAAACATACTAAGTATCGGTCATTACCGAGGTATTCCATGTTGAATATAGAGTTTTCCCATGTACTGTATTTCCCCATAAGGCTTGCCCATCTGTCAAATGGCATATCCCACCCTCACTTACTTTACAGGTAAATGTGTGTATCTAATCATATCATAATAAATATATTATAGTTTTGTAAATTACACAATGATTAGTGACATTTCAGTTTGCATTGGACTTGTTGGAAACCTTTTGACATGCAAAGGTCCACTTTAGTGTCATGGGGGAAGGCACTGTATATAACCTTCAATATCTCTTCAACATTTTGTCATAGAAAATGTTAAGCTTCGAATCATTTATATAATCATATCCTGAAGTTTGGCACACTTATTTTGGGACACCTTGTATAGGGTGAGAACTGGCCACTCTAGGACAACAATCGTGGCCTATTGTTTTTCCAGATACATCTTGTATCCAGAACTGAATTAAACCTTTTCAGTAATCTCTACCTATTTTACATTTTGGATGTTCGTTTGGCTGCTCGAGGGTTAATTCTGGGACAGGATTAATGTCTTTGAGTTTATGGGAAACATAGTTTGGTCTTTAGATGTAACTTTCACATGATTCAAACTTAATTATCGCCCCGGTTTTGTTATAACCACGGCACAAAAATAGCGACCAAATAAAATGAATATTTATCTCTATTTCCACAGGATCTCTAACCTTTACCAACACATTTTCAAACACTATATTTTTTGTGAAGACAGTGAATGATCAATATTTAAAAACTCCATCCAATATCCTATATAATTATGTCATAGTTTGCCTTTATTCGTTTATTTGTGTAGACTGTATTCTGTATATATACCCCTTCAGCACAATGGCACTTTTTGTAGACTGTATTCTGTATATATACCCCTTCAGCACAATGGCACTTTTTGTAGACTGTATTCTGTATATATACCCCTTCAGCACAATGGCACTTTTTGTAGACTGTATTCTGTATATATACCCCTTCAGCACAATGGCACTTTTTGTAGACTGTATTCTGTATATATACCCCTTCAGCACAATGGCACTTTTTTACCTGTTGTTCTGGTTATATTAGACGACTATCCAGTTTAAAAAGGACCTATGTTATTCAAAGGAAACATTGATATCGTATTACCCCCTTTGAGCTCTAAATGTAGAATATAAGCTAAATCTAATCGTGTACTGTTAACTAGAATATGAAGAAGTTACGTCATCGTGCTGAAGGGGTTATTCAGTAGGCTGATCCATAATGACAAGTGGTTTGGGTTTTGGAGGGAACATAAGAAAGAGGTTGAATCTGTTTCTCTCTAGCGTTTCGGGTTACGCAGAACCCATTGTACACCGTCAACATAATGTGTGCAATATACGACACTCAATTGAAACAAAAGTAATACACATTTTAGGCGTTATAATTTTATTTTTTGTTTTCTTGTTTTTTAGAAAACTTCACTGAGATGGTGTTCATTATATAACACATTTATAATATGGATTGTTCATGTGTTCAAAACCCAGATAATTACACACTTATTACAAGTGCCAATATTGTTACAGTTTATGTGTTGCACACATGATTTTTACAGTGTTCATTTTCTGTGAAGATGGGTTTTGCATAGCCCGAAATGTTAGAGAGAAAGATACTTGGAGCCCTTTCTTATGTTTTCCTCCCACCCACTATGTACAGTCTACGACAGAACTTGTTGTCATGGCCTGAGGCAATGTGTTAGTTCACTTATCTTTTAATAGATGGCCCTTTAATCGCTTCTAATAAAAGGGGGCGGGGTTAGTATAGAGGTTGGAAGGAGGAGGAGTCAAACGTGTGTGTGTGTGTGTGTTCTAGAACAGCACTCAGAATAACTTTATTTTAACATAACACACAGGCTATATTATTAGACTAGCCCATGCCGGATCACAAATAAGTAACACACATCAGGTGTTGCGTTATTTATGGAATTTAATATACAGACAATCAAGTTTCTATCCTTCGAACTTTCCATTCCCCCCTCCTCCCCTTCTCTCTGCTGCCTTCCCCTATCTCCCCCCTTCTCTCTTTTTCTCTCCCCCTTCTCTCTCCTAACCGAATATATAATTTTCCTCATCGTCGTGTTCAAAGCTGTCCATAAAAAAACTTTGGTGTTTTAATAATACTGTTCTTTTTACCTTTACTGATTCTCAATTATTAACTCGTATTCTATTATTTACCTTATACAATGTGTTATAGAAAATAAATATATACAGTATGCTCCGTTGCAAAACACTCAAAGTTGCCAACCTTGGCGTCCTGGTTAGTGTAAACAATCGTATAAATATATAAGTAATTGAAACGGGATGTTACAATCCACGCATCAAGACAAGTTGGATCACATTGTAATCTAGCTTTGACCAAATTATAACCAAATATATATATCATAAAGACACGATAATATCGGCCCAGTTAGAGAAAACACTTTAGATGAGCCGAAACGTGTTTTTTTGTAATAAAAACAAATTTTCATATTAGAGTAAAAATGTTTTCTTCCATACCACACTATTCACAGCACTGTGGTTGACCAATTCATAATCTACCTTAACATGTTGTTGTTGTTGTTGTTGTTCCCCAAGCTGCCTGGCCGAACAGCCCCAAGGCCAAGGCCATAACCGAGCGCCCCCACAGAACCCTCCCTGCCGACCACAATAAAGCCTGGGTGACCGAAGCCACTCCATGGCGGGGAGCTAAGGAGGGTGCGGAAACGCCCGGGAAACCAAAGACCCACCAAGGGCCCTGTGCCCCTCAGCAATTATGAAGAGAAAGTTGAGGGGCAAAGGAAAAATGTGACGCTTTGGCTTCCAATCTTGGTAGATTGGGAGGTCAATCCACGGAAGACGTCACTTGAGATCTAGAAAATATATAAGTAAAAGGAACAGTCAGAGTAAGCTATGGGTATGGCAGAGATCGCTCAGTTCTCACTCTGATAGACCAGCCCATCACCACATGACTAGAACCCAATCCTCTCAGCATCAGCTAGGAAAGGCCCTAGAAAGCCGCCTTTGGCGGGGGGATAGCTCCCCTATTTCAACCCCTTTCGGGGTTGGGCATCCGCCTACCTTAACATGTCATATTACATATTACCTTAACATGTAATATGACACGCTATGATTATTGCATTATACTTTTCTCAGTGGATTCTTAATTACTAGCTTAATTACTGTGGCTTCCCATTATCAGTAAACAGTTCGGCGTTACCCATTGTAATGATTTACTATAAAGTAAGTCATCAAATTGAACAATTAACGATAATCCAAGCAATCTTGTTATGTTGTTTTAAAGTTGATATACTGTAAATTGTTTAGGCTTTTATATTTTTACTTCGTATTGTTTAAATTATCGTCCAAACATAATTAAAAGTATACTATAGCTCTGTGTATGTTACCTTGAATTTAATTTAATATGTATTATTTCACCATCATTATGTTACGGTGAACATTGGAAACACATACACATTATATAATACATATAAAGGGATCTTAAATGTAAACATTTACAATTTATATTTATGAAATCAATATGATCTCCACCCACAAGCTGCATCAACTACCTCCTGTATTCTCGTTGGAGCTGATTTAAACATTTTCCAACTTATATTAGGGCGGCGACGGATTTCCATGTGTATGTGTGTGTGTGTGTGTGTGTGTGCGTTTTATGTTATCATGTGTGAGTGATTTGTGCCCATTACGTTGTATGTGATCATGTGTGTGATGTGCGTTTTATGTTATTGGGTGTGAGTGTGTGTGTCTGTTTTGTATCCTGTGTTAGTGTTGGTGTGGGTGGGTTGGTGCTTGAATGTGATGGACAGAGGAGAGGTTGAAGCGCCGTCTCCTCAAACATTACAAATTGTGGAGGTCACAAGTATGTGTATTATCCAACTTATTCCTTAAGCCAACACAAATAACGTAACTCCTAAGTGTTATTGTTACACTTAATATATATATAAACATATATAGACGTGTTCTTCGGGAATCGTAGCTTAATTAGGAATAGAATATCTAGCGAGGCAGCGAGTAACAGGTGTTGTTCGCTGCCTCGCTAGTTATCCTATTCCTAATCAATATATATGTGTTACTTTTGTCATCCCTAACATTTATTATTTATTTCATAAGTCGTAGGCGTGTGCATAAATCTTTAACCGTCTTGGTGGTGTAATGGTTAAGGTGTCTAAAAATCTGTGTGTGATAACCCAGGTTCGAATCCCGGTGGATCACATACATGCTTTCATTAATTTCATTGGAGGCGTTTGGTGGTGTGGTGAAATTAATACAAAATAGATTATGTATATGTAAATTCAAAACAATCGCATAGTATTATTCTGCGTATTTTAGAAGGTATCTTTTATGTCCTTGAGAGAGAGAGAGAGAGAGAGAGAGAGAGAGAATGAGAGAGAGAGAGAGAGGTGGGAGGGAGGGAGGGGAGAGGAAGCGGGTGAAGAAGGAGAGTTGGGGTGAAAGGGAGATGGGGAGGAGGGGGGAATGGAAAGTGCGAAGGATAGAAACTTGATTGTCTGTGTATTAAATTCCATAAATAACGCAACACCTAATGTGTGTTACTTATTTGTGATCCAGCATGGGCTAATTTTATAATATAGCCTGTGTGTTATGTTAAAATAAACTTATTCTGCGTGCCGTTCTCGAACACACACACACACACACACACGTTTGACTCCTCCTCCTTCGAACCTCTATATAAACCCCGCCCCGTTTTATTAGAAGCGATTAAAGTGCCATCTATTAAAAGGTGAGTGAACTAACACATTGCCTCAGGCCAAGACAGCAGTTCTGTCGTAGACTGTACACACATCCATAAAAGAAAGGTACACCCCTGACCGAGAGATCTGAAGCCTCATGCTATTTAGTTGTGGTAACACTGGCACTGAACCATCGACGGCACGTAAGTGGGTGGTGACTGTGGATTGTGGGAGGGAGTAGGGAGCTGATCTGAACGAAGCAATGCTTCACTTCGCATTGAAAATCGTTTTGCCAATTCTCTCTCTCTCTCTCTCTCATATCCACATATATATCTATATATCTACATCTAGCTATATGTCTGTCTATCTTTCTATAAACTAATTACATTCAGTTTTATAATAGACATATCCCATCTGAATCCTACATAATTTTCAATAATAACAATTTGCCATTGTTTTCGAATAGTGATATCCTTGGAGTGTGCCAATTTCAGATGAACGTCTTATGTCAGATATATTTTTAAAAATGCTTCAAAGACTCTAGGAAGGACATCCTTTCCGAGAGAGAGAGAGAGAGAGAGAGAGAGAGCAAAACGATTTTCAATGCGAAGTGAAGCATTGCTTCGTTCAGATCAGCTCCCTACTCCCTCCCACAATCACCACCCACTTTCGTGACGTCGATGGTTCAGGACCAGTGTTACCACAACTAAATAGCATGAGGCTTCAGATCTCTCGATCAGGGGGGTACCTTTCTTTTATGGATGTGTGTACACTAGAGATCCTATAGTACCAGTGCTCGGCTAACCTCCGCTATATTGGTGCCACTGGCCACATTATGGATGTGTGTACACTAGAGATCCTATACCTTTGGATACCTTTGGATGTGTTCGCCGCTCCTCTAGCGGCACCAAGGAGCGCGACGCCCCTCGTTATGGGTGGTGATTTGGTGCAGTAGACTGTTTGAAGCGACAGCTCGCTCCCTTGCGAGGATGGGCTCGTCTGGCACTTTTTGCAGTTCGACATCTAGGGCTCTCTTGAAGTTGTCTAACGAGATGTCCCTCATGTCTCTTACTCGCCGTGGGAGTTTGTTGAAGAGACGTGGGTCTCTGTGTGATAACCAGCCCTCTCGCAGAGAGCCCATAGCACCCCTGTTATTCATCCGGGGGATTTCGCATTCCCAGCCTCTCCTATCACTGAATTTCATGACTATCGGAGTATGTAGGTTTGGTACTAAACCCTCTGCGATTTTCTTTGTGTATATTATTAGGTAACGTTCTCTTCTACGTTCCAGTGAGTACATATTCAGTGCTCTTAAACGCTCCCAATAGTGTAGATGTTTTATCGAACTTATATGCGAAGTGAAATTTCTTTGTACACTCTCTACGTCATTTATTTCACCTGCTTTGTATGGGGATGTTAATACGCTACAGTATTCAAGCCGCGGTAGCACTAGAGATTTGAAGAGCGTTATCATAGGCAATTCACCGCGTGTTTTAAAAGTACGCAGAATCCAACCCGTTAGACGTTTCGCAGCCGCCACTTTGACCTGGTTATGTACTTTGAAACCTATATTTTCAGACATTAATACCCCAAGGTCTTTCACACTGTCTTTCCGTTCTATTATATGGTTAGATTCTGTTAAGTAATTTGTAATTTCTTTAACACCATTATTATCTCCGTACCGTATTAATTGGAATTTTTCCTCATTGAATTGCATGTTGTTTTCCCTGGTCCACTGGAACACTACATTCATGTCTTCCTGCAGTCGGCCCGTGTCCTCTTGTGTGTTTACTATCTTACTTAATTTTGTGTCATCAGCAAAAGACGACACCGTACTGTGTCTGGTGTTGGTATCTATGTCGCAAATTAGTATGAGGAACAGAAGGGGCGCTAGCACTGTTCCTTGGGGCACTGAGCTTATGACATCAGAAGCTTATGACTCAGAAGTGACTTGGTTTACTGCTACCGATTGTTTTCGGTTTACGAGGAAATTGTATATCCACCGTCCGATTTTCCCAGTTATACCTTTTGCTTTCAGTTTGTGGGCTATTATACCATGGTCACATTTATCAAATGCCTTAGCAAAATCAGTGTAAATGACATCCACGTTTTTCTTTTCTTCTAGCGCTTTAAGAATTTTGTCATAGTGTTCCAAAAGTTGTGAGAGACATGATCTTCCCGCTCTAAACCCATGTTGACCGGTGTTGTGTAGTTCATTTGCCTCCATGAATGTTGAAATTTTGCTTCGCAGGACTCGCTCGAAAACTTTAATGATGCGAGAGGTTAGAGCTACCGGGCGGTAGTTTTTTGGTAGTGCTTTACTCCCTCCTTTATGCAGTGGGGCAATTATTGCATTTTTCAAGCTATCTGGTATGTCACCAGTGTCTAAACTCCTTCTCCACATTATAGCCAGGGGTTTTGAGAGGTTTTCCTTACATATTTTCATTAGGATCGAATTCCATGAGTCCGGGCATGGTGCCGAGTGGGATGGCATGTTGGAAATGGCCTCTTCTATGTCTTTTGCACCGAAATCAATATCCAGCATCTGAGGGGTTTCCGTGGGGGAGGTTTCCATGAAAAATATATTTTGGTCTCTGATGACTTTTGTTTCATCAGGCTCACTGAATGCCATTTCATACTGCCTGCTTAAGAGTTCGCTCATTTCCTTTTTGTCCCCTGTGAAAGAGCCGTCCCCTTTGTTCAGTGGGCCGATGTTTGATGTTGTTTTAGCCTTTTGTTTGGCGTATGAAAAGAAGTATTTGGAATTTTCCTTTATACCTGCAATAGCTTTCCTCTCCTCTTCCATATGTTGTAGTTCATATGATATTCTTAGCCTTTGTTCAATTTCCACAATTTCTCTATCTATTTCGACCTTTTGCCTATCCTGTAGATTTTGATGTGTGTGTCTTTGTGTGAGTAATTTTCTTCTTCTGTACAGCCTCCTCCTTTCCCGATCTTGTTTGCTTCTTCGTTTTGTTTGTCTTGCAGGTATATGGTGGCTACAGATTTGGATCATGGTTTCTGTTATTAAGACTAGACATTCTGCTGGTGTCAGGTTATCCATTAAATCTTCCCAGTCTATTTCCTCCATTTCTTGATTTACCTCTTCCCACCTAATGTTTTTGTTATTGAAGTTAAATTTACTGAAGGGGCCGGTTTTTGTTCTCGATTCTGAGGTTGTCTGTACACTTTCTAAGGTTGTTTTGATCTCAATTAATTTATGATCCGAGTATGTTGTGTCCGATATGTTAATGCTGTGTACTAGAGAGTCGTTGTTAGTGAAGACCAGGTCTAAGATATTGTTTTCCCGTGTGGGTTCAGCAATATGTTGGGTAAGACTAAAAAAATCACAAAGTTCAAAAAGCTCTCTCGTATTGGTATTTGCTTCTCCGGTGTTATTTGCCACTAACTGGTTTTCTAGTTGTCTCCATTTAATGTTTGGTAGGTTAAAGTCTCCTAGCCATATAATATTTGGTGTTGGGTTCCCCAGGGTTTCCACTTCTGATTTTATTTTGTTGAGCTGGGTTTTGAATTCTTCTCGGGATGAGTCTGGAGGCCTGTATGTAACAATAACTGCTAAATTTAGGGATTCTATTTTAACTCCAAGTATTTCCACCACTTCATTACTGTTATTTAGGAATTCAGTACATATCAGTGAGTCATGTATGTACAAGGCTACACCTCCATGTGATCTATGCGTTCTGTCCGCCCTATGTAGGTTGTAACCAGGAATCCATACCTCACTATCTTCCTGATCTTTAATGTGAGTTTCTGTGAGAGCCGCAAATATAGCGTTTCCTTCTTCTAGCAGGCCCCTAATAAATGGTACTTTGTTCGTGGTTCTATTTTTTAGGCCTTGGATATTTGCAAACAAGATTGGGGAGGGATTGTTTGGAGTACTATGTGTACCTAATAGTCTTCGGGATGTATTGGCCACTCTTGGGAGGCCAGGAGGTGCTCGAGGTGTTCTATGTGCTCTTCCATCTCCCTCAGTCTCTTCATCTTCATCTGCCCTTTCCCTCCTTGCCTTTTTCCTCTGTCTCGTCCTCGCATAGCTAGAGAGTTTTTTGGGCTACCATTCGTGTTAGGTCTAGCATATCTCCAAGTCCCTTTAATATGAAAAGCTGGGCATTTCATATTGTAGCAGGTCTTGTTCTCAAGTGATGTCTTGCAAAGGGATGGGTGGTGGTATTTGCAGGTTTTACCAAATCTACATTTTCCATGACTGGTTATGTTGTTGCAAATTTTGGGATGAGCAAATCTACATGAATTCCCATTATATTCGCCCTTTTGACCAAAGTAGCACCTTCTTTCCAGATAATATCTGCACACTGGTGTAGACAACCCCAGTAGGTGTGGCTGGGGCTGCAAGGGGTTATGTGGTGAGCTAAGTGTGGTTGTGGATGATAGTGGGCTTGGTGTATGGGTGGGTGATGCCTGCAGGGGGGTGGAGTTACGGGTCGGTTGTAGGTGGGCAGGTGGCAGTGGTGAGGGGGGAGACGATGTGGAAGGGGAGCCTGATATGGGGGCTTGTTGCATCCTACGTTCATCCTGCAATTTTATTTGATCAACAGCAGTAGGGTGGTCAATGGCCATAGATGGGATTAATGTGGGTGTTTTCTGGGTCTGGGGAGGTGTGGGGAGATGTGCGACAGGGTTTGTGTATATGTAGGGTGCGAAAGGTTGTTGTTCGGCAGGCGATGTGTGTTGATGTGCAGGAGGCAATGTGGGCATTATCATGGGAAGGTGTGTGTGTGTGGGTTGTGATATTTGTATGGGCCCTGAGGCACCAATAGTTCCCCATTTTCTGTGAAAGGTAGCTATGTCTTGGCTATATTTCCGTCTATCTTGTACTTCTGTATTTTCTACAGTCTGTATGACTTGCCATGTGATATCGAAACAACTATCGCAGAAATGGAGGTTCTTCCCTCTTGTATTGTACGCCTCATTTATTGGTGTCAATCCTATGCAAATCCAGTGATATGGTTGCTTGCATATCCGACATGCGGTGCCTTCATGGATGTGTATATTCATCTTACAACTCGTACAGTTGTCTCTGGTAAACATTTTTTGTTTTTTCCCACCCACCCTTACATGGGGGAGAGAGAGAGAGAGGGGGGGGGGGGGGGGGGGCTTGGAGGACAAGGAGGTGTTTGTTACGCGGTTTGTGGGAGTGTGTGTGTGTGTGTGGGGGGGGGGGGGGGGGGGGGGGGGGGGGGAGTGCCACTCGTTTACACTCGTTATGTTTAAACTTTAAGTAACTTTAAGTAACACTTTCAATAATTATCTTATGAAACAGAATTCTCACTGCCCTAACCACTTTTCCCGTTTTTGGTCGACTGTTTAACGGAATATACGGCACTCTAGGAAAATAACGAACTTTCCAGACTACCTATACCTGTATAATATAGTATTATTATTATCTATTTTAATTTTCATATTTTACCTATCAACTTGATTCAACACTGCTCAGGTTCGAATTTTCACCACATTTGGTTGCGTGGGAGATCTTTCTCTCCAATAACGTCACTACTAACCTGCGATATGGTCGAGAAATAATTTGCACTGATTAATTTGTTTAAATATTGTTTTTCTCTGTTTGCTATTATTTACGATATTTGTTTTGTCAGTACCCTTTCCTGTCGAAGTTAAGTTTCGCTTTTGGTAAAATCGTATAGGGGGAGGGGAGGGGACGTGTCCAGGAGAGCGAGGGGATATATGTGTTTATGGTCTTTGCGGTCACCGAGGGTATTTTGTTTACAGCATACGTCCTGTTCCCAAGCTAAAAGTTAAAAGTTCCCCTGACTTTAATTCTCTGTATTATACTTTCCTAGCTATAGTACCAGTGCTCGGCTAACCTCCGCTATATTGGTGCCACTGGCCACATTATGGATGTGTGTACACTAGAGATCCTATAGTACCAGTGCTCGGCTAATCTCCGCTATATTGGTGCCACTGGCCACATTATGGATGTGTGTACACTAGAGATCCTATAGTACCAGTGCTCGGCTAACCTCCGCTATATTGGTGCCACTGGCCACATTATGGATGGGTGTACACTAGAGATCCTATAGTACCAGTGCTCGGCTAACCTCCGCTATATTGGTGCCACTGGCCACATTATGGATGTGTGTACACTAGAGATCCTATAGTACCAGTGCTCGGCTAACCTCCGCTATATTGGTGCCACTGGCCACATTATGGATGTGTGTACACTAGAGATCCTATAGTACCAGTGCTCGGCTAACCTCCGCTTTATTGGTGCCACTGGCCACATTATGGATGTGTGTACACTAGAGATCCTATAGTACCAGTGCTCGGCTAACCTCCGCTATATTGGTGCCACTGGCCACATTATGGATGTGTGTACACTAGAGATCCTATAGTACCAGTGCTCGGCTAACCTCCGCTATATTGGTGCCACTGGCCACATTATGGATGTGTGTACACTAGAGATCCTATAGTACCAGTGCTCGGCTAACCTCCGCTATATTGGTGCCACTGGCCACATTATGGATGTGTGTACACTAGAGATCCTATAGTACCAGTGCTCGGCTAACCTCCGCTATATTGGTGCCACTGGCCACATTATGGATGTACAAAGGAGTACAAAGGAAATCAAGCAACAACAGATCTAGTGACCCTTCTAGGTTGCTTGTCCTCCAAAACACTGAGGATCAAGTGTCCAAACAGTGGTTTAGAGTGAGTAAGGGAACATTGGAAAGCGAATTACTGCCCTGGAACTAATGTCTGTGGCAGGATTAGGAAGTTAGTAGGGGACAGATGGGTTAGTAACTGAGGGGGGGATAAAATAAAGTTATTCATTTACAAACGCAGTCAGTCGCGGGTTTGATGCGAGATATTTGTCTAGGCGGAGTTTAAATGAATCAACGGTGATGCAGTCTATAACGTTTCGGGGAAGCCCATTCCACAAGTTGACAACTCGATTGAAGAAGAAATTCTTAGATTCGTGTGAGTTAAAAGATTTACCAATAATTTTGCAACCGTTTCCCCGCGTGTAATTAGCTTGGTCGATAGTGAAGTACTTACTACAGTTCATATTGTCGATGCCTTTGATGATTTTGAACACTTGAATTAAGTCACCTCTTAATCTGCGCTGGGTTAAAGGAAATAGATTTAATTCTCTAAGACGCTCTTCGTATGGTTTGTTCTTTAGGCTAGGTATCATTTTAGTAACTCTACGTTGAACTCGTTCTAGCTTGTTTATATCTTTTTGGTAATAAGGGCACCAGGATTGAACGCAGTATTCCAGAAGAGGGCGGACTAAGGAATTGTAAAGGGTTAGGATAACTTCTTTGGATTTATGCTCAAATGACCTGCCTATAAAGCCAATTATTTTGTTTGCCTTCTTAACAACTTCTGAACATTGTTGACTCGGTTTTAGGTTACTCGATATTGTTACTCCCAGATCGGTTTCTCTGTTTACATTCTTAAGCTGAGTGCCATTCATCGAATAGTTTGCTTTCTCATTTAGGTATCCGATATGTAGTACTTTACATTTATCCGCATTGAAACTCATTTGCCAAATTTGGGCCCAACATGACAATTTATCTAGATTGTGTTGCATTACGTCAACTTGTTCTTTTGAGAGTACGCTATTTGCAATTTTTGTATTGTCAGCAAATTTTGAGATTGTACAGGTGAGACCCTCATCTATGTCGTTGATGTAAATTAGAAAGAGAATTGGTCCTAGTACCGATCCCTGGGGTACCCCGCTACTTACATTGGTCCATTTAGATGCCTTACCGTTTATGACTACTCTTTGCTTTCTGTCGCTGAGCCAATTTTCTATCCATTTCAACACACCGTCTTGTATTCCATGCGCTTTTAGTTTTAGCAGTAAACGTTTGTGGGGAACTTTGTCAAAGGCCTTTTGAAAATCAAGGTATATAATATCTACAGCTTTACTCTCATCGTAGAGGTTGAAAATATCGTGGAAGAAGTCTAAGAGGTTTGTTAAACAGGAACGTTTTTTACGAAAGCCGTGTTGAGTATCTTTAAGTATGTTATTTTCCTCTAAGTGATTTACGAGTCTGTCTCGTATGACCGTTTCTAGCATTTTACATACAACTGAGGTTAAGCTAATTGGACGATAGTTACTGGGTAGGGATTTGCTGCCTTTTTTGAATATCGGTGTTACGTTGGCTAGCTTCCACTGATCGGGCATAGTTCCAGACTGCAAGGATTTATTGAATAGTAATGTCAGTGGTTTGGAGAGCTCATCCTTAGCTTCCTTTAGAACTCTAGGCGAGATTGTATCAGGTCCAGGCGTTTTATTTACCTTGAGTTTATCTAAACAATTCAATACTTCTCTCTCTGTAACGGTGATATTGCTTAGAACATCTGAATTATCAATCTGAATCGGCGATGGTGTAGGGATATCACTGAGGTCTTCTGTTGTAAAAACTGATGCAAAGAAGGTATTGAGGGCATTACTCATTTGTACTTCGTCTTTGGTGTATTCTCCATTTTCATCGACTAACGGTCCAACAGTTGAAGTAACTACTTTTTTCTTTCTGATATAACTATAGAATTCTTTCGGGTTTGTTTTACTTTGATTCGCAATATGTAACTCTAAGGTCTTTTTACTTTGCTTAATTAACTTTTTGGCTTTGCGTCGTAGCTCTACAAATTTCAGCCGTTCTTCGTCATTTTGTGAGGATTTTAATCTATCATTAGCACATTTTTTAGCAAGCAGGCAGTTTGAAATATCTTTATTCCACCATTTGGGCTTATTATTATGGCCTGGACGCCGTATTTTCGATGGTATGCAGTCTTGCACTGCTTTTAGGTAAGTGGCTTCGAATAACTTCCAAGATGTATTTATGTCGTTATTGTGAATTAAAAAGCTCCAGTCAGTTTCTTTAAACATAGCTCTAAGTTTATGGAAGTTTGCTTTCTTGAAATTAGGGACTTTTTCGATGCTACTATTTGGTTCGTTACTAGTAAACTTTAAAGTGAAAGTTATCGTACGATGGTCGCTGTTACTGAATTCATCACCAACATTCAAATTCTCTATTAATTCTTCTTTTGTTGCAAGTACAATGTCAAGAACGTTATTACCACGGGTTGGCGTTCGAACAAATTGATAAAGCGAACTCTCTTGCAAGTTCGTATACAAGTCATGTCCGGAGTGTGATGTAAGAGTATCGCCCCACTTGGTCACAGGTAAATTAAAGTCGCCAAAAATTACGGTATCTTGTGAGTTACTTACATCTGCAATTTGTTCGTAAATTTCTCGGTCAGTTTGCACTGATTGAGCTGGAGGTCTGTATATTAATGCAAGTATTATTTTTGTACCTTTATTATTCTTTATTAGCACAAAAGATGCGTCGACGTTCACAATTTGAGGTTTTGACAAGAGGGTAGGGTTAAGACTTTCTTTGATATAAAGTAAAACGCCACCTCCATTTCGATTTATTCGGCTTTTCTCAAACATTACATAACCGGGAAGTGAATACTCTGCTAAAAAGTCTCTATCTTCTGTATTGAGCCAAGATTCTGTTATGCCAATCACATCATAATTTTCTGTAAACACTAGCTCCTCTAAATCTGAAAATTTATTGCGTATGCTACGAGCGTTTGCATAGAAAACCTTTAAATTTGTTATTTTAGAACTCACGGAACGCTCTTTAATAATATTTTTGGTTCTTGTCGGATCTACATTTATGTTCATGGCTGTCCTCGGTCCTCGCTGTCTTCGGTCCTTATCGCTGGTGGTCCTCGGTTGCCTCTGTTTTTTTCTTGGCGTTGGATGATTTATGTCACTGCTGCTTCTTCTCGGATGGCGTTTTTTGATCCATGGCTGCGGACTGCTTCGTGTAGGAGACGACCCATGCGTGCTGAACCCACAGGGTTTAGATGAGTGCCATCCTTGCGGAACAGAGTAGGCTGGTTGTAGAAGTTGTCCCAGAGGTTGATGAATTCAACTTCTTCCCTCAGACACAAATATTTTAGTCGGCTATTTGTGCTGAAGGCCTTGTCGTAGAATTTGTCAGGTGCGTCGATCTTGGGGAGAATGCCTGAGATGATGATATTCCTTGACTTGTTTTTGTAGTGCTGGATCATCTTGCGATATTTCTCCATCAACTCTTCGGATCTGGTGCGCATGACGTCATTTGAACCAGCATGGATGACAAAAAGGGTATTTTCATTTGCATCCTTTGTGGTATCTTCGAAGGCTTCCACAATGTCGTCCAGTCCAGCTCCTGGGATGCAAAATCTTTTTCGTTGAATTGGGACTCTGTCGCAGAACTCTTCGACCTGTCCTCGTAGGATGGAATCCCCTATACACTGTGTGTACACTAGAGATCCTATAGTACCAGTGCTCGGCTAACCTCCGCTATATTGGTGCCACTGGCCACATTATGGATGTGTGTACACTAGAGATCCTATAGTACCAGTGCTCGGCTAACCTCCGCTATATTGGTGCCACTGGCGACATTTCTCTCTCTTTACACTCAAATATCTCCATAAAAATAAAGGCCATAATAACATTTTGATAACGTTGATATATGATAAATATATAGTTTGGTGTTAGGATATATAGTATAAAATAAAGAAAATGAAAAATATAATAATTCTTTGATAATTGAAGCACCAAAATGGCATACAACTGGCCACTCTCTCCTACTACCTAATGCCTACTGTACACCATTCAGCCGGGGTCACACGAGCTAAAGGGATCCTGTAGCTTTATGTTTTGGACTTATAGACAGAAGAGGAGAAATATATAATTGTATGGTCTAATTTTGCTGGATAATGGCCACCCCTTCGGGGATCACGGCGTCAGGCAATAGATAGATAAATAGATTATTTATGTATTCTTCAACAAATACAATATATTTTAATGTCTGTGAAAGATGTAGATGATAAATATATTTCTATCCTATAATTAACTTACATTATTGATGTAATAATGCACTTTCTTATATACTGTATATCAGATACTGTGAAAATATGAAAGAGAATATATATACAGTATATATACAGGGTGACCCATAAAAACCTCCCACATTTCAAAGGTAAATGAAACAAAAATGGTTAAAGATAATAAAAATATTATTTTCACACATGAAACTTCATTCAATACACTTTTTATTCATCATGTTTTAAAGATGACATCCTCCACATGGTGGCTGTCATTGTCTATACACGTTTGGAGGCGATTTCTGAAGGTTGCCATGTCTCGACGGGTCATGTCGGGTGGAACAGCGGCTATCTCCTGCTGAATAGCAACCTTAAGGTCTTCAAGAGTTTGGGGTCAATGAGTATACACTTGTGATTTAAGGTAGCCCCACACAAAAAATCACAAGGGGCGAGGTCAGGGGAACGGGCCCGGCCACCCATCATCGCCACGCAACGAGATCACCCGATCCGGAAACATTTCACTAAGCACTTGCAATGATGGATGTGTGGTTTCAGCAAGATGGAGCTACGTCATACACAGCTCGACGATCATTGTAAGTGCCTAGGGAAATGTTTCCCTTAATCACGAGTGCATACTCATCGACCCCATACTCTTGAAGCCCTTAAGGTTGCTATTCAGCAGGAGATAGCCGCTGTTCCACCCGACATGACCCGTCGAGATATGGCAGCCTTCAGAAATCGCCTCCAAACGTGTATAGACAATGAGAGCCACCATTTGGAGGATGTTATCTTTAAAACATGATGAATAAAAACTGTATTGAATGAAGTTTCATGTGTGCAAATAATATTTTGATTATCTTTAACCATTTTTGTTTCATTTACCTTTGAAATGTGGGAGTTTTTTTGGGGTCACCCTGTATATAGGGGAGGTGTGGTGGAGTGGTCATGCCACTGGACTGGTAATCCAATGGTCCCGGGTTCGAATCCCAACGTATCAATGGGAAGATATTATTGGGATGGAATTTGTACTGTGCCTAGTATCAGTGCATTACCACAAAGCCCACCGAAACGCCAAAAAAATACCCTCATTGTTCCCTGATTAAGTAGCATTGTATGAATATTCTCATATTCAAAATATGCCTAGTGAGTTTATTGCTCAATAGGTGGTGTTCTGAGAGTGAGGGTCCGAGTCTAGGTGGTGAGACAGTGAAGCACTGGAGCGAAGCAGCTTCAGAGATGTGGCTGCTTCGAACCGTGGGTGGGCAACCGTGCATCTTGCGAAGGCAAGATATCTGGGGCTGGTTGTATCCCAAAGTGCTTCACATGTCTCACTCTCTAGACTGGAATGAGACCTTACGGGCTTCGCCGTTCAATGTACGGTTGAATGTACAGGCTCTCAGCCTAAGCCCGAGAGGGAGTAGTTAGAATATATATAAAAAAAAAAAAAAAAAAAAAAAAAAAAAATATATATATATATATATATATATATATATAGACTATAGTATATATGCGATTTTACTCTCAGCCGGGATTCAAACAACGGAAATTTATGAGGAGAGTCCATGCTTTAATCAAGTACACCACGGTATGATACAGAATAGCTAACCTTTTCTCATTAAGTTAAGGAGAAACTAGGAGAAATCCTACTTGGAGAAAGTATTTCATGCCATGCACAAGTCGCAGGACCCATAATCCAGAGTACCATACAGGGATTTCTACGACTGTTCCCCCGAAACTCTGGTTGAAGTGAGTAACATTATATATTAGCTCACGTGTGTTTGTGAGATATACATAATATTTATTACTCTCGTGCTCGGCTAGGCGGAAATTAAATGAAATAATGATACAATAATACAAAAAAAGAGGCCTTCACTTACACTTTGGAGAACAAGGCTGAATTATACACATATCAATATCATTATACTACTGGATTAATATATGCAACTTAAGAAAACAAAATTTCAGTTGTTTACCATTTATTCAAGATGGGTCCTTGAGGACGGTCCAGGAGGGTCTCAATTACACTTTGGAGAAGAAAGTTGAAACTCATTCTGGTACATAACTTGTCAAAAAAACATAGCTTAAGAAGAACAGATATTCCCTGATGTTTTTGCTTAAGAAGGGTCAGGGAGGATCAAATAGGTCATATTTACACTGTGGAGAACAATGCTGAATTTCACATTGCTGATATCTTTCGTATCACTAATTAGATATACGCAACTTGAGAAACAGTATTTTCTGGTGTTTTCATTTAACCCCTTACGAGTGGGCATAATTTCCCGAAACTACCTTAATTCCCTGCTAATTTTCATGCATAGACAAAAGCCAAGGCGTAATACAATTATATATCCGTGAAAGTACGGTAAGAGAGCTTTTAAATATCACCTCAATCATCTCTGTACGATGTCTGGTTATCTTGCAACGATCTTGGAAAGGAAGGGCAAGATTGCTAAAAATGAGCTATTTTTAGCTGTTTTTGCTATGTGTGATGCTGCACATGTGTGAGATCTCTCTCTCACACCTCAGTGTCTCGGCGAGGTCCGTCGGCTCTGGTTGACGCTCGCCCGTGCTGCCTGCAACAGCTAGCCTAGCTCACAGGCCATATAATAGCCGGAAAAACCTGCCCGTCGGCAAGGAGTTAAGAAGGGTTTTTGTTGAGGGTCCAGAAGGGTCTCAAATACACTTTGGAGAACAAAGTTGAAACTCGGGGTGAGTGGAGGATGTGGTGTACATGGGGACAGAATAGCAGTGCATGGTTCTCCAACGAAGGTGATGTCAAGCACTTCCTTCTTCCTTCTTCACTGTCTTCTGCTAAATCTACCCCCAACATATGGGGGACTTTCACAAGTTTTCCTGGAGTCAGTTTTGAAACAATCTTCAAAACAGGTAGGCATTGTCTTTGACACATACGAAGAACCTTCCATTTTGGATAATGAGAGTGAGTGCCGTGGAATGGAGGACACCATCTATCTCATCACTGCATCAGAACAAGATCACTCCCGTAACCTTGAGAAAGCTCTAAAATCCTGATCCTTCAAACAACACAACAACTTTTCTTTTTTGTGAAAGATTGAGTGCAAAAGCAGTATTTTGCAGAGTTGAATGATAGGGATCTCTATGTTGGTGTGGACACAGGCTGTGAGGAGTCAGTGGGTTCGTTGAAGTAGCACCAGTTCCTTGCTTGGAATGTGACCACCCAGAGGGAGACACAAGGATTTGTCTCCATGCAATTGATGCAGATATCTCTATCCAGGTGACATAGTTGTGAGGGTATCAGATACTGATGTCGCTGTTATCCTTTTACACCATTGCCATCATATGAAAACCAATGTGTGAATGGATGTTGACACCGAAGGTCAAGGTAACAGGCATTACATCAACACTTTGGCCATAGCCAGAAAGATTGGGCCCAAGGTCTGTGAAACCCTGCCAGGTTTTCATGCTTACACAGGATGCTATTATGCCTTATCCTTCATCAGAATGAGAAGAAAATGCCCTCTGAAAATTGCTGAAGACAATCAGGCCTACCTTGGTGCTCTCTCTGCATTGGCAATGGGTGAAGTGGATGAACCAACATGCAAGCTTCTTGAGGATTATACTGCCAAGGGATTTGGTACAAAGAAGGTAATGCCCATGAATAAGCACAGGTTCTTACATTTTGAGAAATCGTTCGGACCAAAAAAGGGTAAGGGGCCTTTGCAAGTCTGGAGGGTGTAGATGCAAGCAGCATTTCACCCTGGGAGAATGACATCCATCAGAATATCCATCGCAGCAACTTCGTTGCAATGACATTGCATGCATCATGTGACAAGGTGATCCCCAAAGAGCTGCTAAAATGGTGGGAACTGGTGGATAATTCCTACCAAACTGGGTGGTTCACAGGTTCCTAGATGCCAGAATCTGTTCTCCCTGACTCTGCTGATCTAACCGAAGACGTCGACAATGATGCAGAGACTTCAGAGCCCTGCTTCGACTCAGACTCCGATGACAGTGAGAGTGATGTGCATGTAGGCATCGAGACTGATGATGACTAACTAAACTGGTTTATTTAGCAAAATGTCTATTCTGCCATGAGAGCATAGTTGCATCCATTCATAAGGATTGGGTTCTACGTACCCTTGAAAATGAAAGCGATGTGTTGATTATGCAATGCTAAAGTGAGGACATCTTGATCTTTTATGTTTTCAGAAACAGTTTTTTTCTGAAACTCGGCAAACAATGTTTCCAAGAATTTCTCAAGAAAAGAAGTTCTGACAGTCAATGATTGAATAGTCCCTATTTAATGAAAGCCACTCTGGCTGGAGTTCACGGCTAATGTTTCTAAAATGTTCTTTATTAAAAAAAAATAAAAAATAAAATAGAATATAGCCCCAAGTTGGATATTAGAAGATTGAGAAACAAATGCAAAAGGACTAATTTCTACCAGTTGCAGTCTCGAATGTGAATATTTTGAGAAACGCCATAAACATAAGATATTCATGTATAGTTTACGCTAGTTATAGCTTTGTTTTAAAACATAACAATGCAAATGGTTGCATCTTCTTTATAAACCTATACTATATGGTTGTTGTTATTGAATGCAGAGTATATTTTATGTCACTCTATTCCAACCTGAAGTTTGATTCTCGTAATTATATGTAGTTCCGATGTAACAAAGCCTTTTCTTGAAAGAACATATAAACTATGCTCACAGAGTCTTGTGTCGGACAGCAATTGGCCGATGTAACAGTTGAAAGTGTCCCCCGTGTAAAAAGTGTTCAATTTCTTTGTTCTCCTCAACAAGTCCTTTGTTAGAGGGTATACGATCACTAACTCTGACCCTAAATGTTAACAATACATTTTATTTTTTATCTGAACGCTTTTTCTTTTGGACATTTTAATTGTTATACCTGGATATTTCTGAATCACTCCCCACAATATGAAGTCATGATGGATGAGTGAACGAGTTCAGTTTATGCACCAAACGATGTGTGTCCTCCTAGCTTACACTACTCTTATATCTGCCTTCTCTATAAACAGCTTCTGGGATTTTTTTCTTCAGGACATATTTTATGTATTTTTGGCAATTTAATGATTGTCATCCACCAGTATGAGTTGCAACCTTGTTCTCAAAAGTGTAATTGAGACCCTTTTTGAGATTTTCACAAGGGTACTTCTTAACCCACTGAGCACCAGCTAAATATAAATAAATGTACATCCAGGGACCGGCCAATTTTGCCAATTTTGTTTTTTTTCTAAAATGGAAGAAAAATGTGAGAGAAGAAGATTTTTATTTTTTACTCACATCTGTCATTTGGGGGTCGTATGGGGTGGGGGGGGGGGGGGGAGCCTCATACATCAGCTGGTGCCGGGCGGCCTTCAAACTTCCCACCCGGTCAGCCATAGTTGAGCGCGGCAGCATGGCAGATGTACGATGCGGCCAGTTTTCGAGTGACGGTTATTTACACCACCCGAGCATCATGTGTGCCTTCATAGTTCATAATATGAACTATGAAGGCACACATGATGCTCGGGTGGTGTAAATAACCATGATACATGTTGCTAATATATTATATTAGCAACATGTATCACATAATGTCATTGTAAGTGAAGTTACAGTGTGAAAAGTGCTTAGATATAAGTCTTGTAAGTGCACACGAGTGGCAAGCGCGTGGCGCTTCCCCGTTGCCATGGAGACTGCCGGCCATCATGGTCTCGGACAATAACATGGGGCTAGCAACACGTATTATGAAAAACATGTATCCTCCTTCATTCACTGTCCCCCACTCACTCAACCCCACAATTTGCCGGAGGATAACAGGTTTTTCACAATACGTAGACGGAGGTCTTTTAAAAAAAAAAAAATAACAAAACTAACGCACGTACACACACCCAGCTGACTGACACACGCCCCCAGCACTTTCACTTTTATTGCCTTTCTCTCTTATTCCACCGCTTTATTTAGTTTTCATGTTACTTCCCATCTATATTCAGTTTTCATGTTACTTCCCATCTTTATTCAGTTTTCATGTTACTTCCCATCTTTATTCAGTTTTCATGTTACTTCCCATCTTTATTCAGTTTATTACTTTATCATATGTTTTATAGTTATACAATATTCGTTTCACACATTGTTTTACGCACTTTCGACTTAGAAATATGCTATATTTACACTTATTGGTGTCCGTCACTGTGTTACGTATATTTGAGTGTCAATATCACTTACATATTGTGTTCGGCACTTTGTATAGCCTATATTTATTATTTACACTTGGTTTTTATACACACACTTCACATTTCATAGCGTCTTTTATCGCAGTCTTTGAGTACAGTTAGAAATGCTCAAGGGTGTGACACTCCCTGAAGCATTCCGGGAAACACAGTCCAACATCACATTCTGGGCACATATACCTGGTATCTGATCTCTGTGTCGTGTTGCGGCACAAATGACACCGTCTTCGGGGTTTCTCATTGTTATCTGTGGGCAGCACATATTCAGGGAAGTGGCGTTGTGTCAGCCTGGCAATCCCTTCTGCTGCTGGCTGTCGATGGGCGGGGGGTTCCTGGAAGTGGGGGGCAGTCATGTATTCCCTCAACGTCTGCCTGGACAACTCGATGCAGAAGCTCTCCATCGTTTCCTGCTTGCCGGTGATTGTTGAGTAGAGGATATGGCTGTTATAGAGGGTGAGATCGAGGAGGTGGAAGAATAACTTCTTATACCACCTGATCGTCTTCCTTGCACACTCACATGACGAGATGACAGCATCTGATTTGTCCACCAGCCGCATGTTGACTGTTGTGAGGAAGTTCACATCACGGTTATCCATCCAGGACAACATGAGGACATTGTTAGCCTGCTTGTGGATGATGGAGCCCTTTTCCCGCCTGGGTGGTTGTTCGGGCATGAAGATCCAATTCCTCCTGACGGTGCCACAGACTCCTGTAGTGCGGCTATGCAGGAACTTGGCAAGGGAGGGGCTGGTGTACCAGTTGTCCAGGTACAGTATGTGACCCCTGTCCAGGTAGCCCTGCAGCATGGTGATGACGACGGCCCCAGAAATTCCGTATGTGCTCGTTTCCACCAATTATGTTTTCTTGCCCATATACAGAATTAGGTCCTGGATGTAACCAGTTCGACAGTCACACATCACGAAGGTCTTCAGGCCATATCGATGTCGTTTGCTGGGCATGTACTGCCGGATGCCAATATTCCCCCTCCACAGCAGAAAACTCTCATCAATAATGAGCTCCTGATGGGGTTTGAAGGTGGCAGCAAGCTTCAGCTTCAGGTACTCAAAAATGGGTCTTATTCTCTCCATGGGGTCCTTCATTGCTCTGGTTTGACTTTGATTTCTGGTGTGGGCTGCCAGGCTGTCAATGAAATGGAGGTTCCCTATTATGGCCGTGAACCTATTTCTGCTCATTATTTGGCCAAAAATAGGGGTTCGGACGAGGGGATCCCAGGACCAGTACTTTATTATGGAGGATTTCCTTGTGACCCCCATCAGCATTACAATGGCCAAGAATGTGTAAAATCTGGGACATCTAGGGAGGACCATGACAGCCTTGCGGAGTATTTTGACTGCTCCTTCCCAGCCAAAAAATAATAATTGTACCAGTTGGTCTGGTCAACAATTAGAGCCACGAGATTTGTAGTGAAGAACTGCCTGAAGATCTCCAGTCTCGTGGTCTGCCGCCCCTGGTTTGGGAGCGTAGGGCCGGCAATCCCAGCGTCCACAAAGTTGTAGTCGGTGGGCACAAAGTTGTCTCCATCGACCCAATCCCACACGTCGGGTTGAGCGGCACCTTCGTCACCAGAGTCGTCAGGAGGGGAGTCACCATCAGGGCGGCGGGGGGGCCCTGCCCTGCCTCTTGCCCCTCTTGCCCTTCTTGGCCCTCTTGTCTCTCTTGCCACTCTTGCCCCTCTTGCCCCTGCCCCCAACCTCGGCCTTGGTCGAGCCGACCCAGCCCTTGCTCTCGCACCGCCAGGGGTGAGGCGTATTAGGGTCACCTTAGACACCCTTCGGCCATGCCCACGCACAGGACCACGGGCACTCCCACGTACATTGATAGGGCATTGCGCATGATCAGGGCGGTGTGGCGACGCAGGCGGTGATGGTGTCTGGGTGTCGTGTCTGTGGGAGGTCCCAGGCTGAGGAGAAGGTACAGGTGAGTATGGTAGTGGTCCGGGAGGTGATGGTGGGGGCGAGTCAATCTGGGGTGATGAGGAAAAACAGGCGGCGTGCGGCAGGGCATTGGTGGCAGCATGGGTGGCGTGGTGGAGATGATTCGAGGGCAGGCATATCCTCATCTGTTGCTTCTGAAGAAGAAGTCAAAGGCTGCGCTGCTAATATGGCTGCACCCCTGCACAAGCCATAAAAAGTGTAAGGGGTTGGTGCTTTTAGTGGAGAGGGAATGGGGGGTGGTGGGGAAGGCAAACGCGGGGGAGCACCACCACGGCGAGGCACGTATGGTGTCGGAGCTTGGCCCACCTCCTCCTCCTCTTTGTCCTCCTCCTCCCCATCATCCTCACCTCTTCTCTTCTCAGCCCTACGATGAGAAAGTGGAATGTTGATGAAGGCCATGGGGTCTGGGTCATCTTCCTCATCCTCTTCCCCACTTGCTGGGGACTCCACTATGTCACGAGGGGGAGCAGGGGAACGATAGCTACTCGCCTCCCTTTGTTGTAACCTGGCGTACCGTTCAGCGATGGGGAGATAGGGTTCCTCCTCATGCATTTCATCATACTCGGCCACAGTGGGACTATATTCGTCCTCTGAATCGTCATTTGATGATCCAGTGTCACTATCAGGCACATCACTCTTCTCAATTATGGCCATGGCATCGGCCAGGGATATTCCCTGTGTGGGTAACGGCGTGGTAAATCCGACATGATGTTGCACTCGCGAGATGTATAGGTAAACTGACTTTCCTTTGTCACGCACGTCCCTTGTCCCAACAAACCAAGATTTGTGGGTTGCCATACATTGCCTACATCCTAAGGAATATCCCATACAAATATCAAGCCAATAGCTACCATAGGACAAGAGTAAATGAGGTCGAAAGTCGTTGGGAGATAAGTGGGTACAGTGTCTTTCATCACCTCCCCCGCATGACCACCTGCCCGGCAGGATTTGGGGGATAGCTGAGCATGGTCAAGTAATGTGTACATCCTAAGGTGTGTCTCACACAAATTTCAAGCCTATAGCTACCATAGGACAAGAGTAAATGAGGTCGAAAGTCGTTTGGATATAAGTGGGTACAGTGTTTTTCATCACCTCCCCCGCGTGACCACCCGGCCGGCAGTCCTAGGGTGACAACTAAGTATGGCATTGTAATGCGTACATCCTAAGGAGTGTCTCACACAAATCTTAAGACTCTAGCTCCCATACGACAGGAGTAGATAAGGTCCAAAGTCGCGGTGAAATAAGTGGGTAAAGTGGCGCCACTAATCCCACCACTTCTAGATCCAGGATAGCCTTCCCGGAACGGAACGTATGTGAAGGCTTTCCAATCTACAGTAACAAGTGAGTGCTTGGAAAGCCTTCACCTCCTAAATTATCTGTGAGATGCTAACTAGCATATACAACAAACAAGTAGAGTTGCCTATTTACAACCTTTTTCATTTTTTAAAAGCAGCATATTTCATTTACCTACACACAGTAAAGCTCCTAAACTACATTACAGTGTTTACAAATCATAAATACAGTATATATATATATATATATATATATATATATATATATATATATATATATAATTATATATATATATATAGATATACAGTATATATAAATATACCTGTATATATATATATATATATATATATATATTATATATTTCTAATCTCTCAGTGGGATTCGAACCGCCGACCGTCAGGACGATAGACGACGCTTTAATGAACTACACCACGTCGGCTATCGTCCTGACGGTCGGCGGTTCGAACCCCACTGAGAGATTAGAAACATTTAGTGGCTCACGTGAATTTGTGATATATACTCAATATATATATATATATATATATATATATATATATATATATGTATATATATATTTTTTTCTTTCTTCTATATGATTGAGGGAGGCAAAAGGCAGAACTGCCTATAGCGAGTGCCTCCCCCATAATTGAAAGAGTGACAGGGCCAAAATCAAGGGACGTTCGAGCCAAAATGCCTGGACACACGGAGTTTGAAGCAATTTAAGTCATAGGAAGAGGGAAAGACTGATTCTGGGAGAGAGTTCCAGAGCTCAGCTGTTGAGTAGAAGAAAGATTGAGAGTAACGTTTCACTCTTGGATTGGAGAGTTGCACAGAGTAGGGGCGGGATTGAGTTGCAAGACGGGTACCACGTGCCCTACGTAAAGGAGGTGGTATACACTGGGAAAGCTCTGAGGAACACTGATTATTATAGTAGCGATAGAATAGCGAGAGAGATGCAACATTGCGGCGGAGAGAGAGAGATTGCAGAGAGTTGGTGAGTGGATGGGAGTTAATGATACGAAAGGCCTTCCTTTCAACTTTGTCTAGGAGAGCGGTGTGAGAGGAACCTCCCCACACATGTGAACAATACTCAATACAAGGACGCACTATGCCCCTGTACAGAGCAAGAAGCTATGCAGGGGAAAAGAACCCCCTAAGGCGGTTGAGCACACCCAGCTTCTGGGAGGCTGCCTTAGCAAGACTGGTAATATGGTCCTTCCAACTAAGAGCAAAAGAAAAAGAGACACCAAGAATATTGAGAGAAGATGAAGGATTGATTTTTGTATTGTTGTAGAATAAGGGACAGTCCGCAGGGAGTTCCTTACGGGTAGATAGATGGAGACATTGGGTTTTGGAAGCATTAAAGGTAACAAGGTTTTCTCTGCCCCAATTGGAGATAGTATTTAGATCAGAATTTAAGAGTTCTATGGCTTCATTACGTTTGTCGTTGAGGGATTGCTGGCTTGGGCGTTCTGAAAAACTAATGGAAGGCCGAGTCGTCTGCGTATGAATGGATGGGAATTGAGGTACAGTTGAGGAGATCATTTATATAAAGTAGAAAGAGAATAGGAGATAGGACAGAGCCCTGAGGAACACCGGAGTTTATAGGGTGAGGAAGTGAACAATGGCCGTCCACAACCGCGGCTATGGAACAGCCGGAAAGGAAATTAGAGACAAAGGCACAGATGGAGGGATAGAAACCGAAGTAGGGTAGTTTAGAAATTAAAGATTTGTGCCAGACTCTATCGAAGGCTTTCGATATGTCTAGTGCAATAGAAAAAGTCTCACCAAAGTCCCGAAAGGAGGATGACCAAGAGTTAGTAAGATATGAAAGAAGATCACCAGTAGAGCGACCCTTAAGGAAGCCATACTGGCGATCTGAGAGCAGATTATGAGAAGAGAAATGCTTAAGAAATTTGGAAGCAAGAATAGTTTCAAAAACTTTAGAAAGACAAGAGATGAGAGCAATTGGACGATAGTTGGAGGGTTGAGAGCGGTCACCCTTCTTTGGGACAGGTTGAATGTGAGCAAACTTCCAGCATGAAGGGAAGATGTTAGAGGATAGACAGAAACGAAACAGTTTCCCTAGGCAGGGAGTCAGCACGGAAGCACAGTTTTTGAGAACAACAGGAGAAACACCGTCCGGACCGTACGCCATATTAGTATTAAGCCCAGAGAGGGTAGAAAGTACATCTTTAGAAGAGATTAGGATATTAGGCATAAGTAAGAGAGAGGAGGGTGGAGAGGGAGGAATAGCACCGGAATCATCCAAGGTGGAGTTTCTAGCAAAAGTTTGAGCGAAGAGTTTAGCTTTGTCAAAGGAAGAAGTAATGGTTGTGCCATCAGAGTGGGAAAGGAGAGGGAAAGACGAGGAAGAGAAATTGTTGGAGAGGTTTTTGGCTAGATGCCAGAAAGCTTAGGAAGAGCTAGAGTTGGATAGTTCAGTGCATTTATTATTGATAAAAGAGTGTTTGGCAAATCGAAGAACAGATTTGGCTTGATTCCGGGCAGAAACATAGGCAGAATGAGAGTCTTGAGTTTTAAGGCGTGGGTACCGTTTCAATGCTTCCTCCTTATTGCGGACAGTAGTAGAACAGGCGTGAGTAAACCAAGATTTTTTAGCATTAGTCTGAGAGAAAGAGAATGTAATATATGCTTCCATGCCCGATAGGATTACCTCGGAAATGCATTCAGCACTCTCCGAGGGTACCCAGCCACGGAAGCAGAAATCATTCCATGGGAAATCAAAGAAGTACTGCCGGAGAGCCTCCCAGTCGGCAGCGCCAAAGTGCCACAAGTGCCGCTGGCTAGGAGGATCGGGTGGCCGTACTGGAGAGATAGGACAGGTGACAGAGATAAGTTTATGGTCGGAGGAACCCAAAGGAGAGAAAAGATCGACAGTATAAAAAGAAGGGTTAGAAGTTAGAAACAAGTCAAGAATGTTGAGCCGATCTCCGATGCGATCCGGGATACGGGTTGGTTGCTGAACTAACTGCTCTAGGTAATTTATGATGACGACGACGTAGGCTTGTTCACCAGATGAGTCAGTAGTGTGAGAGGAGAGCCATTGGCGGTGGTGAATGTTGAAATCTCCTAAGATGGAGATTTCTGAGAAAGGAGAAATGGATAGAATGTGTTCCACTGTAGAGTTTAGATAGTCAAAGAATTTGGGAAAGTTGGTAGAGTTAGGGGAAAGATAGACAGCACGGAAATATTTAGTAAGAGAATGACAGGAAAGTTTGAGCCATAAAGCTGAAAATTCAGAGGAGTCGAAATCGGGAACACGAGAGCAAGTGAGTTTGTTGTGCACATATGCACAACATCCACCTTTGGCTTTGAAACTAGGATAGAAAAAGTAGGAGGATACAGAGAAGGGGCTGCTGGGTGTTGCTACAGATACCTGAGTTTCGGTGAGGAAGAGAAGATCAGGTTTGTAGGAGGAGAGATGGCGTTCAACAGAGTGAAAGTTAGAGGAAAGTCCGCGAATGTTGCAGAAATTAATAGAAAGAGTAACAGGCCGAGGTCCAGGTAATTTTGTGGGGTCGTCAGGGGATGGTCAGTCGGGTGTGGGGGCATTTGTGGTCCCCCCCCCTGGGGACTCCGAGGCTGGGCTAAAATTCATAATTTTTTTAAATTTTGGTGTGGAGGAATGAAGTGTGGTGTGCATGTTTAGTGTAGTGAAGCGGATAGGATGAGGAGGTGTTTGTGAGAGCTAGCTGGATTGCTCTCAGTGTAAATGAGGCACAAAGAAAATCAGTAAGAGAGGCCAAGCAAATGAAACAGGAGTTCCAGCGACTCTTTATCACATGCCTATAACCTCACCTGGGTCTAGCCCTGATCAATTGGTGCCTACAATCTCCCCACTATATATATATATATATATATATATATATATATATATATATATATACTGTATATATATATGTATATACAGTATATATATATATACATATATATATATATATATGTATATTGAGAATATATCACAAATACACGTGAGCCACTAAATGTTTCTAGTCTCTCAGTGGGGATCGAACCATCGACCATCAGGATGATAGCCGACGCTTTAATCAATTACACCACGGCAGTCTAAAAGACACTCAGCCTTCTATCCTATTTATGTTAGGGAGAAGGGAAACCCACTAGGCGAATATATTTCAATTCAAACCTAGTTGTAGGATCCATATTTCCAGAATACCATACACGGATTTTTGAGTGTCCCGACGCAACTCGGGTAGAAATTGATTTCATTTAATTCTAACCCACAAAGCATGAGAGTTACAAATATTGAGAATATATCACAAATACACGTGAGCCACTAAATGTTTCTAGTCTCTCAGTGGGGATCGAACCATCGACCATCAGGATGATAGCCGACGCTTTAATCAATTACACCACGGCAGTCTAAAAGACACTCAAAAATCCGTGTATGGTATTCTGGAAATATGGATCCTACAACTAGGTTTGAATTGAAATATATTCGCCTAGTGGGTTTCCCTTCTCCCTAACATAAATAGGATAGAAGGCCGAGTGTCTTTTAGACTGCCGTGGTGTAATTGATTAAAGCGTCGGCTATCATCCTGATGGTCGATGGTTCGATCCCCACTGAGAGACTAGAAACATATATATATATATATATATATATATATATATATATATACAGTATATATTGATATTAGTGTAGCCAGGGAGATATTTTCTTTCAGGCAGGTGAGATTAAAATAATAGGCACAGTTTGCATTATTGAGTTTTTTATTGATACTCTCAATTTTTCGTATAGTTTTTCTGGTATTTTCAGGAAGTTGGTAAAGGAGGTTTGCAAATGGTTCCGACGTTTCAATGGGCGCTGCAGCCATCATTATCAAGCAGAAGTGAAGTTCGAAGGTGATAAGTCGAGTTTATATAGGCGATACAAGATCAAGAGAGGGATTATTGTGTGCTAGCTGCATGCTGGTTGGCTAACCTAAGACTAGCTCTGGTAGGCTGGCCAGACGCAGGAGTGGGTGGGGCCTCTGCGTCGTTCGTCTGCGTGTGTGGAGGGGGCATTCCTGGGGGCATCATGGGGGGGCCTCACTGTGGAAGGGCGTGCCGAGGGTAGGATCTGGCTGTATTCCGCTTGTGTGTTTAAAGTAGGTTGGTATGTTTGTATATATATAGCTTCAAGAATGAATAGGCGGCGTGAGTCTATTTCTTTATCAAGAAGAGAGGTGAGTTTATCTAAGTCGGGTCTGGTGAGTTCCTGATGGTGTGGGGATGTGTGGTAGTGGTCCTTGATAGCTCCGGCTTGAAGGTGGAAGGTAAGGCGACGTGAAAGACGAGTCCTTGTCAAACCGACATAAGTGTGAGGTCCACAGTCCTCACTGTTACAGGTGTGTCGGTATATGACATGGTCCTCTTGTGACGGTTTCTTAGCGGTAGCCGGGCTGTTGCGAATGACTAGTTGTGATGTTTTCCTCGATTTGTAGTATATGGTGAGTTTAAGGTGTTGGTCAGGGTTCGTAGTTTTAACGTTGTTGCTGATAATGTCTCTCATTATGTTTTCGTCTGTCTTGTGATCTGAGGACATGTGGTTTTTATAGTAAATTTTTATGTATTCAGTGTTTGTATTAGTAGGCATGTCGTGTTTTTACCATGTTTCAAGGTGTTTGTTGATGGTGTGGGCGATGTCCGAGTTACTGTACCCATTGTTTACAAGCACCTGGGTGAGCCTCTCGAGTTCCTTGTGAGTGTCTCGCCAGGAGGTGCAGTGTGATAGGGCTCTCCTGACGTAGGCGGCGATGGTGGATCGTAAATATCGCTGGGGGCATTCACTTTCGCCGTTGAGACATAATCCGTTGTTGGTGGGTTTGGTGTAGACAGTGGTGGTAAAGCCTGAGGTGTTGTTGTTGTTTACGAGGACATCAAGGAAGGGGAGATGACCGTTAGAGGACTCCTCGAAGGTGAAGTTTAGACTGGAAGAGGAGATGAATCGTTGTTGAAGGTCACGTAGCTCCTGTGGGTCCTTCACACGCACGAAGATGTCGTCCACATATCTGCAGTAGACGGAGGGGCGGTTGGTAGTCAGGAGCTCTTCTTCGATGGTGCCCATGTAAAAATTGGCAAAGAGGACTCCTAGGGGACTGCCCATTGCCACACCATCAATCTGCTGATACATGTCACCTCGCGGGCAGGTGAAGGGCGCCTCTTTGGTGCATATTTCCAGCAACGTCTTCATGGCTGTTTCTGAGAGGTCTAAGGGCGTGTTGTCTGGGCAGCGGTAGACTCGATGTAGGATGAGCTCAATGGTGCGGTCCACAGGCACGTTGGTAAAGAGACTTTCTACATCTAGGGAGGCGATGATATGGTCGTCAGTAGAGGAGGCATCTCTTAAATTAAAATAAAAAAATTCCTGGAAATTTTAAGAGATGCCTCCTCTACTGACAACCATATCATCGCCTCCCTAGATGTAGAAAGTCTCTTTACCAACGTGCCTGTGGACCGCACCATTGAGCTCATCCTACATCGAGTCTACCGCTGCCCAGACAACACGCCCTTAGACCTCCCAGAAACAGCCATGAAGACGTTGCTGGAAATATGCACCAAAGAGGCGCCCTACACCTGCCCGCGAGGTGACATGTATCAGCAGATTGATGGTGTGGCAATGGGCAGTCCCCTAGGAGTCCTCTTTGCCAATTTTTACATGGGCACCATCGAAGAAGAGCTCCTGACTACCAACCGCCCCTCCGTCTACTGCAGATATGTGGACGACATCTTCGTGCGTGTGAAGGACCCACAGGAGCTACGTGACCTTCAACAACGATTCATCGCCTCTTCCAGTCTAAACTTCACCTTTGAGGAGTCCTCTAACGGTCATCTCCCCTTCCTTGATGTCCTCGTAAACAACAACAACACCTCAGGCTTTACCACCACTGTCTACACCAAACCCACCAACAACGGATTATGTCTCAACGGCGAAAGTGAATGCCCCCAGCGATATTTACGATCCACCATCGCCGCCTACGTCAGGAGAGCCCTATCACACTGCACCTCCTGGCGAGACACTCACAAGGAACTCGAGAGGCTCACCCAGGTGCTTGTAAACAATGGGTACAGTAACTCGGACATCGCCCACACCATCAACAAACACCTTGAAACATGGTACAAAAACGACATGCCTACTAATACAAACACTGAATACATAAAATTTTTACTATAAAATCCACATGTCCTCAGATCACAAGACAGACGAAAACATAATGAGAGACATTATCAGCAACAACGTTAAAACTACGAACCCTGACCAACACCTTAAACTCACCATATACTACAAATCGAGGAAAACATCACAACTAGTCATTCGCAACAGCCCGGCTACCGCTAAGAAACCGTCACAAGAGGACCATGTCATATACCGACACACCTGTAACAGTGAGGACTGTGGACCTCACACTTATGTCGGTTTGACAAGGACTCGTCTTTCACGTCGCCTTACCTTCCACCTTCAAGCCGGAGCTATCAAGGACCACTACCACACATCCCCACACCATCAGGAACTCACCAGACCCGACTTAGATAAACACACCTCTATTCTTGATAAAGAAATAGACTCACGCCGCCTATTCATTCTTGAAGCTATATATATACAAACATACCAGCCTACTTTAAACACACAAGCGGAATACAGCCAGATCCTACCCTCGGCACGCCCTTCCACAGCGAGGCCCCCCATGATGCCCCCAGGAATGCCCCCTCCACACACGCAGACGAACGACGCAGAGGCCCCGCCCACTCCTGCGTCTGGCCAGCCTACCAGAGCTAGTCTTAGGTTAGCCAACCAGCGTGCAGCTAGCACACAATAATCCCTCTCTTGATCTTGTATCGCCTATATAAACTCGACTTATCACCTTCTAACTTCACTTCTCCTTGATAATGATGGCTGCGCCCATTGAAACGTCGGAACCATTTGCAAACCTCCTTTACCAACTTCCTGAAAATACCAGAAAAACTATACGAAAAATTGAGAGTATCAATAAAAAACTCAATAATGCAAACTGTGCCTATTATTTTAATCTCACCTGCCTGAAAAAAAAAAAAAAAAAAAAAAAAAAAATGATATATATATATATATATATATATATATATATAGTAAATACTGGAACACAACATCTAAGACAAAGGTACACAATATATACTAAAAACACGTGTACCAGCATAATTGGCTAACAATAATTATTTACATTATTTTATAAACGCTACTTTTGTTGACGCCAATGCTAATTATTATATTTATGAATTGCACTGACTTTCTTTCGTTTATTGATTGTTTAATTTTGTATATACAGTACAGTATGTATAGAAAATAATTTATCAAATAACATTGCAGTTTTAGAATCATTACAATGTACAGAATAGTGATAATTGTGTACATATAAATGTTGCGTTAACAAAATTCAATGTACTTTAGGAGTTTTACTGTTTGTAGTTATTTTTCTATGTGAGTGAGGGAGACAAAAGGCAGAACTGCCTGTATCGAGTGCCTCCAACAGAGTGGAAAGAGAGACAGGGCCAAAACTTGTTTGAAGTTACAATAAAATTCTGCAAAATAACGTAAAAGGCAGATAGATGACAACACTCCTTGTTATAATATGCTAGTTAGCATCTCGCAGATCATTTAAGAGGGGTAAGGTAAGCCTCCGTCTTCCCCTGTTTTCTTGTATTACCCTGAAGAAATCTCGAGAGAATATACGAAAGCATGGTGTTCCTAGGTTTCATTGTTCCTGTGAGTTTCACTATGTACAGTATATAATATATATATATATATATATATATATACACTGAATATATACAGTATATATATATGTATTTTTTTCTATGTGAGTGAGGGAAATAAAAGGCAGAACTGTCTGTATCGAGTGCCTCTTCCGGAGTTGAAAGAGTGACAGGGCCAAAATCAAGGGACATTCGAGCCAAAATGCTTGGACACACGGAGTGTGAAGCAATTTAAGCCATAGGAAGAGAGAAAGACTGGTTATGGGAGAGAGTTCCAGAGCTCAGCAGTTGAATAGAAGAAAGACAGAATAATGTTTCACTCTTGGGTTAGAGAATTGCACAGAGTAGGGATGGGATTGTGTTGCAAGACGTAGAGGAGGTGGTATACACTGGGAAAGCTCTGAGGAACATTGATTATTATAATAGCGATAGAACAGCGAGAGATGCAATATTGCGACGAATAGAGAAAGATTGCAGAGAGCTGGTGAGTGGATGGGAGTTAATGCTACGAAAGGCTTTCCTTTCTACTTTGTCTAGGAGTGCGGTGTGAGAGGAACCTCCCCACACACGTGAACAATACTCAATACAAGGATGCACTGTGCCCCTGTACAGATCAAGAAGCTGTGCAGGGGTAAGGAACCCCATGAGGCAGTTGAGCACACCCACCTTCTGGGAGGCTGCCTTAGCAAGACTGGTAATATGGTCCTTCCAAGTGAGAGCAGAACAAAAAGAAGCACCAAGATTATTGAGAGAAGATGAAGGATTGATTTTTGTATTGTTGAAGCATAAGGGATAGTCCTCTGGGAGTTCTGAACGGGTAGTAAGATGAAGAAATTGGGTTTGGAAGCATTAGGTAACAAGGTTTTCTCTGCCCCAATTGGAAATAGTAATTATATCAGAAGATAAGTGTTGTGTGGCTTCATTACGTTTGTCTTTGAGGGATTGCTGGCTGGGGCGTTTAGGAAAACTAATTGAATAGTGTAAGGCAGAGTCGTCTGCGTATGAATGGATGGGACTGGAGGTACAGCTGAGAAGATCATTTATGAAAATTAGAAAGAGAATGGGAGATAGGACAGAGCCCTGAGGATCAACGTGATTGATAGGATGAGGAAGTGAGCAATGGTCGTCCACAAATGCAGCTATGGAACGGCCGGAAAGGAAATTAGAGACAAAGGCACAGATGGAGGGATAGAAACTGAAGGAGGGTAGTTTAGATATTAAAGATTTGTGCCAGACTCTATCGAAGGCCTTCGATATATCTAGTGCAATAGAAAAGGTATCACCGAAGTCCCGAAAGGAGGATGACCAAGAGTTAGTAGGATATGAAAGAAGATCACCAGTAGAACGACCCTTAAGGATATATAATACTGGCGATCTGAGAGCAGATTATGAGAAGAGAAATGCTTAAGAAATTTGGAAGCAAGAATAGTTAAAAAAAACTTTAGATATACAAGAGATGAGAGCAATTGGACGATACTTGGAGGGTTGAGAGCGGTCACCCTTCTTTGGGACAGGTTGAATGAGAGCAAACTTCCAGCAAGAAGGGAAGACATTAGAGGAGAGTTTGCCTAGGCAGGGAGTCAGCACGGAAGCACAGTTTTTTAGTACAACAGGAGGAACACCGTCCGGACCGTACGCCTTCTTAGTATTAAGCCCAGAGAGGGTAGAACATACATCTTTAGAAGAGATTAGGATATTAGGCATAAGTAGGAGAGAGTGTGGTGGAGAGGGAGGAATAGCACCGGAATCATCCAAAGTGGAGTTTCTAGCAAAAGTTTAAGCGAAGAGTTCAGCTTTGTCAGAGGAATATGTGATGGTTGTGCCATCATATATATATATATATATATATATATATATATATAAATATAAATATATGTATATATATATATATATTGCAGATTAATAAATACCCACGTAAGCACGCACAAACACACACTCAAACCACACACATGCACAACCACACAAACAGACACACACACGCTCAAACCACAAAGACACACACACCAGACTATCTTCTGGACGCAATTCAGCCTCTGTAGTAAACTAGACCTAATTCCGTCCATTGGTTCAATTGGATGTTATTAGTACATGTGCTCTGGGAATGGAAGGGCTGGGGTCCGGTTATAAGACGCATAGTTTGTACTTTCTGTAGTTTGGTTAGTAGGTTATGGTAGGTTAGTTAGGCAATTGGTGTGTTGGATTATTTTAGGGTAGGTTATGCTATGCCAGGTGAAGATGAGTTATATGTTAGATTTAATTTGGTAATGCTATAAATGGTTATGTTAGACTGTACATATGAAGTTAGGTTATGAAAGTATGGCACATGTGCTCTGCCAGTGGAAGAGTTAGGATATAAAACTATCTGTAATTTTTCGTTATTTATTAGTTTATGGTAGGGTAGTTAGGCAATGGTAAGTTGGGTTATGATAAGGTGATGTCACATGAGCGCTTTTACCGTCAATCTTTACGAGCAATTGTTGTCTGGCAGCATGATACTATAAGTTTAAACAATTTTAAACTACCTAATATAATCTTCCTTCGATCTAGTTTCCTATTCCAATGCAAAACAGCTTCAAACTAGTACGAGAACAATCTTGCTCATCGAAAATTGCTGGAAAATGCGCTCGTGTGACACCGGCTTTAGGTTAGGCTAGGTTATCATAGGTTTAGTTTGTGAAATAGATTACAAAGTAACCGAGACACAGTTGTCTGGGACTACTGACAGCAAACCCTTCTCTGTATCCTCCTACTACAGTATCTCTATCCTCAGTTTCGAGCCAAAGGTGGATGTTGCGTCTATGTACGCAACAATCTTACTTTCTCTCGTGTTCCCAACTTAGATTCTTCTGAATTCTCAACTCTTTGGCTGAATCTTTCTTGTCACTCTCAAACTAAATATTTCTGTGTTGTCTGTCTCTCCCCTAATTCTACTGACTATCCAAAATTCTTTGACTATCTAACTTCTAAAGTGGAACACATTCTATCCATCTCTCCTTTCGCAGAAATCTCCATATTAGGAGATTTCAATGTTCACCACCACCAATGGCTCTCCTGTTTCCACTGACCAACCTGGTGAACAAGCCTACATCTGTTCTATCTTAAACGACTTAGAGCAGTTAGTTCAGCAAGCCACCCGTATCCCGGATCGCTTCGGAGATCGGCCCAACATTCTTGACTTATTTCTAACCTCTTACCCTTCTGCTTATACTGTAAAAAATTTCTCTCTTTTGGGCTCCTCCGACCATAAACTAATATCTGTCACCTGTCCTATCTCTCCAGTACGTCCACCCGATTCTCCCAACCGGTGGCCCTTGTGGCACTTTGGCGCTGCCGACTGGGAGGCTCTTCGACAGTACTTCTTTGATTTCCCATGGAATTACTTTTGCGTCCGTGGCCGGGGACCCTCGGAGAGTGCTGAACGCATTACCGAGGTAATCCTCTCGGGCATGGAAGAATACATTCCATTTTCTTTCTCTCAGTCTAATGCAAAAACATCTTGGTTTACTCAAGCTAGTTCTACTGCTGTCCGCAACATGGAGGAAGCATTCAAACGGTACCGATGCCTTAACTTTTAACCGACGGGGATGTTTGTAACTTCTACTACCTGCCAGGCGGGCATATTTACCATAAACGAGCTTCATTTCATGCTCTTTTTCATGCATAAACAAGAGCCAGAGCATAATACAATTATGTATCTGTGAAAGGGCAATAATAGAGCTTTCCAATGACACCTGAATCATCCTTGTACGACCACGGGTTGTCCTGTAGCGACCGCGCAACACGAGGGGAAAAACCCTAAAATATGGTAATTTCCCGAGTTTTTTCCTGGTCTCGCGAGGCCGTGGGTGTGGAATGTTGCAGAGGTAGTATCAGTCGCAGCACTGGGTCCATGCCGAACGGTCAGAGTCCGCCTATCATCCTCCTAACGCGTGGACTCTCTCTCAGAGCCGATAATGTGCTCAACATCCCTTCCGACATATGTCGGGCACCGCAAGGGTGGCCATTATTCTCTCGGCCGATATATGGCGGGCCCCGCGGCTTGAGTGTTAAGATTCAAGAATCTCATTCTTCCTATGTTTCTGCCCGGAATCAAACCAAATCTGTTCTACGACATGCCAAACACTCTTTCATCAATAATAAATGCACTGAACTATCCAACTCTAGCTCTTCCCAAGCTTTCTGGCATCTAGCCAAAAACCTCTCCAACAATTTTTCTTCCTTGTCTTCCCCTCCCCTTTTCCACTCTGATGGCACAACTATAATTTTTTCCTCTAACAAAGCTGAACTCTTCGCTCAAACTTTTGCTAGAAACTCCACTTTGGATGATTCCGAGGCTATTCCTCCCTCTCCACCCCCCTCTCTCCTACTTATGCCTAATATCCTAATCTATTCTAAAGATGTATTTTCTACCCTCACTGGGCTTAATACTAAGAAGGCGTACAGTCTGGACGGTGTTCCTCCTGTTGTACTCAAAAACTGTGCTTCCGTGATGACTCCATGCCTAGGCAAACTCTTTCGTCTCTGTCTCTCCTCTAACGTCTTCCCTTCTTGCTGGAGGTTTGCTCTTGTTCAACCTGTCCCAAAGAAGGGTGACCGCTCTCAACCCTGCAACTATCGTCCAGTTGCTCTCATCTCTTGTATCTCCAAAGTTTTTGAAAATATTCTTGCTTCCAAATTTCTTAAGCATTCCTCTTCTCATAATCTACTCTCAGATCACCAAAATGGCTTCCTTAACCCGTACAGCCCCAGCGACGCGCCTGACGCGTCGGCGATGTATGTAACGCACAGCCCCAGAGACGCGCCTGGCGCGTCACCCTAATTGCGCCGACCGTAACCTCAGGTGTAGCCACTCAAGAGGGCTCAGATTTGTATGGGAACTGTGTACGTATCCCACGCAACCGTGCCGATGGTTGAAAACTCTCAAAGTCCACGTGCGTGCGCGCGAGCGCGCAAAAACCTGTTTTTTTGGGATAATTGCCTTCAATTTTTTACTCTTATAAAATCCGTTTTCGGGGGCTCTGTAGGACCATTTTTTAAGCTTTTTGAGCGGTTTTTCGTGGTTTTTCCTTCATTCCTAACCCATTCGCTATTGTTTCTGGAATAAAACCATTTTTTGAAAACCGGCCGGGTTCTGGTGCGCAAACATTACAAAACTAGCCGAGGCTCCACGGGTTAAAGGTCGCTCTACTGGTGATCTTCTTACATATCTTACTAACTCTTGGTCATCCTCCTTTCGGGACTTCGGTGAGACCTTTTCTATTGCACTAGACATATCGAAGGCCTATGAGAGAGTCTGGAACAAATCTATAATTTCTAAACTACCCTCCTTCGGTTTTTATCCCTCCCGCCGTTTCATAGCTGCGGTTGTGGACGGCCATCGCTCACTTCCTCATCCTATCAACTCAGGTGTTCCTCAGGGCTCTATTTTATCTCACATTCTCTTTCTAATTTTCATAAATGATCTTTTCAACTGAACCTCCAGTCCCATCCATTCATACGCAGAGGACTCTACCTTACACTATTCAATTAGTTTTCCTGAACACCCCAGCCAGCAATCCCTCAAAGACAAACGTAATGAAGCCATGCAACACTTATCTTCTGATCTAACTACTATTTCCAATTGGGGCAGAGAAAACCTTGTTGCCTTTAATGCTTCCAAAACCCAATTTCTTCATCTTACTACACGTCAGAACACCCAGAGGATTATCCCTTACAATTCAACAATACAAAAATCAATCCTTCATCTTCTCTCAAAAATCTTGGGGTCTCTTTTTCTTCTGCTCTCACTTGGAAGGACCATATTACCAGTCTTGCTAAGGCAGCCTCCCAGAAGCTGGGTGTGCTCAACAGCCTTAGGGGGTTCTTTACCCCTGCACAGCTTCTTGCTCTGTACAGGGGCACAGTGCATCCTTGTATTGAGTATTGTTCACATGTGTGGGGAAGATCCTCTCACACCGCACTTCTAGACAAACTAGAAAGGAAAGTCTTTCGCATCATTAACTCCTGCCCACTCACCAACTCTCTGCAATCTCTCTCTCTTCGCCACAATGTTGCATCTCTCTCGCTATTCTATCGCTACTATAATAATCAATGTTCCTTAGAGCTTTCCCAATGTATACCACTTCCACTTTGTAGGGTGCGTACTACCCGTCTTGCAACATAATCCCACCCCTACTCTGTGCAACTCTCTAATCCAAGAGTGCAGTGTTTTTTCAGTCTTTCTTGTATTCAACTGCTGAGCTCTGGAACTCTCTCCCATAATCAGTCTTTCCCTCTTCTTAGGACTTAAATTGCTTGAAACTCCGTGTGTCTAGGCATTTTGGCTCGAACGTCCCTTGATTTTGGCCCTGTCACTCTTTCAACTCTGTGGGAAGCACTCGGTACAAGCAGTTCTGCCTTTTGTCTCCCTCATTCACATAGAAGAAATACAAAAATAAATATTACATACTAACCTTGATCATGATAATAGTAATAGTGTCAATCTCGTTGGCCTAGGCTAGCCTATAATAATGCGTACCTGTAAATATTACTGGAGTGCATTCTTTAACCCTTAAAGATTGGGGGCGGACTTAAGTCCACCTCCAATTTGCAGCAAATTAGGAGCATTATTAAGGCTTTTAAAGGGTTAAAATCGAGTGCAAATGGCCGGGAGCGCAGCGGGCCAGACAGCCGACTCCCAGGGCTTACCGCCGCCCATTAACTCATGTTCCCTGTGTTCTCGAGAGGCCGGCAGTGTAGCCAGTAGTGAGCATAGCTGGAAAAAATATGCCGCTATATGCTAAACTCCCATGTTACTGGTATCATTGTATGAGAACCACGAGTGCTACGTAGCTCGTTCTGGTCTCATTTTGAAGCTTTTAGCGCCTAGTTTTTTGTTGAATAAATTTCTTTTCATGCAGATACTGGATTTATCATTCAGGAGGGCCTGAATATGCCCAAATAAGCCCAAAACCCCCCGCTAGACAAGGGTTAAGCTATACACGGGTACTTAGCCTTATGTTGAGATGTAGCTGGTCTCGTAGACATCTAGTAGAGATAATAATTTTACACTATGGATAAATAACCGGCAGAAAGAGGAGGTAGTGAAGACGGTCTTTACACGGTGGTGTTTGGAAAGCAAGTCTGGACTCTGGATATTTCGAACAACTGGTCCTAGTGTCGCTAGGTTGCCAGCTATAAATTATTAATGATACAGGACAAAATGTACCATGTTTATATACTGTAAATCAGCTAGTATTAAGTAATATTAATTGAAATATACCTCCAAGGATATATTATTATTATCATACTCTCATTTGCTCTCATTGCTCTCATTGCTCTCATTTGGAAGGACCATATTACCAGTCTTGCTAAGGCAGCCTCCCAGAAGCTGGGTGTGCTCAACCGCCTTAGGGGGTTCTTTTCCCCTGCACAGCTTCTTGCTCTGTACAGGGGCATAGTGCACCCTTGTATTGAGTATTGTTCACATGTGTGGGGAGGTTCCTCTCACACCGCTCTCCTAGACAAGGTTGAAAGGAAGGCCTTTCGTATCATTAACTCCCGTCCACTCACCAACTCTCTGCAATCTCTCTCTCTCCGCCGCAATGTTGCATCTCTCTCGCTATTCTATCGCTACTATAATAATCAGTGTTCCTCAGAGCTATCCCAGTGCATACCACCTCCTTTACGTAGGGCACGTGGTACCCGTCTTGCAACTCAATCCCACCCCTACTCTGTGCAACTCTCCAACCCAGGAGTGAAACATTACTCTCAAACTTTCTTCTACTCAACAGCTGAGCTCTGGAACTCTCTCCCAGAATCAGTTTTTCCTGCTTCCTATGACTTAAATTGCTTCAAACTCCGTGTGTCCAGGCATTTTGGCTCGAACGTCCCTTGATTTTGGCCCTGTCACTCTTTCAACTATGGGGGAGGCACTCGCTATAGGCAGTTATGCCTTTTGCCTCCCTCAATCACATAGAAAAAAAAAAAAAAAAAAATACATAATTAATATTTACATATCTACTAAAGTGAATAAACAAGGGAATTATGGACAGAAATATTGCTTTATCGTGGAACCGGTAAATTCAAATTGTGGGGTTTTGTTATGTTATTTTGTGCTGTTATGCAAACATTAAAAATAGCCTCAGTGACCACCAAGCCAGCAACCAAACCAGAAGGATATAAAAGCTGCCATGACAGAGGCCTAGAGCACATTTCTCGTGCAGAACAACCTCCACGCCAACTACCAGCAAAACAATATGCCTTCTACCACCACCAGAGTAATAGCAGTCAAAACAGGGCCTTCTAGCTCTCAACACCATCAACCAGGTCAACTCAGACAAATGAAACACTACAACCAGCAACCAAGCAACCAGCACTTGATATGCATGGCATGGCATGGCATGCGGACGTGTTCTCGGCGATTGCTTATTATTTTATGTTGTTTGTGCCTCTTTTTTCATTAACAAATAATATTGTTGTGTTTATTTTTCCATTTTGGTGGCAGAGTAGGTGTCTCCGCCCTTTGGTTTGCTATTTCCTTGCCTTCCGACCTCTGGGATGTCACCCCACTGATCGTTCTGGGTCTGTATTAACAGGGACATGGCTCCCTGATATGAGGGCTGAGAGGGCTTGGCAAACTTTCCATTTTCCTCCCTTGCCTTCCTCCCCTTTTTATCTGGCGTCCATGGTGTGTTTATCACTTCCCCCTTCTTGGGAAGTGAGATAGATGTTGATCCTCCCTCCTCTCCCCACCTCAGGGGGAGGGGTGACCCTCCTAATCTTCCTCCTAAATCGCCCGTAATCATCCCGAGAATGCTTCCTTCGTAACGCTTCATACGTCTGGTCCGGTGACCCTAGCGGGCCTCAATCCCTTCTTGATTAAGGTGATTGATGGTTGAGCGGGGCCAGTGGATCTGGTTAAGAAGCTTGCCAGTGGTGACATCCTTATTTAGACGAGTAATGCATCTCAGGTTAAGGATTTACTCAAGTTACGAAAATGTCATTGTTATGATGTAACTGCACAGATCCCGGTTTCAATGAATTCCTGCAATGGGGTAACCTATTGCAGGGATTTCTTGTCCATGACTGAACAGAACATTGTCGATGAAATGGCCGATAACTTTGTCGTTGGCGTTAGATTTATTACTCGTTTACTAGTGGCGAATATGTAAACACTCCCATGTTTTTTTGGCCTTTGAAATGGCCAAACTCCCTGATACTGTGCAAGTGGGGTATGAACGTTTCCTAGTTAGAGTTTATATTCCTAACCACTTGCGCTGTTTTAAATGCCTGGAATTTGGGCACACAAAAGAAGCTTGCCGTTCTTCCCATGCTGTTTGTGAACTGTGCAAGTGCTCACTCTGCTTCCTCTCGGGATTGCCCCAATTAGTTGATAGAGAAAGAGGTCTGTACAGTCAAGGCCACTACGGGAATCTCGTTCTGTGTCTACCCAGACTGATCCTCTCCCTCCTGCTACACCTATTCAGTCTCAGCCTCCTATTGCCCAATGTTCCTCCTCTACCACTACCATTGTCTCCACCGCTCCTACTGACTCTACTACTTCCACTGTCTCTAACTCTTCCACTGACTCTACCGCTACCGTATTGTCTGACTCTACTACTATATCTACCTCTTCACCTCCTGTTGCTGCAACCTCTGACTCTGCTTCTGCCTCAGTGCAGGATAAGTCCTCTTATTCCCGTGCTGTTGCTTCTCCTCCTCCCTATCCTGCTGGGAAGAATAAAAAGTCTGCCAGTCTTACATGCACGTCATCCCATCTCCGGCTCTCTCGAGGGAGTCCTCCCGGCCTCACTTTGGGATGGGGGGGTCCACGGAGAGGTTGGAGGTCGCTGTTGGTAGGCCCCGGTAAAGGTCCCTGGGTTCCCTTTGTAAACAGAGGAATAAAAAAACTAAGCACGCTGGGCATCCCGATCACTCTTAAACCATGGAGTACAAGATACTTCAGTTGAACTGTATAGGTATTAGGAATAAATTATAACACTTAGCACTTTTGTTGCAATTACACGCTCCATCAGTTGTTTGTATACACAAAAGGAATTTGGTGGATAACGCTGATCCTCCTCCTTTTAAACACTACCATCCGTATAGAAGACACGAGAGTCATGGGCTTGCGATTTATGTCCATAAATAGTTTTCCCACTCATCAGTGCCTCTTGTTTCTGCCCTGGAAGCTCTTGCATGGAGGGTCAAAATTTAGGGCACGTACCTGACTATTTGTTGTTTTGTATTGTCCTACTCGGGTCTCGATTGATGATGATGATTATTTTTTCTTTTTTTTCTTCATTACCATTCTTCTAATTTAAATTTATGCGATTTTAATGCGCAACATCATCAGTGGGATAGCATGAGGACCGACGGTCGCGGGGAACAAATAGTGAATGTTTTACTTCAATCTAACCTCTGTCTTCTGAACGATGGTAGTGCGACTGACTCGTGTAGATGATCATATGGGCCATACATCATGCATTGACATGTCTTTGTCATCTCCTGTAATATTACCTAACATCACTTGGGGCAGTTTCGACGATTTAAGGGAAGTGACCACCAGCCGATCTGCCTTTCTTATTCATCCGACTTAGCTCCTCCACCGTCGCCCATTAAATTCAATTGTAAGAAAGCAGACTGGTAGCAATTCTCTAGAATTGCTACCTTTGATATTTCGAGGGGGTGATATTAATGACAAGGTAACACATGTTCAGACTTCCATTTTACACGCAGCCGAGAGTGCTATTCCTAAAACTTCTACAGTCCACACAAAGCATAGAGTTCGGTGGTGGTCACCAGACTGCCGACAAGTGCCCATTAAACGTAATAGGCGATACTCAATTAATGCGTAATTGTAGGTAGTAGGGGTAGGCAGCCCCGCCCAGGGAAGTACTACCGCCAAGGTTTCGGGAGACTCAGGGAATAGCCTGAATTCCATTTTCTCTCCCAGGCCTTGGTAGCTGGATACATATCTTTCTGCATCACACATCAGCAGTATCAGGAAAACCCTCTTTATATAACATACACATCCAACTTCACGACATTGCCCTACATCGCTATCCTCTATCCATAAAACACTAATCTTCCCACTACATATCATACATGTAACACCATACACTTACCTAATAAATATGGCAGTACAATTGTTAAGAGCATTCCTGGTGGTCCCTCGGATATCCAGCCCCGGCAGGGTTGGGTCATTGACACAGGGCCCTCCCGGTCGTCATCATGCGACTGTGTCAAGAGCATTGCAACGTCCCAAAGCTGCTCGTCGATGCAGCTTTTTCTTTAGTAATATAAGGGATTTCACTCTAACATCAATTCTGTACACCAATTTCTTCAAGCAGAATCCCCTACTCTCCTTTTTTTGACAGAGACTCAAGTAACATCCACATCTGACAAGTCTAGATTTAATTTTCCAGGTTATCAACTGCTCCAAAATTTCAGACCTAAAGGAGGTGTATGTTGCTTCACAAAATCTGAAATTGCCCTGGAGGAGGTTACTAGTTTCAATTGTCCCTATTTTGATTATTCTATATACAAATTCATTTCTGCTGGTAAATTTAAATACATATGTTGCATCTACCGTTCGCCAAATACTCCTCCAGAGCAAAGTCTTTTTGATTCTCTGTCCTCACAACTCAGTGTCCTCAACTTAAATGCTTCTTCTGAAATCACTGTGTTGGGTGATTTTAATGTCCATAATGTTGAATGGCTCACTCATTCAGCCAGGACTGATGATGCTGGTCTTGAATGTGAGCTATTTGCAGGCTCATTTAATCTCACTCAACTAGTCAACCAACCCACCCGTGTACCAGATAATCCTAATCATAATTCCCACTTACTGGACTTATTTTTAACAACCAATTCAGAAAATTATGATGTTACAGTGAGGTCCCCGCTTGGATCTTCTGATCACTGTCTGATACAGGCCACCTGTCTATCACCTACCACACCTTCCCACTCTGAACCTGTTTTGGTGACTAATTGGCATTACGATAGGGCAGACTGGGAGGGTCTTCAAGGTTTCTTTATTGATATTCCCTGGACCTCTTTCTTTTCTAATGATGCACACTCCACCTTGAGCCACATACAAGATTTTGTAAAAATTGGAATGGAAACTTTTATTCCTCATCTAAAGTACAGTAAAAGATCTAATTCACCTAAATGGTTTACCATAATTGTGCTAGAGTAACTGAACAAAAAGTAATAGCCTACAATGCATACACAAGATCAAAAACACATGAAGCCTTTAATTACTTTAGAAACATCAGAAATAATGCCAAAACTGTATTAAACCTAACTAAATCAAACTTTCTCCACATGCAGGCAAATAAACTTCTAAATAATCCAAATAATAAAACAATATTTTGGTCTACTCTTAACTCATTCAAATCCAACTTCACTACTGCTTCATCCATTCCACCATTAAAATCTCCGACTGGCAATCTTGTAAGTGACCCACGAGGTAAAGCTAACCTTCTTGCGGATATTTTCTCCACCAACTCAACCTTAGATGAAATAAATCAAGATGTCCCTGTACTTAATTTTAATTCGCCTGAAATTCCCTCACTTAAGATCCACACCAGACATGTCAAAACTATTTTGCAGAATCTCTCAGTAGATAAGGCTCCTGGTCCAGATGAAATTCCTCCAATAGTACTTAAGAATTGCTCCTTGGTGCTCGCTCCTGTATTGGCAAAATTTTTCCGTCTGTGTACTCATACCTCATGCTTCCCAGTACCCTGGAAAGAAGCAAACATCCATCCAGTTCCTAAAAAAGATGCCTCTTCAGATCCATCAAACTACAGACCAATAGCTATAACTTCCACTCTTGGTAAAGTCTTTGAAATTATATTAAATAATCACATAATTAAGCATCTTGAGAATAATAAATTAATCAGTGATAGGCAATATGGTTTTAGACGATGTCGATCAACTGCAGACATTCTTACGCATCAAATCAACCAAGCTACAGACCAACATGGTGAAACACATACAATAGCACTGGATATATCAAAGGCATTTGATAGAGTCTGGCATCAATCCTTATTGTCGAAGATGTCACACTACGGCCTTGCATCATTAGTTCCACTAATTTCTTCTTATCTTCATAACAGAAAAATATGTGTAATGGTAGATGGCCTTTATTCTCAATTTCACTCAATAAATGCTGGTGTTCCCCAGGGATCAGTTTTGGCCCCAACTCTGTTCCTCATTCATATCAATGATCTCATATCTACCACTCATAATCCAATACATTCCTACGCAGGTGACTCAACACTCCACAGTTCCTTCACATTTACCAATTCTTTCACCCAACCCGATCTTATAAATTCAAAAATAAAAACTGCAATTTCTCTGAACCAGGACCATTCTAGAATTAATGAATGGGGACAAAAGAACCTAGTTTCCTTTAATGCACAGAAAACCAAGTACATTCAATTTTCTAACCGACAGCATCTCACTGACTCCCATATATTTTGTAATGATGTAAATATTCCCACTTCCCCTAGTATTGACATTCTCGGTGTAACATTAAACTACTAACTTGAGCTGGACACATTATGTTGGAAGCATTGCTAAGAATGCCTCTAAAAAACTGGGACTCCTGTACAGAGTTCGAGAATTCTTCACTGACGAGCAGTTGGCCGTAATATATAAAAGTCATGTGCGTTCTCAGATGGATTACTGTTCACCTCTGTGGGGTGGAAGTGGAGTGGTTGCATTGAGGCAGTTGGACAAAATTCAAAATAAAGCTATTAGATTAATCAATAACCCTGCAATCACACAGGACCTTCCTACATTATCCATACGAAGAAACAGAAACATTACATCCCTTGCATTATTCTACAGATATTATCACAGCAATTGTTCCGAGGAACTTGCTTCAATTGTGCCGCCTCTCCACATCTTTCCCTGTAGAACTAGGGCAGCTGAGAGCGCCCATGAATTTACACTTTCTCCTTCACAATGCAGAACTTCTGCTTATCAGAATTAATTTATCCCCAGAGCTACTACTCTTTGGAATTCACTTCCCTCGAATTGCTTTCCACAAACTTACAATCTACAAATGTTTAAATCCAGTTGTTACAAACATTTTATAAATGGAGGATGCCTTTAGGCACATGGACCTTTTTGTTTTATCTGTGTTTTTCCTTCCTCCGTTCATTGTCTATTTAAAAAAAAGAAAAAAAGAAAAAAAAAAAAAGGATTTTTGATAAACAGCTCTCGGAAGATAACTGTATTGGTTAGAGGTAATTATAGGGGCCTGAAAATGCTTGACCAAATAATGAAGGTCTGTGAGAGAGTCTTTGAGGGTTTGATCAGGCAAAGCATCTCCATTGATGATATGCAGTTTGGTTTTATGCCAGGACGTGGCACAACCGATGCTATCTTCATAGTCAGGTAGACACAGGAAAGATACTTACTAAAAGGCAGGGATCTTTACTTTGTGTTTGTAAACCTGGAGAAGGCCTTTGACAGGGTGCCTAGAGATGTGCAGTGAGCTATGAGGAAACTTGGTGTGGAAGAGTGGCTGATGCGTGTAATAATGAAGATGTATGAGGATTCGCGAAATGCGGTGAGGGTGAAAGGTGTACTGAGTGATGAGTTCACAGTCCATGTTGGAGTTCATCAGGGTTCAGTGTTAAGCCCCCTCCTATTTATTATGGTCCTGGAGGCACTGTCTAGAGTTTTTAGAGGTGGGCTCCCATTTGAACGGTTCTATGCAGACGATTTAGTTCTAATAGCTGACAATATGCAAGATGCTGAGGCCAAATTGAGAAGATGGAGAGAGAAGGCATGGCGAGCAAAGGCTTAAGAGTCAATATTAACAAAACCAAGGTTATGCATTGTAGATTGAGACGAGGCAATGTGGAAAAGAGCGGTTCATACCCATGTGCAGTGTGTGGAAAGGGTGTGGGCGCTAACTCGATTCGATGTAGCGTCTGTCGATGTTGGGCTCATCATGGGAGTAAGCGCTGTGGTAGAATAAAAGGCCCCTTGCCGAAGGATAAGTCAGAGATAGAGAAATTTGAGTGCGTGGTGTGCAAGAACGAGCTTGTGTTGAGTGATGGTCCTATGGCTGTGAATTTTGAAAATGAGTCGTTCGAGCTGGTGGACAAGTTTTGTTACCTAGGAGATACCATCTCTGTCGGTGGTGGGGCGGAGGTTACCACTGTGGCTAGCTGTCGGTGGTGGGGCGGAGGCTACCACTGTGGCTAGAATTAGATGTGGCTGGGGGAAGTTCAGAGAACTGCTGCCAATTCTGACCATGAAAAGAATGCCTCTCCCCCTGAAGGGAAAGTTGTATGCCTCATGTGTTACAAGTGCAATGACGTATGCCTCAGAAACATGGGCCGTTAAAGTAGAGGATGTCAACAGAATGGAACATAATGAGATGAGAATGGTGAGATGGATGTGTGGGTCCAGGCTGCAGGATAGAATAACAAATGATGAGCTGAGGAGACGTTTAGGTATTTATTTAGATATTCATAAAACTTACGATATGACCTGGCGTAACAGAATACTTATGAAACTCTATGCTTCCGGTTTCAGAGGTAATTTGCCCATTTTTATTTGTAACTTCACATCTGACCGATCTTTTGCGGTCAGGTTGCCCTATCACGTAACATCGGACGTTTATGTCCAGGAGAATGGAGTGCCGCAAGGCAGTGTGCTTAGCCCTTCGTTATTTTGTTTAATGATTATTGATATTCTGTCTTCTGTTCCTGTCCCCCGGCATCTTAAATACTCACTGTACGCTGATGATTGCGCGTTGTGCCATTCTTCCCCCAACTTGCAATTTTCGGCTGGGGAGATTCAAGTGGCCCTTGATTCTGTCAATCTTTGGGCCTTGCGGTGGGGCTTTAAGATTTCCGTTGCTATGTGTGTCAGTGTAGCTTTTACTTGTAGACGTATTGTACCTAATTTAAATATCACTTTGGATACTGAGCCAATACCTTTCAAAAATTCAGTCAACTTCTTGGGTCTGCACTTTGATCGCAGATTCGATTGGAAAACTCATGTCACATATTTAATTAATTCTTGAAGTAAACCGTTAAATGTCCTAAAATACCTTTCTGGCCGTTGTTGGGGACCCGACAGAGCGTCTTTACTGATGGCTATAAATCCCTCTTTTATTCACAAATTGACTATGGCTCACAGATGTATGGGTTGGCGTCCGGTTGTACCTTGAGGAGGTTGGATGTTTTTCAGAATGTATACCTGAGTCTGTGTCTTGGAGCCCTTCAGTGTACTCGTGTGGAGCGTATGGAAGTGGAAGCTAATGTGCTGGCCCTCCATCTTCGTTGTGACAACATGCTCGTAGATGTTCGCTCGGCCTTCCGGCTTGTGGGATCCAAGATCCATATACACCAGGTCAGCCAGGTAGGCAAACCCGCGCAGGTGACACGGGAAGGGTGCAGGTGGCGTGACGTCACGAGTGGTCTAGACCAGCGTGGTCCAGTATCATATACGTACTCCTAGTCAGTCTCCCAGATTATCCCAAGAGAAAGAAAATTCAGTACTTGTTTGTCCTTTGTTCAGTAAACATGTGGAACACTTGGAGTTCTGTCTGACATTCCAGAGATATTTTGTGGTTGGCTAATAATCATAATGCCTACCCAGTGTGCAGTATTTGGCTGTAGCAATAAACCGCGTACAGTGGACGGGAAAAATATAAGAACATTCCGATTTCCAAGGGATGCACATTTCAGAAGCGTGTGGATAAACTTGTGTCGTCACCAAGATGGTATGAATGCCCAACATGCAGTTGTATGCTCTGTACACTTCACCAATAAACGATTATATTGATGACATGAAAATTCGTTTACTAGGCATTGAGAGTCCAAGAAATAAACGACTTCTCAAAGACGATGCTGTACCTTCACTATTTCTACCAAAGAGTAAGCATTGTTTATTTGTGTTTGGTGTTACAATTGAAATATTACTGTGATCAGTGTTTAATTAATAAGGATGCCAATGTAGAGAGAGAGAGAGAGAGAGAGAGAGAGAGAGAGAGAGAGAGAGAGAGAGAGAGAGAGGAGAGAGAGAGAGAGAGAGAGAGAGAGAGAGAGGAAGAGCTATAATATTGATTAGAATATATATATTATATATATATATATATATACTGTATATATATATATATATATATATATATATATATATATATATATATATATGCGAATATGCTTCCACACTAAAGGTGTGTAGAAAAGGGTAGGTTCACTGCACAAAGTTTAAAAAATGTTAGTGCTAAAATTAAATTGCATCTAAAATATATTGCATGCACAAAATAAGGGTTTAAAAAGTATGTCCGAGTATCTTATTAGAAGGCTCGGACTGTTGTGTACATATTAAAATAATGTTTATGTAAAAGTGTTAAAATGTATTTCTCTACTTTCGTAGATCTTCAATTATTATACAAATTTGCAAGAGTGGCTGGCTCCAGAGTCAGGTATTTGTTCTGTACTCTTCTGTGGATTTCCAGGCACTGGTTTAGACAATAAAATGTTTGTCTTAGGTTATGATAGTTAAAAAAATACTTCGTTCTTGTTCCAATATTGTTTTTCGTTCAGAGTCTATTTATAGTTCTTTATTCAAATGAGGCTTGAATTTATTTATGAAGTGACTTTCTTTACTCTTTCTCAAGCGTACTACGCACCAGTGATAAAGCAACTGACAATACATCCAATGATATACTACCATACATAAGTACATACAATCCAAACTTCGATGATCATTTCAGTGGAGCAAAATCCGCAGTTGCCCTATTAAAAACCTCTCAAGAAACTAAGCATATATTTAAAGATGTTTCATTAATAAAGTCGAAGAAACAACCCAGTAACCTTAAGAATTTGCTAACCAAGGCCAGATTCAATACGGTACAAAATCAAGGGGTGACGAAATGTGGTAACCCAAGATGCAAATTATGCACACAAATAATAGAAGGGAATCAATTCAAATTTGTAGATACTAATTACACATTTGAAATTAATCATAATATGAATTGTTCCACGCTCAATTGTATCTACGTGATTCGTTGTAATGGCTGTAATTCCATCTACATTGGCGAGACTTCGAATCTTAGACTTAGAACAAACCTGCACAGGGACCACATTAGACATAATACAGGGCTATATGTTAGTACTCCAATATCAAAATGTGCTAAAGATAAATCACCTAATTTTAATATAATGCCCTTTTACAAAGTAAAGAAAGATGACGTTGCTTTGAGAAAGAGTAAAGAAAGTCACTTCATAAATAAATCCAAGCTTGGGAAATTGTGATTATTCAGTGTGTGTGTGTGTGTGTGTGTGTGTGTGTGTGTGTGTGTGTGTGTGTGTACAAATGAATGGTAACGGTGTAGATGGAAATATTTACGAATGGGTTTGTGAATGAAAGTACGAAATGTTTCTGTGATTGTGAATAGAAAGGTGTGTTTGTGTAAGTGTGTGTGTGAGCACGTGGTTGTATGTTTGTGAGTAGAATTATAATGGCAGGGTAGGTGCTTTTAATAGTGAATCCTTGTCCACTTGTAAATGAAAATGTGTGTGTGTGTGTGTGTTGTATAATATATATATATATATATATATATATATATATATATATATATATATATATATATATATATATATATATATATATATCTGCCATGGTCAGGTTCTCTATAGTTCTTGATTCCACTATAACACTTGGTAGCTTATTCCACCTACAGTATCTACAACTCTGTTACCAAACCAATATTTGTCTATATCTTTTCTGAAACGAAAAATATCTAATTTGAAACCATTTGTTCGAGTTGAGTTCTTTCGCTATCACTGAACTTGAATACGTAAGGAAGATTTCTATCATGTGTAAGGTCCTAGGACTTACATATAAGAACATAAGAACATAAGAAAACGGGAGTCTGCAGAAAGCCGATCGGCTCATATAAGGCAGATCCCTCTCACACCCAACACTAATTATAAGGCCTAATGATAGGCCCAACTCACTAACACCATGAGGACTGACCTCACCAAAACGATCAGAGGTCAACATGGGAAGACGGGGGTCTGCAGAGCGCCGACTGGACAACAACCGGCAGATTCCACTCACACCCAACCACCATTATAAATAATAAGTAGGGCATTAGGATAACACCAGAGAGGATTTGTTTAGACTAAATAATTATATGGATATATGGAATAAATCAAGTGCTTGATTTATTACCAAGATAGTTTGAAATAGTATTAGTAAATAAGGTGAATATGGGCATTGCTCTAATCAAGATGGGTTGGGTGTGAAAGAGATCTGCCTTGTATGGGCCAATTGTCTTTCTGCAGACTCCCATTATCTTAGGTTGTTCTTATGTTATGTTCTCTCTCTCTCCTCCTTTGTACTCCTTTGTACTCCTCTTCTAAGCAACATGTGCCAAAGTACATATATAAATTCAATAATGTCCAACTCCAATATCATTACAGTTATAGTTAACACCTAACGAGCGGCCTAGGCGGTAAATAATATGTAGCCACCAGCTGGGTGTTTTTACCCAAAATAGGGCTGTTTACGTGATAATTTTCATGCCTAAATATGACCCAGAGCGTAAAACAAGTATGCCCTGAAAGGGCATAAACAGAGCTTTCCAATGACACCCCAACGATCCTTGTATGACCGCTAGTTTTCTTGCAACAATCGCGCAACACGAGTGCAAAAACCATGTAATTCGGTACTTTCCCCACACAATTCACTATGTAGCTAGTGTGAGAGGGTGGATGAGGGTGGGATTCATGTCAGTTGGTCCACCGCAGTGGTCTGGAGCAGTCATACGCTCGCTACTCTCCTGCCACCACTTGTCTCTCTCACTCAGCAACATTACGTGCTGAAAATGCCACACGACTTATGTTGTGAGCCGCCACATAGTCCAAATTTCTTTCACTCGACATATGATGCGCGCCGCCAAAGAAGGGTTAAGTAACTTTTAACTAATTACCTCCTCCTCTACCCATTATATATATATATATATATATATATATATATATATATATATATATACATACCTGTACATTCATACATACAATACGTACATATTCTTAATAGCACGTTAGCATCCACTATTAAATATTCAGTTAAATATAGAAATTGTATCAACTAAGAAAAGAGGTATAGTCATCCTCCTATGAAATGAGCTACAAGGTGGAGTCCCTCGCCCTGTGCGGTGTTGTCAAATATTCAAAGCTTTAACAACAAATGTTAGTTTTTCAGGCTATTAACAAATTAATTTTAGCTTTTATGACTATATATATTATATTAACATTTTTAAAGGTTATGTGGTGTTAAGAAACATATAATTTTAAGGATATATAGAAGTAATTTATACAACATATGGCACGCTATTTAGAACATGCTGCCATTTTTCTGGGGACAGCTATAAATAGATTTAAGGAATGGTAGGATATACGACGTTGCCAAGTAATGTCAATGCGGTTCTGTTGGCTACGCACGCACTCACACACACCCCTAAAGATACACACACAAACACACACATACATATACAATCTCCAAAATGCAATATAGCACAATGTAATCCCATCAAAAGAGAGAGAGAGAGAGAGCTGGATACGAGTAATGGCAACGCTTTATATGGCCTCAAACTACGACAACAACATCATCCAGGTCAGACGGTCACTAACCCTCATTCATAGCGCGACCACCATGGAAGGAAAAACTCGCAAAAGTTACTCTCATCTTCACAGCCAGGCAAGGGAGATGCTTTACAATGTAAATAGGTATATACAAATATGGCCTACCTATTATTTCGTTTCTGTAACTTTTATACAAGAATACCAATAACCCTTCCAGACAAAAACGTCTTTTACATTTATTTCAAGTTCCCCTTCTAAATGTGGTTTTCCTTGGTTCCCGTTTTCTAAAAGGTTTGTTTTGGTCGACATGTGGCAACACCGCATAGGGCGACCTTGACCTCCTTGGAGCTCATTTCAGTTGAGTTTGACTATAGTGGGGAATAGGAGGAGTATAAATTGTAATTAAGGGACCAAGGCAGTCAATGGTACCAATTAAATGTGATTAGAGGATCCACCTGGTCCTCTAATCACAGATTATACTCCTCCCACTCACCAATAATCTATTTTTGTTCTAATGCTTCACCCATTGTATATTCTAATACACACACACACACATATACTGTATATATATATATATATATATATATATATATATATAATATAATGTGTGTGTTTGTGTGTGTGTGTTATAAACATTATAATAATTATTAGTTGTGACTGACTGACTTATTAGTTAATATTGCTATCATATTGCTAGAAAGACGAATATGTAGAGGAAATAATGATAGGTGTTTTAAGTGGAAAGGTATCAATAAGAGAGATATATATATATGGTATTATAGCTTAGTAACCTGCCTTTTGTCTCCTTCATACACAGAAAAGAAAAAGAAAAAATATGAAAATGGGAGCCCGCATAAAGCCGATTGGCCCACACAAGGCAGATCCCTCTTCTCCCAACCCATCTTGTCCATATGTCTATCTAATGGTATTTTGAAGCTCTCTATCGTTCTTGATCCCACTATGGCGCTAGGTAGCCTGTTCCACATGCATACAACTCTTACCAAACCACTATTTGCCTATATTTCTTGAAACGAAAAGTATCCCATTTGAAACCATTTGTTTGAGTTTTCTAGCTATCGCTGAGCTTCAGTACATCTTTCATATCCCCTTTATTTAGCCTATCTCACTTACCCACTTGAACACCTCTATCATATCTATCATATCATATATAACTCTACGTCTTTCTAACGAATGTAAGCCTAGCTTCTTCAACCTGTCTTCATATGGAAGATTTCTAATATTACAGATTATTATTTTCATTCTCAGTTGTACTCTCTCCAAGGAATCTATGTTCATTCTCTAATAGGGACTCCAATTTTGAACAGCATAATTCATGTGTAGTCTCACTAACGCTAGATAAAATTTCAAGATTACGTCTGCTGTTCTGTTACTCACACTTCTAGATATACATCCCAGAACTCTATTTGCCTTATTTCGAACACTGATGCATTGATTTCTTGGTTTCAAATCACAGTTGACGATGATTCTCAAGTCTTTTTCATTATTTGAGTTAGTTATATCCACGTTATCGAAATTGTATCCTGCATTTCCTATCGATTTACTCAATTTTACTACACTGCATTTACCTACATTGAACTTCATCTGCCAGTTTACTACCCATTTGTGTAATATGTCTAAATCTATTTGGAATGTTTCCATTTTAGTGTCATCTGTAAATTTACTGATTTTGCTAATATAGTTATTCCTACATCAAGGTTGTTAATATATAATTATATATATATATATACTGTATATATATATATATATATATATATATATATATATATATATATTTGAGAGAGAGAGAGCGAGAGCGAGAGCGAGAGCGAGAGAGAGAGAGAGAGAGAGAGAGAGAGAGATACAATTTACAAGTAGGTGTTAATTTTCTGGATTACCTGGATTAGCTTGAGGTTGGTCAGCGGGTTTTTTTGTTCGCAACCTTCTTCGGCCGCACTCACATGGTAGCAATATATATGTTTTATAATGCTATAGATTTACCAATTACAATCCCTATCCTAAATTAACCAAACATCACATTTGGATGCCAATAATTACCAGACAATATATGCATCATCAATTGAGATATTTTACCTATTATCTTCTATGTTGATTCACTATATAAACACACACAAACTCATGCACATTCACATTTTCACGCACAAAATCATTCTGGAACACATATTCGTATTCCTACCCACAATGTCATTAACCTGCATTGCGTGTATTCACCTTGACGAACAAGTTCGGGGATTTATATTCATATATCTACACACACACACACACACACACACTTTTAGATTACCACTCGACAACGCACATATATTCGAACATACATTCACAATTACACACTCGCCTTCACATTTTCAATCAGAATACACACACACACACACATTGATATTCCCTCCCACAATCGCACCCACACTCTAATGTTCTTTCAGAACCACACGCACAAATACATATTCGCATTCCTAATCACAAACACAAACACACATTCACAAAGACAAGTCATGTGAATGACTCTCATTCTCTCTCTATCACACACACACACAAACACATACACACACACTCACACATCACACAACGAAACGTTATAGACTGCATCACCGTTGATTCATTTAAACTCCGCCTAGACAAATATCTCGCATCAAACCCGCGACTGACTGCGTTTGTAAATTAATAACTTTATTTTATCCCCCCCTCAGTTACTAACCCATCTGTCCTCTACTAACTTCCTAATCCTGCCACGGACATTAGTTCCAGGGCAGTAATTCCCTTTCCAATGTTCCCTTACCCACTCTAAACCACTGTTTGGACACTTGATCCTCAGTGTTTTGGAGGACAAGCAACCTAGAAGGGTCACTAGATCTGTTGTTGCTTGATTTCCTTTGTACTCCTTTGTACAAACATATTGTACATTCATTATTAATTTTGTACATCAATTATACAAACACATATTTCCACTCACAAACGTACAGGCTTTTTGCTCGTACATGCACATTCCTACTCGTGCATGCAAGCTTGCACTGCTCCCCCCCCCCCAACTGGCCTACGCAAGGCAGATCCAGCTCACACTCAATTACTTCATTAAGCTATTCAGTTTATTCTTGAAAGCCTACTGCTACTGAGCTGATCACTTTACAGTGTACTTTGCAATTTCTTTCACAAATATATAATTTTGTTCCTTCCAAATTATGACCCAAACGTACATGCCATTACACACGCACATACATACTCATGTAGACATGCATTTGCACATCCATATAACATTCGTAAGCAAACATTTATTTACGTACATATACTGTATTTGTATTACTTTATATTACACTCACAAACATATTCATTTACACAAACACATGTAATTATCCACACATTGACGCACTTGTGCTTGTGAACGTCGTCAAGCTGTCTTATAGCACGTTATGCAAGTATGAATGACTACTTCTGTTTGATTATACCATAATGGTAACAGATATGTAGACAATAGACATGTGGAATAGGCTACCTAGCGCCATTGTGGGATCAAGAACGATAGAGAGTTTCAAAATAAAATTAGATAAACGTATACACGAGATGGGTTGGGTGTGAGAGGGATCTGCCTTGTTTTGGCCAATCGACTGTCTGCAGACTCCCATATGTTCTTATAAAATGGATATGAAAGACGAAGGAGATACACACATATATAACGGCTATATATAAGCCTAGTTAGATGTAAAAATAGGTATGTGTGAGTGTGTGTGACGTAGGGAGTTGAGTGTGGAATAGGTCTGTATATACAAAATGTAGGATTATAATTGAATAAAGTCCAACGTTTTTAATGATAATATAAATACTAATCCAAAGAATTTCGATTCAACAGTCTAATTGGCTGAATTATATGGCGATAAATACGAAAACACTTGTGGTGGTGTCCCGTAGCCTACCCAGTGTGGCTGGGCTGCGAGACACCACTGGTAGTGTCACGCAGCCCAGCCAGTGAGGCTGGGCTGCGGCAAGGTTAAGAGATACAACTTCTCTTAACCTTGGGCTGCGGGACACCACCAGTGGTGTCCCGTAGCCCAGCCTCACTGGCTGGGCTGCGTGACACCACTGGTGGTGTCCCGTAGCCACTTCGTATATATAATGTATAAACCTATTGTTACCGCATGTGTAGTTATACGACTAATTGTAAGGTTTAGTTATAAGACAAATTTTAAGGTGTAGTTGTAAGACTAATGTTAAGGTGTAGTTATAAGAATGATTTTTAAGTGTAGATATAAGGCTATTTGTGAAGTGTACCGTACATATATAAGGCTATTTGTGAAGTGTACCGTACATATATAAGGCTATTTGTGAAGTGTACCGTACATATATAAGGCTATTTGTGAAGTGTACCGTACATATAAGGCTATTTGTGAAGTGTACCGTACACATATAAGGCTATTTGTGAAGTGTACCGTACATATATAAGGCTATTTGTGAAGTGTACCGTACATATATAAGGCTATTTGTGAAGTGTACCGTACATATATAAGGCTATTTGTGAAGTGTACCGTACATATATAAGGCTATTTGTGAAGTGTACCGTACATATATAAGGCTATTTGTGAAGTGTACCGTACATATATAAGGCTATTTGTGAAGTGTACCGTACATATATAAGAACATAATATAGTGGGAAACTGCATAACGCAATGCGGCCCACACAAGGCAGCTCCCATTCACACACAGCTCATATCCATATGAGAATCCAACATACGTTTATGCTTTCAACTGTTCCTGAGTTAATCACTGATCTGGGCAGTTCATTCCACATGTTAGCAACTCTATCACCAAACAGGTGTTTTTCTATATCTTTCCCAAATCTAAACTTATCTAACTTGAAACCATTTGAGCGGGTTATGTCACCGTTCTTTAGCTTTAATACCTCACCAATATTGCCCTTAGTTATACCATTTATCCATTTACATATCTCTATCATGTCCAACTATACATTGTCTAGTTTTAATTTCGCTTCTAAATTACGATTTATATTATAGCCTACTTATATGACTAATTTTAAGGTTTAGTTATATGACTAAATTCAAGGTTTAATTATAAGACTAATTTTATATTTTAGTTATGTGACTAAGATTAAGGTTTAGTTATAAGACTAATTTTAAGATTTAGTTATATTATTAATTTTAAGGTTTAGTTATAAGATTAATTTTAAGGTTTAGTTATATGACTAATTTTAAGGTTTAGTTATAAGACTAATTTAAAGGTTTAGTTATAAGACTAATTTAAAGGTTTAGTTATAAGACTAATTTTAAGGTTTAGTTATAAGACTAATTTTAAGGTTTAGTTATAAGACTAATTTTAAGGTTTAGTTATAAGACTAATATTAAGGTTTAGTTATAAGACTAATTTTAAGGTTTAGTTATAAGACTATTATTAAGGTTTAGTTTAAGACTAATTTTAAGGTTTAGTTATAAGACTAATATTAAGGTTTAGTTATAAGTCTAATTTTAAGGTTTAGTTATAAGACTAATTTTGGAATTTGCTTAACTAGCCTTCTCTTTAAAGACATGGATTTTGATATGGAGGAAGTGGATGGTAAGCTGTCTATGGAGTTGCAGGAAGTTGATGTAAATGAGGATAATGTAAATGTATCAGTTTCTGGTCTGGTATCAGTTTCACCTAGCACAGTCATAGAAGAACAGTCTCTACACTATATTGGTGGGTACATGGTGAAAAAGTTTGTGAATAAACATCCAGAACTAGGACACGTGGCAGGGAACTGTGGGTCATCTACCAACTCATGGACTGAAATGATCAGTAGAGGTCATTTATACATTCCCTCTGACAGTTTCTACTCCAAGTTACTAGTTATGAGGGAAGTGTTTAAAGCCGTGCATGGTGAGGGCTTGCGAGAAGGAGTAGTATGTGTACAGACTCTTACAGCAGAAATGAAAAGTGCTGGAGTAGATTTGCCACTTGAGATAATATCGTTCTATGCAAGAATATCCATATTTTTTAGGATGAAACATCTTAATAAAATACTCAGAATGAACAAACACAAAAATGTTGGAAACAAAGGAATGCCAAGGAAAATTATGAAACTTGTAACTTAGGCTATAAGTTCCATAATCGTCCTTGTAGAAAACTGTAATTACTACCATTATGCTACAGTTAATGGGAGGCAGACCGATTGTTTGGTCTATTAATTAATGTATTCATATATTGTGTTTAGTTTCCTCCCTAGACCTCCATCAAGCGTAGGAAAAGATAACCCTAAACCCCCTTCAAGATAGATTTGTACATTTTTCGATAGAAAAATATCCAGGCCAAAGGCCGATTCCTCCTAAATTAACAGGTTTGCTATCGCTCGTCAGGAACAAATCAACACCAAACGGGGACGAAGGGCCTTTACAATCTCCCCTTAGGACATGAAGTATTCCCTATGTTATGTTAGAATTTTATGGTATTTTTTTTTTTTTTCTATGTGATTGAGGGAGGCAAAAGGCATAACTGCCTATAGCGAGTGCCTCCCCCATAGTTGAAAGAGTGACAGGGCCAAAATCAAGGGACGTTCGAGCCAAAATGCCTGGACATACGGAGTTTGAAGCAATTTAAGTCATAGGAAGAGGGAAAGACTGATTCTGGGAGAGAGTTCCAGAGCTCAGCTGTTGAGTAGAAGAAAGTTTGAGAGTAACGTTTCACTCTTGGGTTGGAGAGTTGCACAGAGTAGGGGTGGGATTGAGTTGCAAGACGGGTACCACGTGCCCTACGTAAAGGAGGTGGTATGCACTGGGATAGCTCTGAGGAACACTGATTATTATAGTAGCGATAGAATAGCGAGAGAGATGCAACATTGCGGCGGAGAGAGAGAGATTGCAGAGAGTTGGTGAGTGGATGGGAGTTAATGATACGAAAGGCCTTCCTTTCAACCATGTCTAGGAGAGCGGTGTGAGAGGAACCTCCCCACACATGTGAACAATACTCAATACAAGGGCGCACTATGCCCCTGTACAGAGCAAGAAGCTGTGCAGGGGAAAAGAACCCCCTAAGGCGGTTGAGCACACGCTGCTTCTGGGAGGCTGCCTTAGCAAGACTGGTAATATGGTCCTTCCAAATGAGAGCAGAAGAAAAAGAGACACCGAGAATATTGAGAGAAGATGAAGGGTTGATTTTTGTATTGTTGAAGAATAAGGGATAGTCCGCTGGGAGATCCTGACGGGTAGATAAATGGAGAAATTGGGTTTTGGAAGCATTAAAGTTAACAAGGTTTTCTCTGCCCCAATTGGAAATAGTATTTAGATCAGAATTTAAGAGTTCTATGGCTTCATTACGTTTGTCGTTGAGGGATTGCTGGCTGGGGCGTTCTGAAAAACTGATGGAGTAGTGTAAGGTTGAGTCGTCTGCGTATGAATGGATGGGAATTAAGGTACAGTTAAGGAGATCATTTATAAAAATTAGAAAGAGAATAGGAGATAGGACAGAGCCCTGAGGAACACCAGAGTTTATAGGGTGAGGAAGTGAACAATGGCCGTCCACAACCGCAGCTATGGAACGGCCGGAAAGGAAATTAGAGACAAAGGCACAGATGGAGGGATAGAAACCGAAGGAGGGTAGTTTAGAAATTAAAGATTTATGCCAGACTCTATCGAAGGCTTTCGATATGTCTAGTGCAATAGAAAAAGTCTCACCGAAGTCCCGAAAGGAGGATGACCAAGAGTTAGTAAGATATGAAAGCAGATCACCAGTAGAGCGACCCTTAAGGAAGCCATACTGGCGATCTGAGAGCAGATTATGAGAAGAGAAATGCTTAAGAAATTTGGAAGCAAGAATAGTTTCAAAAACTTTAGAAAGACAAGAGATAAGAGCAATTGGACGATAGTTGGAGGGTTGAGAGCGGTCACCCTTCTTTGGGACAGGTTGAATGTGAGCAAACTTCCAGCATGAAGGGAAGACGTTAGAGGATAGACAGAGACGAAAGAGTTTGCCTAGGCAGGGAGTCAGCACGGAAGCACAGTTTTTGAGAACAACAGGAGGAACACCGTCCGGACCGTACGCCTTATTAGTGTTAAGCCCAGAGAGGGTAGAAAGTACATCTTTAGAAGAGATTAGGATATTAGGCATAAGTAAGAGAGAGGAGGGCGGAGAGCGAGGAGGAATAGCACCGGAATCATCCAAGGTGGAGTTTCTAGCAAAAGTTTGAGCGAAGAGTTTAGCTTTGTCAGAGGAAGAAGTGATGGTTGTGCCATCAGAGTGGGAAAGGGGAGGGAAAGACGAGGAAGAGAAATTGTTGGAGAGGTTTTTGGCTAGATGCCAGAAAGCTTGAGAAGAGCTAGAGTTGGATAGTTCAGTGCATTTATTATTGATGAAAGAGTGTTTGGCAAGTCGAAGAACAGATTTGGCTTGATTCCGGGCAGAAACATATGAAGAATGAGAGTCTTGAGTTTTAAGGCGTCGGTACCGTTTGAATGCTTCCTCCTTATTGCGGACAGCAGTAGAACAGGCGTGAGTAAACCAAGATTTTTTAGCATTAGTCTGAGAGAAAGAGAATGGAATGTATGCTTCCATGCCCGATAGGATTACCTCGGTAATGCGTTCAGCACTCTCCGAGGGTCCTCGGCCATGGAAGCAGAAATCATTCCATGGGAAATCAAAGAAGTACTGCCGAAGAGCCTCCCAGTCGGCAGCGCCAAAGTGCCACAAGCGCCGCCGGCTAGGAGGATCGGGTGGCTGTACTGGAGAGATAGGACAGGTAACAGAGATAAGTTTATGGTCGGAGGAGCCCAAAGGAGAGAAAAGATCGACAGTATAAGAAGAAGGGTTAGAAGTTAGAAACAGGTCAAGAATGTTGGGCCGATCTCCGATGCGATCCGGGATACGGGTGGGTTGCTGAACTAACTGCTCTAGGTCATTTAGGATAGAAAAGACGTAGGCTTGTTCACTAGGTGGATCAGTAGTGTGAGAGGAGAGCCATTGGCGGTGTTGAACGTTGAAATCTCCTAAGATGGAGATTTCTGAGAAAGGAGAAATGGATAGAATGTGTTCCACCTGGCTTCTAGATATAGTATTTTATGTTGAATTATCTACGATTTATGGTAGCTTTTACTATTTTTGCTATACAGTGATCACAAGCTACATTTTGACCTGTCTTAGTGTATAATTATTGATCTATCTGTGTATTGCAATGTTTGTATCTATACATTTTTTACTAATAGGCTACTAGCTTGTTCTGCCTTTCTATATTGAGTTATGTGTTTATATATCTCTCTCTCTCTCATTGTTGCGGCTGTGGAAGAGGTTTCCAGGCTCGCCCCCGCAAGCACTACGTACGTCATCCACGTTGGATCTAACGATGTCCAACGGATGCGGTCAGAGGAACTACTTTGCAAGTCCCGGCGGCTGATCAGGTCCTTCAAGGAAAAATCTAATAGAATCTTAATTTCAGGAATTGTTCCCCGGATTGATGTAGAAAACCGATTCTACAACATAGCTACCAGTACAAATCACCGACTAGCCAAACTCTGCAGGGAGGAGGACATCGGCTTTGTCGACACGTGGGATCATTTTTACTATGATAAATCTTTGTTTTCAGGAGATGGTGTACATCTCAATGAAGTAGGAGCTGCACGTCTTGGTCGTCTGCTGAACGATGCAGTCAAGGATATCCGTTCAAAAAACGGGGTCAACCGGGGGTAGCCAGACAGGGTAGTGTAAGTCAAATACGAACTGAAAATTCAGACAATGCACAATCAGTAACATCCAACTCTAATACTCTTAAGGTGTTTTATGTAAATGCTCGTAGCATACGCAATAAATTTTCAGATCTAGAGGAAATCGTGTTTACAGAACATTATGATATAATCGGCATTACAGAATCTTGGTTAAATACGGAAGACAGAGACTTTTTAGCCGAATATACGCTTCCTGGTTATACAATGTTTGAGAAAAGTCGGATCAATAGAAATGGAGGAGGAGTTCTGTTTTTTATAAAGGAAAGTCTTAATCCCGTCTTAATGTCAAAACCTCAAATTGCGAATATAGACATATCTTACGTACTATTAAATAATAAACGAGGAAGTAAAATAACACTAGCTTTATTATACAGACCCCCAGCTCAATCAGTGCAAACTGACAGAGAAATTTATGAACAAATTGCAGAAATAACTAACATACAAGATACCATAATTCTTGGCGATTTCAACTTACCCGTGACTAAATGGGGCAATATTCTTACTTCACACTCTGGACACGACCTCTATGCTAACTTGCAAGAGAGTTCACTTTTTCAATTTGTACAATCTCCGACCCGTGGTAATAATGTGCTTGACCTTGTACTCGCAACAAAAGAAGAATTAATAGAGAATTTGAATGTTGGTGGTGAATTCAGTAACAGCGACCATCGTACGGTAACTTTCACTATAAAGTTTACTAGTAACAAATCAAATAGCAGCATTGAGAAAGTCCCTAATTTCAAGAAAGCAAATTTTCATAAACTTAAATCAAAGCTTAAAGAAACTGACTGGAGCTTTCTGACTAACAATAACGACATAAATACATTTGGGAGTGTTTCACAACCACTTACCTTAAGGCAGTGCAAGACTGCATACCATCGAAGATACGGCGTCCAGGCCATAATGATAAGCCCAAATGGTGGAATAAAGATATTTCAGACTGTCTGCTTGCTAAAAGATTTGCTAATGATAGATTAAAATCCTCACAAAATGACGAAGAACTGGTGAAATTTGTAGAGCTACGACGCAAAGCCAAAAAGTTAATTAAGCAAAGTAGTTACATGTTGCGAATCAAAGTAAAACAAACCCGAAAGAATTCTATAGTTATATCAGAAAGAAAAAAGTAGTTACTTCAACTGTTGGACCGGTAGTCGATGAAATTGGAGAATACACCAAAGACGAAGTACAAATGAGTAATGCCCTCAATACCTTCTTTGCATCAGTTTTTACAACCGAAGACCTCAGTGATATCCCTACACCATCGTCGATTCAGATTGATAATTCAGATGTTCTAAGCAATATCACCGTTACAGAGAGAGAAGTATTGAATTGTTTATATAAACTCAAGGTAAATAAAACGCCTGGACCTGATACAATCTCGCCTAGAGTTCTAAAGGAAGCTAAGGATGAGCTCTCCAAACCACTGACATTGCTATTCAATGAATCCTTGCAGTCTGGGACTATGCCTGATCAGTGGAAGCTAGAAAACGTAACACCGATATTAAAAAAAGGCAGCAAATCCCTACCCAGTAACTATCGTCCAATTAGCTTAACCTCAATTGTATGTAAAATGCTAGAAACGGTCATAAGAGACAGACTCGTAAATCACTTAGAGGCAAATAACTTACTTAAAGATACTCAACACGGCTTTCGTAAAAAACGTTCCTGTTTAATAAACCTCTTAGACTTCTTCCACGATATCCTCAACCTCTACGATGAGAGTAAAGCTGTAGATATTATATACCTTGATATTCAAAAGGCCTTTGACAAAGTTCCCCACAAACATTTACTGCTAAAACTAAAAGCGCATGGAATACAAGACGGTGTGTTGAAATGGATAGAAAATTGGCTCCGCGACAGACAGCAAAGAGTAGTCATAAACGGTAAGGCATCTAAAAGGACCAATGTAAGTAGCGGGGTACCCCAGGGATCGGTACTAGGACCAATTCTCTTTCTAATTTACATCAACGACATAGATGAGGGTCTCACCTCTACAATCTCAAAATTTGCTGACGATACAAAAATTGCAAATAGAGTACTCTCAAAAGAACAAGTTGACGATATGCAACACAATCTAGATAAATTGTCATGTTGGGCCCAAATTTGGCAAATGAGTTTCAATGCGGATAAATGTAAAGTACTACATATCGGATACCTAAATGAGAAAGCAAACTATTCGATGAATGGCACTCAGCTTAAGAATGTATACAGAGAAACCGATCTTCGAGTAACCTAAAACCGAGTCAACAATGTTCAGAAGTTGTTAAGAAGGCAAACAAAATAATTGGCTTTATAGGCAGGTCATTTGAGCATAAATCCAAAGAAGTTATCCTAACCCTATACAATTCCTTAGTCCGCCCTCTTCTGGAATACTGCGTTCAATCCTGGTGCCCTTATTACCAAAAAGATATAAACAAGCTAGAACGAGTTCAACGTAGAGTTACCAAAATGATACCTAGCCTAAAGAACAAACCATACGAAGAGCGTCTTAGAGAATTAAATCTATTTCCTTTAAACCAGCGCAGATTAAGAGGTGACTTAATTCAAGTGTTCAAAATCATCAAAGGCATTGACAATATGAACTGTAGTAAGTACTTCACTATCGACCAATCTAATTACACGCGGGGAAACGGTTGCAAAATTATTGGTAAATCTTTTAACTCGCACGAATCTAAGAATTTCTTCTTCAATCGAGTTGTCAACTTGTGGAATGGGCTTCCCCGAGACGTTATATACTGCAGCACCGTTGATTCATGTAAACTCCGCCTAGACAAATATCTTGCATCAAACCCGCGGCTGACTGCGTTTGTAAATTAATAACTTTATTTTATCCCCCCCTCAGTTACTAACCCCTCTGTCCCCTACTAACTTCCTAATGCTGCCACGGACATTAGTTCCAGGGCAGTAGTTCCCTTTCCAATGTTCCCTTACCCACTCTAAACCACTGTTTGTCCTCAGTGTTTTGGAGGACAAGCAGCCTAGAAAGGTCACTAGACCTGTTGTTTCTTGATTTCCTTTGTACTCCTTTGTACTATATATATATATATATATATATATATATATATATATATATATATATATATATTTTTTTTTTCTTTCTTTAAGGCAGGCGAGGTTGAAGGAAATACATGTATCAGCATTAATTATTTTATTATTAAGGCTTTCAATAGAACGAACAGCAATTCTCAGGTGTTCTGGGAGATTGTGCTAAAGGTGAGCAAAATTCATGATGATCTGGCGCGTTTCGATAGACAACTATCATCTTCAGGGAATGGAAGGTAGGCCTAAGTGAATAGGATTTTTTTTTTTTTTTTAAAGGTAGGGGGGTGAAGAGAGGCGCCACAGAGTAGGTGGCGGGAAGAGAAAGTAGGAAAGATGAAATACAGTGGAAGAGAAAAGTTAGTGGGCCGTCCACCTTGCTGTTGTTAAAGGGAGGTATATTTATTTATTTATTATTATAATTATATTATCATTTTGGTACATGTGTTCCTGGCGATGTTTGGTCAGGAACTTGTTGATGTTGTTAGATGATGATGGTGGTATTCGGGGATTCTGGCGGTGTTCAGGGGGGTCCATGATGTGTGTGAGGATCCCCCAGGTGTTCTGCCGTGTCCCAGGTACTTGTTGTTGTTGTTCTGCCGTGTCCCAGGTTATGGTGTGTGGTGGTGACAGTTAGTGGTGTTTTGCTTGGCTGGTTGATGTTCTGGTGTTTTCTGGAAGCGGTGTTCTGCTCGACTGGCGATGGACTGCCACTGAGGTGAAGGAAGAGGTACTCTGTTGAAGGTGAGGTCCGCTGATGGTGTTCCGGGGGCTCAGGCAAAAGGAGGGCACACGATATTCTGTGTGGGACCCCGGTGGAGATGCCCAAGTCCCCAATATCAGCATCACCCAGCCATCTTCAAAGCTCCTCCACCAGCCTCAGCCTCTCCATACTCCTATGGAAGAGACCCCATGGTCTTCTAGAGGGTCTCAGCTGGTGTTGCAGGAGTGGTGGAGGTTAACAGTTTATTTATACATATTAGGTAGATCACAGTAAGGTTTATTGGGTGTTGGCTAGCATATGATTGGCTAGTTGGCGACCAATGAGGCGTGCGCTTTTCCTGCCTCCTGGTTGGCTGGGAGGGTTCGTAGATGCTAGATGTTGTCGTAGGGGGTCTTGTGGGCGAGGGGGGGGCAGGGACCTTGTGAGGGGCGGCGGGCCAGTTGTATCTCGGGTTTCTATGTTATTACAGTAGGGTGATAGATGTACTCCAAGAAAGAGGCGGATGGGTGGACTGCGTCTACTTAGACCTTTCCAAAGCATTGATAAGGTACCACATAAGAGATTGTTATCTAAGCTTGAGACGCTAGGATGTGTCAGGGGGAGTTTGCTGAAATGGATGGAGAGCTATTTAACAGATAGGGAAATGAGGACCAACATTAGAGGAACTTGCTCATCGTGGCGGAAAGTTGAGAGTGGTGTGCCGCAGGGATCTGTGTTGGCACCTCTCATGTTCCTTATGTACGTGAATGACCTGCCGATAGGCATAAATTCCTACATGTCAATGTTTGCAGACGACGTAAAAATTATGAGACAAATAACAAATAAAAGTAGTTGTGAGGAGCTGCAAGGGGATTTAGATAATATATACCAAGTGGAAAATGAAATTTAATATAAGTAAATGCCATGTGTTAAATATGGGAAGAAGTGTGAATAGAACAAATTGGGAGTACAGGATGGGAGATAATATAATTAGCAAGGCCGAAAAAGAAAAGGATTTAGGGTTGATTATACAAGATAATTTGTCGCCAGAGAAACATATTAACAAGCTCTTTAGCGGAATGTATGCAATGGCCGGGAATATGAAAGTTGCTCTGAACTACTTGGATGAGACCATGGTAGCGAAAATTATGAAGAGTATGATTAGACCAAGATTGGAGTATGCAGCAGTGGTGTGGTCCCCGCATCTAAAGAAGCATATTCACAAGTTAGAAAGAATCCAGAGATCAGTTACTAGATTGGTTCCAAGTCTCAGAGAACTGCCATATGAAGGGAGGCTAGACAAATTAAATCTACCGAGTTTAAAAGAGAGGAGAGAGAGGGGAGAAATGATAATGATGTACAAATGCACCCGGGGGCTGGATAGGGAGGATATATTAATTATGGATACAGGAATAACTAGAGGCCACAGCTACAAAATAAAAAGACCTACCTGCAAGAACGATATCAGGAAGTTTAGCTTCCCCTATAGATGTATTGACAAATGGAATGGGCTGGAGGAGGAGGTGGTAGGGGCAAGGAACATCCATATTTTCAAGAAAAAATTGGATAAAAAGTAGACTGAGAGACGGGACAACACGAGCTTAGCTCAACTCCTGTAAACTACAATTAGGTAAATACAATTAGGTAAATACAAAATCGTTTATCACGCCGTCTCACCCTCCATCTCCAATCTGGAGCTATCAAAGACCATTATAAAGCCCCCCACCACCAAGCCCTTACTCGCTCTGACCTACATAAAAACACCTCCGTAATTGATAAAGAGACAGAACCCAGAAGACTTGCTATACTTGAAGCCCTATATATTCAAACTCTTAATCCTTCCATAAATAATCAAACTCTCTACCTCCAAATACTCCCATCAGCTAAACGTTACTCTCAAACACCCCCTAACATTACTCCCCTTACCACCCCGATTCTGCCCTTGTCCCCTCTCTCCTCCCCTCCCCTTACCGTCCCCCCCACTACTTCATTTAACCAACGCGCGCCGCCCCTCAACCCTACGCTTCAAACTGGACCAGAAACCCGAGATACAACTGGCCCGCCGCCCCTCACAAGGGCCCCGCCCCCCCCTTGCCCAGCAGACCCCCTACGACAACATCTAGCATCTACGAACCCTCCCAACCAACCAGGAGGCAGGAAAAGCGTGTGCCTCATTGGTCGCCAACTAGCCAATCATATGCTAGCCAACACCCAATAAACCTTACTGTGATCTACCTAATATGTATAAATAAGCTGTTATGTTATATTCCACGTAGGGTTTATACTTCAAGTAGGTTAGGGTCTGGTGACATAGGCTTGCCTACAGTCCAAGGACATAGGTAGGAGTTAGGTTTTTTCTGGGGACATCCCATAGGGGTGCCCCCTGGGTACAGTTTTAAAATTCTCCATAAAATTTTTCAATTAACTCTACCTCCCTAACTTGTTATTTTCCCCATTCATTTTCACTTTTCTTATAGTTAGCAATTAAACTTGTTTCTCTCAATGATTCAGTATGGCAATGTATGTCAAATTCAAATGCATTAACGATCCCCCTGATGACCCAGGCTCTCACATATTTAGTATCACTCAAACCCAAATAGTCAGGGTTTTCAAAAATCTCAATGTAATCAAAATAAGACTTGCTTCACAAAAAGATCTTGATGCATATCTCAACCCCGCCACTCTAAAGAAACTCCAATCTGCTGGTTATGAACTAGTCCTCTCCCCAGAACTTAAAGCTGCCTGTACAGTCAAAATTCTGCACCCTGACAAGAACATCTTCAACAAAGACGAAGATGAGATTGCCAGGGAAATTTCCAAGAAAAACTCCATCACTGTCTGTGAAGTATTTAAAACCCAACGTCAAGCCCTTAAAATTCGATGTGCCTCCCCTCAGGAGGCCAGTAAGCTTCTAAAAACAGGTCTCAAGGCATTTCATGTGATTTTGCCGCCTGATTTTCTGACCCCTGAGTCCTGGATCAATCTCAGGCAGTGCTATAACTGTTATGCTTACGGACATCCCACAGTCCAATGTAATAAAACAGTAACTTGCTCTCGTTGTGCTGAGTCAGGGCACTCATTTACCACCTGCTCTTCAATCACTCTGAAATGCTCAAACTGCAATGGCCCTCACATTGCAATCAGTGCCGAATGTCCCTTCCGTCTCAAAGTCTTAAAAGACACTAGAAAAAATGCAAAGGCCACTCCAACCACTCCCAACCAAACACGTCCTTTATTCTCATCCCACCCAGTCACTGCCACATCATATGCTTCAGCGACCACCTCACACATCCCTCAATCCTCCCCCCCTACCCCACCCAACATCAATCCTCCTGGCCCATTGTTCAACCGCGAAATATTCGCCCAAACTTCAGTCCTTGTTAATGTTGCACTCCACCTCACGAACCAAAAAGTCACCCCACAGTTTAACAAGCTCCTAAATGATGGCCTGACTGCCCACAACCTCCCTGCCATCATGATCCCTGAGTCTTGGTTCCAGCATAGCAAGAACTCTCACAATCCATCTCTCTCAGCCACTCCTCTTCCTATTCCACTACCCTCAACCTCTACCGCCAACTCATCCTCCACTACCCCTATTCCTCAACCCCCAAGCGCCAACAAAATCCCTGAAATGTCAATCCCTCTCACCACTGAAAATGAACCCCAAGATCCCCCTACCCAAAATGTCACTGACCCAACTCTCAATGCATCTGACCCTGACCTTCCTAACCTTACTACCCCAACATCCTTCATGCCTCCCCCACCCCCTCCTACACCAAAAACGCCCACCATTCCTCCCCAATCTCCTCTAAAACGAAAACCCACCAGTCCAGCCGAGATATCCTCCCCTGAATTAAACCGTTCTCGGGCAAAGTCACGTAAAGTCGAAATCCCAAGAAAAAACACCAAATCTACCTCCAAATCTCCATCTTTTGGAGGAGTCCGCTCCTCATCCTCTCCCTCTCCAACCCGGGCCCCACCATCCCCCCACTTCCCCACACATAGCTCACTTCACGATACCCCATCATGTTAAGAGTCATCCAATTCAACATAAGACACTACTACACTAACAGACACCTACTCACACAATTAATTTTAGATAATGACCCAGACATAATACTAATTAACAGCACCTGTACGTACAACACACATAAAATTAGATTCTTTGGTTACACAACACGACAGACCGACGGCGATGCCAACGATGGAGTTGCAATCATGATAAAAAGCACCATTCAACACGAATTCATCACAGACTGGACATACAAACATTTCCTTGCAGTTAAAACACACAACACTTGGACCCCTCATAGTTGCCACCACATATGTCAGACCCAATACCTACATCCCTTACACAGACTTAAATACCTTATTCAATAACAATGCACCTACACTTATACTTGCAGACTTTAACGCTAGACACCAAGCTTTCCAACATAATACCATTAATCAACGTGGAATTCAACTATTAGCGCTACACAACCACAAAAGATTAACTTTTCAAGGCCCAGACTTCAACACAGTTTTCACACCAAACGGTAAGGGTAAACCTGACTTATTTTTTTCAAACCAAGCATTTAATATATTCCATCATGATATTTCCCCAGGGATCAGATCACATCCCAGTTTTCATGTCAATTTCTTCAAACCCAATTCAAGTCCCATGTCAATCTCATTTTAACTACTCACAAGCAAACTGGGAAGAATTCAAAAACATTTTATCAGAAGACAACTACTTACACGACTATGAGGGACAACACTACACACACATAGACCAACAAATTGAGAACCTACAGAACAAAATCATAAATGCAGCCAACACAACCATCCCAAAAACTACATACAAAATCAAACACACTTTCAGACCCTCCATCAGAACACAACGACTCTTAGTGTGCTATCGTCGTCGATTCGAACAGAACAAACACAATCACATACCAGGCCGAGTACGTTACGACCTCTCCAACCTCAGAACTCACATCCTTAACAGCCTGCAATCTGATCATGACGCTCACTGGACTCACCTAGTACACTCAGCAGAACAAAACAGAAAAACTAAGCCCTGGGAATTCTGGCAACTTATAAAACGTTTAAAAGGTAATACCACTCCCAGAACATCCTCCCTCACTGTTAATGGCAACAAAATTACTGATCCTAGGGCTATCACAGATACATTTAAACAGACATGGCAACAAGTATACCACCCACACCCCATTGAAAGGCCTGCCGAACAACACATCCGCAATATAGAACAACATCTCACTACCATCCCTGACAACATCTCCCATGACACACACATTAACCTAAACACACTTGACCCTCAAAACATACTCACTGCTCCCATTGTGCCAGACGAAGTCAAATTCATCCTGTCTAAAACACGGAGAAAGGCGCCTGGTGCCACGGGTATTAATCACCACCTTGTAAAGCACCTACCTAACACTTTCATAACAGCACTCACTCGCCTCTAGAACGCCATCCTGGCATCAGGCTACTTTCCCGTCTACTTCAAGACAGCGACCATTATCCTCATTCCCAAGAAAAACCAAGACAAGACTAATCCACTAAACTACAGACCCATTAGTCTACTTGAGACTATTGGGAAGACTCTAGAACGCATCATAAACCACCGACTCAGACTATTTCTCGAAGACGAAGGACTCCTCACGAACATGCAATTTGGTTTTAGACAACACAGATCGACACAAGAAGCACTAAACATTATCACAAACTACCTTCACATAAACAAACAGTCCAGACGGAAAAACAAGACAGCCTTAATTACAAAGGACATACAACGAGCTTTTGACACAGTGTGGCACGAAGGCTTGAAGTACAAAATCTGCGAAAATTTCAACTTCCCATTAATTACTCAGAAACTTCTCTGCAACTTTTTGGATAATAGAACAGCCAAAATTAAGTTTTCTAATCTTTATTCAGATTCATTTGCACTAAACGCAGGCGTACCTCAGGGCTCAGTGCTCGCTCCTACCCTCTACATCCTATACACAAATGACTTTCCCAACCCCACTCACAATGACTCTCTCACAGTAATGTACGCAGACGACGTGACGCAAATAATAAGAGCAGACACAATAGACGCATTGACAAACAGAGCTCAAAGAGAACTTGACAAAGTAGCACAATGGGAGCAAAAATGGCGGATTCAGGCTCATCCTCAAAAATCACACGTCACATACTTTGCCAAAGGACATCCCCGCCCAAGACCCTTATTCCAGAACTCCCGAGCACCTGTCCCTAACCTCACACAAATAAATGTCTCTCCCACAAACAAAGTACTCGGCCTCACATTCGACAAAAACATCCGATTCCACAAACAAGCACAAACTTCCATTGCCATCGCATCTAAATCCCTACAAACCATCTATCAATTCAGAAATGCCTCAATAAAAACCAAGCTTCACTTATACAAAGCACTTATAAGACCTCTTTTGTGCTACGTCCCACTCAGCATTTCACTTTCGGCCCCTACCAACCAACTAAAATATCAAAGAATACAAAATAAAGCACTGAGGTGGATGTTCGGGACTCAGTGGTATGAGTTCCAGACGGCACAACATCTTCACAATCTAGCCCACATCCCCCTCTAAATACTTATTGGCAGCAATTAGCAGAAAAACAAATTATAAAACTTGAGACCTTTCATGATAACTTCATCCAAATTTTCAACATAATTTTATATCCCCCTCGCCCCTTGTCAAACCTCCTTCACCCCAACAACAGAGAGGCACCCATTCCAATATTCACTTAAAATCAGGATTGGTAGAGGAGGTGGGTCATGCCGGCTCGTCCACAGTCCAACCTCCCTACCACTCTTGACCTAGATTCCTAGCTTCCTAGCTTCACTTCCCATTAAAATGTATAATTTCACAGACAAAGTACAAGACAACAACCTTTTAACGTAACTTCTATAATAATAACAGTACAGCCTTCTTACAGGTTCTGCCACTGACAGACTTCCCCAGCAGTACCCCTTTTGACTCAATGCCACCCAAAATTACCTCCCCCTTTTATACCATTTTCGAATTACTACCACCCAAAAATACAACCCCAAAACATGCAAGCACTTTCGATTTTATACCACCCAAAATTAACTTGCTCCCCATCCCTTGCCCCCTTCTTGGCAAGCCATCCTGAATCTCATTAAAGTAACTTCTCCAACTAAATCAACTCAACCCCAGCTCAATTATTCAACTCACGCACGTTGGGTCAAGCCCTGACACCTTATTTCTCCCACTATTATCACTGTCTCTCCTACTTAACCAATAAAAACTTCCCTTCTTTCACCCTCACCCACCTTTTCTATATTCATTCATTCATTCATTCATTATTCCACCACCACTGACTTCTTCACCATTGGCTCTCTCCATCGGCCAATCAGCTTGCAGCCCCACCACCTGCCTCTCCACACTACCATGGCCACCAACAATATTACCTGTGGTACTGTCAAATGGTACAATTATAAGGCAGGCTATGGCTTCATAACTACGAAGAGCAACGAGGATGTCTTCTGCCACCACACCAACATTAGCAACAACAACAACAGCAAGAAGAAAGCCTCACTAAGAAATGGTGAAACAGTGACTTTTACCATCAAAACAGGGAGACAGGGACGTGAAGCTACCAACATCACAGGCCCTGAAGGAGCTCCAGTCAAGGGCTTCTCTTTCTCCCCACGGAATGCTCCACCAGAGTCGACACCACCTACAACTACAGCAGATGGGGAAGCAGTACTGAGGGTCAAGATCTTTGCCTGTATTCAGTCAGCCATGGCCATTGCTGGCCCAGACAAACACCAACTCTGCCAGCTAATCCCCTGTCTGTTGTCACACAACAACCTACCCACCATCACCATACCTCAGAAGGCCTTCTCCGCGACCCCTGCAAACATCAAAAGGGCGTCAACAAAGAAGAAGCCCCCCAAAACACAAGATCGAGTTCCAGAACTACAGGGATCTCCAACTCTTCACATCCATGAAGAACACCAAGAAGAGGACGAGACACAAATGGAACCCGAGGAAGCAAGAGCATCACCACCAACTTCCCCCAACACCAAGCCAAAATCGCCCAGAAAGAGATCCCCAGGACCACTCCTTCCCCTCCCGACAAACCCGGAGACACCACCAAAAATCGCCAAGGAGAAGGAACCGGGAGAAGACACCATCGAGCTTTCAGAATTAACACTGGGCAGCATTGGATTCATCTGTGACGTTTTCGAACAAGATCCCGACGTTATGAGGCAAACATATTCTCATATAAATCAAGAAGACTTGGAACGGACTCTCACAGATGAGGGAAAAAACAAACTGGAAGCAAGACTTAAAAGATCAGATATAGACATCCCTAAGTTAAAATCATTCTTGTCAGCACTTTAGTAACTTAAGTACAACAATAAAGTATGAATAAAAGTTTTTTAAAAAATGACTAGACAAACAAAATAAAGTAATAAACATCCCTCAACAACAGCAAGGTGGACGGCCCACTAACTTTTCTCTTCCACTGTATTTCATCTTTCCTACTTTCTCTTCCCTCCACCCACTCTGAGGTGCCTCTCTTCCCCCCCCCCCCCTCCTACCTTAAAAAAAAAAAAAAAAAATCCTAATAACAGAAGAAATAGCAAACAGCAAAGCAGACGGAGGACAATGCCATCTTGTCCTGAGGGACATAACCAAAGCATTCGATAAAGTTTGGCACCAAGGACTGAAACAAAAAATACTTCAGCTCAACCTTCCCTCTATCACTGAGAAACTCCTATGCGATTTTCTCAATGATAGAGAGGCACAGATCAAAATAGGTTCATTCATCGGAGACAGCTTTGTCACCACTTGCGGCGTCCCTCAGGGAATTGTCTTGTCCCCAACACTATTCACAATATACACACGCGACACCCCAGAATCTCTCACAGGTCTAAACATCAGCTATGCCGACGACATCACCCAAATAATCAGTTATGAGGGGAAGTCCAAGCATCTGATGAACTCCAGAACCAGAAGAGAAGTCGAAAGAGTTAACAACTTCGAAAAACAGTGGAAGATCAAAACAAACACTAATAAATTCACAGTCATTCCTCTCGGATCTAAGAGAAACGAGGACCTTGTCATTGATGAAGAACTAATACAGTTCCAACCCAACGGCAAGGCCCTCGGCCTAAAAATTTCAAACACTAGCTACATATCAAACGTCAGTGAGAGAAAAGGCAAAGCAATCCACGCCCTCAGCAAACTCTTTAGACTAAGAAACTTAGAAACGAGAATAAAACTCCATCTAATCAAAGCACTAGTACTTCCAATCTTAGAATACCCCCCAATCCCCACCATTGCCTTAAGCAAAACTCAGATCAAAATTCTACAACGAGTGCAAAACAAAGCCCTGAGATTCGCAACCAACACACGCTACCCTTACGCTCACACCACCCAAGAACTTCACCAGGCAAACGGCCTTCTCCCACTTAATATAAAATTATATTACCAAGCCAAAAAGATATGGCAGACCATAGAAGCCATAGACGAAAACACATAAGACACTTTAACAGAAACTTTCCAAGTAGCCTCCGTATCATAAACGAAGAGGAACCAGACCCTATTTATACCTAAATTCTTATCAGCTAGCTAGCTATCCTGACAACAGGACCCACCTTAGCTTAGCTACAAATGCAACTAAATAAATAAATGCAGGAATTTAAAGCACTGTCACTAGCTAGGACCATAAGTCCTCAAACCTGCAATTACCACAGCTTGCAATTATCTTGCAACATGGGCACAGAATAGGTTTAGCAAACAGCCCTCAACACCAGTGTATTTTGCCATAGAAATTATATATCACAGATTAGATTTAGCAAACAGCCCTCAGCACCATTGTATTTTGCCATAGAAAATTTATATTGTAAAATTATTTGAACAATAAACAAACAAAAACAGCAAGGTGGCCGGCCCACCAACTTTACTCTTCCACTGTATTTCATCTTTCCTACTTTCTCTTCCACCCACACACTCTGTGGTGCCTCTCTCCCCCCCCCCCCCCTACCTTAAAAAAGAAAAAAAAAAAAAAAAAAAAAAAACTTAACTTTCCTTTCATTCCCTGAAGATGATAGTTGTCTATCGAAACGCGTCGGATCATCATGAATTTTGCTCACCTTTTGCACAATCTCCCAGAACACCTGAGAATTGCTGTTTGTTCTATTGAAAGCCTTAATAATAAAATAATTAATGCTGATACATGTATTTCCTTCAACCTCGCCTGCCTTAAAGAAAATTTATTACCTGGCTACACCAACATACAAAAAAAAAAAAAAAAAATATATATATATATATATATTTATATATTGCTGTCAATCAATACACCTTAGAACCTCATACGTTCTAAAATACCATATTCAGGTTTACTAAAGCACAAAGTAAATAGTGGCAAATCCTAGTTTGGTAAAAGTTATAGAAATGTGGAATAGGCTACCTAGCACCATAGTAGGATTACAAATGATAGAAAGCTGCAAGATAAAAATAGATGGCATATGGACGATATGGGTTGGGTGTGAGAGGGATCTGTCTTGTGTGGCCATTCGGCTTTCTGCAGACTCCCATTGTCTTAGGTTTTATGTACAATATATTTACGAGTACAACATACTTGTTCTGTTATTAAAATCAAGTTGACTTACCCTTAAAGGAAAGTACTGTATTATTACTCTACCCTTTTGTCTACCATTTTTATACTATAGTATTCTCAGTAATACATAGGCTATATTTACAATTGCGATAATTTGCTTACACAAAATACTGTAAATGAACAACAATTGTCACACACACACTTAATACTAATAATAATGCAATGTGGGACATAAAGTACTTGATCAAATAGGTGGGTGTGTTAGACGTATTTGTCTTTCAAAACAAATCTACTCAAGACATTCGAAAGATAAAGGCTATCGCTACCGTTACCTGAGGCTTTGTTTGTTAATATGCTGTATATGGATTAACAGGTCCAAGATCCGTCCAAATTTGCCCCACTTCCAACACAAATATTATAACCCCACACACACACTCGCACATACCGTAACACATAAATATGAGCCAAGTAGAAACATACTAAATACTCAGGACGGTTTTAATGTTATATTCCTTGCCTAATAAAATAGTATATCCTACCCCTAAAATTAAACCTGTTGGTTTCCTTCAGGAAATTAAAATACATAGTTACCGTTTTTATTGGCCTCCAACTATATAATGTATATTATTCAAGCTTTATGCATGTTTTTTCCCATAATATGACCAGTATTGCTAATCTATCAACTGCATAATATAAAAAATGCATAAAGTCTAAACAATCTGTCATTCACTATCAATAGTTTTTTTTTTTTTTTTTTTTTCTATATTCCAACTTACTTCCTCTCGGGCATAGGCTGAGAGCCTTAACATTCACCGCTTTACAATGAACAGTGAAGCCCGTGAGGTCTTGTTCCAGTCTAGGGAGTGAGACATGTGAAGCACGTAGAGTACAACGAGTACCTGCCATCTTGCCTTCACATGAGGCACGGTGCTCACTCATGGCCCGAAACGACCCCATCTCTGAAGCCACCTCGTTCCCGTGCTTCACTGTCTCACCCCCTACACTCGGACTTTCACACTTACACACACACACAACGCCACCTGTTGAGCAGATAACTCACCAGGCATTGCACCCCTATAGCATATTTTGAATATGGGAATATTCATACAGTGTTATAACTCTTAACCTTGGTAAATATAACTAAAACTAAGAATGTTTATGCTTCCAATTGAGCTTGTAAAATACAGCTAATGGTAGGCTAACTATATTATCCAATCCTTTAATTTTATTTTATTAGGTCTCTAGGAAATCTTTGAAATATTTTTGTCATCCCTGCATGATTGGAATAACCCAAAGATGCACAATGAAGCATACGAAGACCAAACATCAATATATATTATGGGAAAATGGGCTGGTAAGTAAGGATTGTACATCGTAGCGTGTGCTTTCTTGTGGGGACTGGTGCAGCGAGATTCGGATGTGCTATTTCTCCATGGTTGTCACGTGACCCAGCTCGACCAACCACAGGAAGCCTAGCTCAAATATGAAACAACACCAGTTGTCCAAACTCTGGATTATAAATGACAGTCGGTATTCCAGTGTGTTTCTTATGCATTAAACAGTTGTGCTAACCACTCCTTTATCAAATGCTCCAAGAGGTTGTGTTGTTTTAAATTTAATACACAATAACCTTAATACACTATCAGAAATATTCGGCATTTTATTCAGTGTAAATCTAATGTACTTGAAAAACATATGCAATATGTGGAATCAAATTTTACCATTTCCATGCAGTTGGCGTGATCATCTATCACGCTGTAGAAACAGTACTACCCACATAATTCTTGACTTTTAATTGCATCAAGTTATTCATAGATGTTAACAAATCTGCATATTAGCATTAAAAGTATCACATAGTTCTGCACAATGTATTATAGTAATAAATGGGCAAGTTTGCTATGTAATTCTACGAAAATAAGCTATAGACAGCTTTCACTATTAGACAAATGGCAACTTACAAGCCAATCAACGTCTTTCTTACATAAGGCAGGCAACACCTCTAGTTCATTCATAAAATATGTTTTGCTACTATTTTTACTTACACACATTGCCAGGTACCACCACAAACCTCTGCCTAATTGTTTAGTTCCCCGACTGTACCTACTGATGTGACCAACTCGTCCCCCAGAACTTCACATAACGTGCAAACTAGGGATATTGTTCAACATGAATCTAACCAAGAAACAACATTGATACGTTCAACCCACACCTCAGGCCTCTGAACACATTATATACCATCATCATTTACACAACCCACTAACTCACCATAATAAACCTCAGTCGCAACAACTGAGCTGCCTATTACCCGACCAGAAGCCAGCAATGCAGCCACAACAAACACAACGGCTGCAGCTACGAAAACCACCACCAACCCTCCAGTGACATTTGGTACACTTATGTATGGGAGAATTAGTAACCTGACACACCTCAGGTCAAGGGTCACCATTCGCCTCCCAGCCACAGCAGTGTCCATGTCTCTCTTACGTATTTCATCCTTACGTCTCGCCTCCAACTTCACCACCATGTTCGCAACATTGTGTTTCTACTAACATCCTCAGGCTCTAAGAAACGTATTTCCAGCATACACAGCCTTCAAAAACGTCTACACCATGAATCTGCATCATCCACCTTAGTACTCATAAAACATCTGAACAGAGAGCCTGATGCCAGATCAATTCGTTGGGTAAAATTCCTGCAGCATTTTGTGCCTGCTTGCGACACTTCAAGCAAGAACACGTATGATCTCCAGCCACGGGGTCGTGAATTTTATACGGGCGGGGGAAGTGTTATGGCAATATAAAAAAATAGCCTCAGTGACCACCACCCCAGCACCCACACTAAAAGAATTTAAGAAACGCCATGACAGAGGCCTAGACCTAGAGCACCTTTCTCGTGCAGAACAGCTTCCGCGCCTGTTATCACCAAAACAAGATGTCTTCTACCACCACCAGAGTAATAGCAGAGTCTGAACAGGCCCTTCTAGTTCTCAATACCGCCAACCAGGGAAACACAGATAAACAAAACACTATGACCAGCAACCAGCATTAAAACGGTACCCCTATTTGTTTGGTAACTGCCAAGTGTGAGACTGGCACAAGCTTGGGATCGCCTTACCCCTGCCAAGTGTAAGACTGGCTACCCTGCAAGGCACCTTGCTCGCAAGTCGTGTGTGAAACCAACACCAATGTTACCAGTGTTACCTGTGAGGCACCTTGCTCACACGCGGTGTATGAGACCAGCACCACAAGAGATATAATTCACCTCTACTTACTCTAAAGCCTGTGGTGTGAGACCTAGCAAGAAGAAGAGCAGCCCTGAGAAGAGAATCATCTCTACCTACCTTATAGCCTGTGGTGTGAAACCTGGTAATAATATACCCCATGAAATAATTAGACATAACTCCATATCACCAAAACGAAGTGAAAATTAATTAGGTCCACCTTCAACACCAGGAGTCCCATCCTTGTTAACAAGTATTTTTTCCTTCAGGAAAACGATACACGATACACGCTAACTATTCTTAGTTAACCCCTATTCAATATCCTTCGCTTACGATTGGACACTGATACCAATGTAACTAAAAGATACTTAATAGTAGGAATACACTGATAATACAACACTCGTCGTGAATATACTATGACTTAGTGACTCTCGATTATAGAGTAATTATTGTTCCCTGTAAGCATATTATTAAAGAGTCGAGCTAAAGAGAAAACATAATATAGATGCAGGCAAGCTAGACTATTGTATCTCCAATTATCCGTGTCCTCAATATTGAGTATTCGTAAACATACATACTTACATAACACTTTAAGACTGAGTGCTTCACACATCCGTGCAGTTTCAGTCTCGTTTTCCAATGGCGGCGTTCCAGGCAACCCTGTTAAGGGCTGCTTCACTTGTCAAGTTTTTGGATTTGAGATCAGCATGTATAGTCCGATCCCAGGTCTTCCTCGGTCCACCCATTGGTGCAGCTCCCTCCACAATCACAGACCTGCATCTTTTCACCCAATTTTGTTCATCCATTCTGTCCACATGCCCATGCCATCCCAGTCTACTTATACGCATCTCCTCGCTAATACTCTTTATACCTAAACGTCTCCTCAGCTCATCATTTGTTATTCTATCCTGCACCTGGCCCCACACATCCATCTCACCATTCCATTTTCCATTTACTTTGATTGTATGTAAATTTTATATGAATATCATTGAGCTTAGAAGTAAACTTTGATAGAGTTTAAGAACTTACACAAATAATTAATTCCATAAAATTCATCACACTATAAATTATTTAAGACATATCTTTAACTCACATTCAAGAACGTACCTATTATAGCCCTAACTCAAGCAAACTTGATATTATTCCATGTTATTATGTTCTGTGTTTTTACTCTAAATTTGATGATAGCTTGAAATCTTGTTGTGTGAGATATTATTTGTGTATAAATAAAGTGTTGTTTTGTACCAATGCTATAACTCCCCTTGTGTTTCTATTGTATTTATATATAGACCTTTTAGTTTCTCCCCGTTAGAACCCGCAAATACCTGTTTTGTCTAAACATAATAACCTCTAAAGGGCATAAGTATGGAGATGAGTGTAAAGCACTGAACTCTACTTAGTTAATATACTTGCTCATACAGTTAACAGTTTAGTAAAGTGGAAACCAGAATGTAAAAAATTAAATAATAACACCTTTCATCATTCCGCAAAGGTTAATATAAAGTCACTGAGATTAGCCTACTTCTCATATTCTTTTATCTATAGTTAAAGACAATATTATACAATTAATACAAATACAAAGATTTTCATCTTCAATTAAATGAAAAATAACATATGTCTGCGCATTGAGTCTTTTCACTTGACTTATACATTTATGAAATAAAATTGACTAGGGCTTGATTGCCAAAAAAATGTTAAGCGTATTTTAACCCGGGAGCTACACGCATAGTATATTTTACACCATTGCCCCGGGCGAACGGTAGACAATTTTGCCAACTTTACCAAATCGCTATGAAAATTACATCAGTGTGTAGGAAATGCGTGCGCGCATCCAACCATATATTTATTTATATAATAACAAAAATGTAGTTGAAAATGTAGCGCGAATGGAAGTGTGCAGCCGGGACTGCCAGCGTATTGATGTGCGGTGGGGGATTATTGTTGTTGTTCTGCAGGCTGTCTCCCGGTCCCGAGCAAGGCCAAGGCCATAACCGAGAGCCCCCACTGAACCCTCCCTGCTTTACCATTAAGGTTGCCCAAGTGACCAAAGCCGCTTCCAGGCGAGGAGTTAAGGAGGGTGCGGAACGGCCGGGACACCGAAGCCCCACCCAAGGCTCTGTGCCTCTTAATAATTATGAAGGGAAAGTTGAGGAGCAAAGGAAAAATGTGACACTTTGGCTCCCTTGAGGTTGCAGTATGAAGGTCAATCCACGGTGAAGGGCAAAACCAAGGGGTGGGAAGGGGTGTGTGATAACAAATATTGCGTATATCATGCTTTCCAATGTACAGTCTACCGCACTTATAGCCTGTACAAGCCAGAGAAGACAAATATTTGCTGGCAACTGTCTAAAAACTCCCTTACATCCCCCCTCCCCTTTTCACACTCATTCCTCCCAAGTAATCGCTGGTTTGAATATGAACCGAGACACTATGGCCCGAATTCAGAACAGTGGTTTAAACCTCGGATTTCGGGGCAGGTTTAAACCCGGGATTGAGATTACTCGATCCTGGATCCTGGATTGAGATCGAGATCGAGTAATCCACGGCTTAAAACTCTGTTTAAGTCGAAGGTTTGCAACAGCCAATCACAGTGCCGTACGGAGTGCAGTTAGCCAATAAGCACATGAATGATTTATTTTATCTATATTATATATTTAATGCCATCACTGCCTATTTTAAAAGTGTAATACGTGAAGCATGGCCTGTGATTGGCTAAGCGAGTCAGTCAGCCTTCATTCTCACTTACTTCTTGCGTTTATTTTGTCTTTATTTCTATTTCACTTGTGTTTACTTTATGATATACACATTATTATTGTGTTTCCTGTGATATTTAATAGCTCTTTAGATTCGAATAGCACTGTAATTTATTAAGTAATCATTACAATTGCTTACACATATCTAGTTAAATGAATAAATAAGGAATAATACAGATAATAAGTAAATTATCACGGTACTGATAAACTAGCCAATCATGAGCGTGCTGCTAGTGCTGCTGCTTCCACTGACTTTCACTTTTACCGACATACTGTAGGCTACGTGGATTCATGTCGCTTGTTTTAAGTAATAGCGCGCAATATAGTCATACTTACCATGGTTTTTATATATGCTCAACTTTATCATAGAGATTGTGATATATTAATAGCATGAAGGAAGCTAAAGCGGCCGAATTAAGACCAATTAATTTTGAAGTGAGAACGAAAGTGTAGGCTACGTGAGATAGTGCTATTAAAATCTGTGTTACGGGCAACTCTATTCCACCCCTTAAACCTAACTTATACTTAGTTACTACATCTACCACATTTTCAGTGCTTTTAATACCCAGTAAAATGGACAAATATATATAGTATACATAGCTCATCTGAAATATGTTGTAACCATTAACTATGTAGGCGAAAAAAGTAGCCTAACCAATGTGACTCGTTATATAAACTAAGCATCATTACAACCTACTAGGCTATTAAAAAGACAACTCATGTCTCAAATAACTCTTATCCTACTTGTTAAATGCATTTGAAAATAATGGTTCACTTGTGATTCCTTATATATTGTAAGCTATATATTTTAATTCGTACAAAGGATATACAGTAAATAATTGTATTTGCTATGCAACATGTAGCCTAGGCTAATGGACTAATAATATTGGTTCTATGGTAACCTAATACATGTCTATCGTATCTAATAAATGTTCGCGGACATTGAAATATAATATTTGTATTATTCAGCTTAGAAGCATCTCAGGTTATCAAGACATTAACAACTATTATCGAATAACTACATCAGTGGTAAGGCTACGGCAGTGCTTCGTTCGTTTAGCACCTATTATATAATTATTAGTATGCTTTGACAATTTCAAACGTAATGTAAAAGCTGTTGCCGTATTTTACAATATAATGGAATCGGTTTAATGCCAGTTTGAGTTAATTTTATCGGCGAGTAGAAGTCTCTGGGTCTTCTCCTGGGTGACCTGGATGTGTGAGAGTTTGTGTTTTTTATCTGTGTTTATTTTTTGTTTTATGTTGTTTTTGTGTTTTCCCTGTTCTTGCTCTGTCTTGAGTCGGCTACCCCCAAAATGGGGATTGGGCCTGAGCATATAGACCTGGAGCATATATAGAAGCCTTCGATCGATCGTCTGTCAAGCCTCCCGCTGGTTTAAACCTCGGATTGACTGCCTGAGCTGCATTCTGTTACGACTGGGGTTCAAATATATCAGGGCTCTTATTCATTGGACTAGTAATGGCATAAATGCTACAACGGAAAGCGCTAGCTCCAACCTCTGATGTATATTCCCAGTGAACAAAGAACACAAATACTCTACAGAGTTCTATATGCAATAATAGGCTATCAAACTCTCAATAAATGTGCGTCTACTCTAGGCTTAATGTTATGTGAAAACAGCCTATTACTACCTATAACCGAAGGTGCTTGGTTATGGTATGCAAAGTAAGGTGGTAAGAGAAGTTACAGCTTACGTTACTTTAGTCAATAAATGTCAGGCACTCCTGCATGAAAGAAAGTGCACTAAAGTCCTTCAACACTAACAAGGAATCTTCTTTAAATGTTAGATGCTATAAAGATGCTCGTATCGGAAATGGAACCCAAAAAGGCAGGCAGCGGAACAATGCTCGTGCAGGCTATGCACACAAAAAGGCAGAATATATAATGCCGTCGGAGCCAAGAATATCCTAAACACTACAACAATAATAATCGCCAAGACAATGCAGTATTCCTATCAACAAAAAGAGCCTAAGTCGTTTGTGTCTCCATACATCAAACTAGGCTGCGAAATGCTTGTGTAATCATAAACGGGTATGCATAAAAAGAGTAATTAGGTTAATATACTTAATGTCTACTATGATTGATAAAGTCTAGCTAGAGTCAATGATACGAGATACTGGTGCGCATGGCATGCCGCATAGCCTAGTCCAAATCTCAAGTCTGTGCGTCAAATATTACGTTATAGGGAAGGGTAGCTCTCTTGAGAAACCTTAATACCGAAGTATTAAGCGTTCTCCTGGCGTACCTCAAAGACAAACAACGAGCTTAGAACAGTGCAGAATGGTATAGGCAAAAAGCCCTCATTCGTACATGCTCTATTCTCAATGGCACACAGACTAGAATTTACCCAATCAACTCCAGTTCTCAGGTATGTCGTGCAGCTTTTACCTAAAGCCAGTACTCATAGGAAACAATACCTTATAATATCAGACCCCTAGTCTAGCATTATCTAATCCAGCAGAACACTAATAATTATAGGAAGCGGTATTAAACAATATGACTGCCAACCAATGCTTCGTGATCAACTTATCTTAACAACTAACATACATGGGTTATATCAGACCTTAACGCACAATACAACTGGCCAGCATGAAGCTGATTTTGCAGAGTTAACCAGAGGGGGTATAATATTAATAAAAGGTGGTGAAAGATATGGGAAAAGAGAGAGGTAGGCAGAGGAAAAGATTCTCAGGTGCAGAGCGGGGGACAGGTAGCAAGGGATAAAAGCGGTGCGTTCTAGAAACCAGATCTGAGGGAGAGAGTGGCGAGGAACCTGTATATATACCGGGACTAGTTTTCACCGCGCAAAGTAAAGCGGTAACAAGTCCTCTAGCCACTAGCAAAGAAGCTAGCAACATGGTAAGGACCTCCCTCAACCAACCCCCACGAGGCAGCCAGCCGTGACGTCATCGAGCGGGGCAAAAACACTGCGCGCCCCCCTCTCACTCTGTTCTACTCTCTCTCTCTCTCCCAGATCCCATCATTACTAGTTAATGATAAAACATATACTTTACAATTAAATATAGAAAGCCTTGACATGGATGAAAACAAAGAGCCTTTCTGGACTGCCCATGACACGAGCTTTCATATGAAATAAAGCACACTCTAATACATAAACTGTAGCCCCATCCACTGCCCTGGCGATCCTAGCGAGTCACTGTAGGACAAGCCATGCGGTTCTAATGGAGTGGTTAACGTCACACCCCCCCTAAGATTTTTCTCAGAGGCCCCAAGGCTCACAAAAATCTGATGGTTAGAACCCATGCTATATCTCCACTTCCCATCACCCAGCGGCAGTAAAATATCTGGCACAGTTCTTCAACAAAACATTTTTCAAAATTATAACCCTCCCCAACACCATAGGTTAAATTATATGTAGTTATGCTCCTCAAGAGCGAGCTTCTCTAGCCCAGCATTCTGAGAGGAGTGCAACTCCGAATTACTGCTATAACATACTGAAAAAATTCAACTATCAAAGAAAGAGTTTTTATTTGATTTTTATGTTTTTAATTTGTTTATTTCGGCTGCACTATAGGGGCAAGCCTAGTTTTTTTCTTCTATACCAAACGCTCAACTCCTGCTTTACGACCCAATACGCTGGGCTACAACCGCGAGCCAACAAGCACCAAGCGCAAAATACTATTCAAACTAAAGCAGGAGGCTACCCGTGTGTCAATCTACCCAGGATCATATACCGTTGAACGACCATCTGCAACCACGTTGTCACAACCGGCAATATGGCGTATGTCCAGGTTATATACCAATAACCTTAGTGACCACCTGGTCAGCCTCATATTCCGATTGTGAAACTGGACCAAGAACTTGAGAGGGTGATGATCTGGGTAAACTACAACGACCGGACCATAGGCTGGAACATAGACCTCGAAATGCCCCAGCGCAAGCACAACCGCCAGCAGCTCCTCCTCGACAACAGAGCAGCTCCCCTGGGCCGAATTGTACTTCTCCGAGCAGAAACTAACAGGATGCTCCAGCCCATCATCGTCCTTTTCCACAAGGACGGCACCAGCCCCCACACCACTAGCCTCCGTTGCTAGTTGGAAAGGTAGGCTAAAGTCAGGGGCCCTGAGGATCGGGTGAGTGCACAACAGGTGTTTTACTTCTCTAAACACCTTCTCACACTCAGGCGCCCATTTGAACTTCTTATCCTTCCAGTTATCCTCCACCTGAGCTTGACTGTCCCGTTCTCCTTCTCCACCTTGACTGCTAAACATCGTCACAGGCACAGTGAAAGGCTCAGGGGGTGCCTCCCATACTCCTTCATGGGATTAACATGACATAACTGATTGCACTTCCGTCTGTCTGGAGTGGCTACCAAGTAATCCAGGTCTGATAGCTCCTCCACCACCCTATAAGGACCAGCGTACTTCGCGGATAAGGGGTGACCTACAAGGGGCAGTAGAATCAACACCTCCTGACCCACGTGCAACTCCCTGAGTTCAACCTTGAGGTCGTACCTGTCCTTCCTGAGGGCCTGAGAGCTAGTCAAATTACGGCCAGCCAACTCCAGACTGTGCAACATCCGTTCTCGACTGTCGAGGACACACTTGAGCATAGAACAAGGTTTTTCTGCGCCCTCCCATACTTCTTCAACCATATGGAGAGGCCCTCTGACACGGTGTCCAAAGACGAGCTCATTAGGGCTGAGTCCCAAACTCTCCCCAGGTACCTCCCGCACAGCAAACAAAACACATGGCAGGCCAAGATCCCAATCCTTCCCACTCTCAAAGTAACAACAACGAAGCACAGATTTCAAGGCTGAGTGCCATCGCTCTAACACACCCTGGCTCTCCGGATGATACGCAGATGACACAACCCCAACAATCCCATGCTGCGGCATTGCTTGAACAAAGAGGCTAGAAGTGAAGTTGGGTCCCTGGACTGACTGAATCCCCTGCGGGTAACCATACCGGGAAAAATACACTAGCAAGCTTCGGACCACCGTCTTCGCCGACCCATTTCTCATAGGGTACGCATCAGGGTACCTTGTTGCTACATCTCCCGACTGTGCATCACTGTCCTCCTTCAACTCTTTCGTCTTTTTAAGCCCATCCTCTGCCCCTTCAGGAACAGTTACTGGGTCTTCTCCAGACTCGAAATGTGGTCCTAATAATGAGTCCCCGAGAAGGTCCGTTGACACTAAACTCTCAACCGCATCAACTTTCAACCCCTTCTCGGTACCCTTCCTCCGCTGATCTAAAGACTGTTGACCAGAATGTGACTCCCTGGATGCAGGATCTCCGGTGACAACACACGCCATAGGCTGCACCGGACACTTCTCAACCCACTCCTGCTCCTCCCTACTCACGTCGGCCGGCTTCTCGGCAACGACCAAGGGTGGAGCCTCAGAAGTAGGTCCCGCAAAGTCGTTGCCGAGAAGGAGGTCGACGCCCCCAACAGGCAATTTCTCCACAATTCCTACATCCAGGTCCCGAGTCACACCATCAACTTCCACCTTCATTCTTACAAGCGGGTATGACCTTGTCGCATTAACTCCCTGAACCACAACCACCCGTGCCGTATTGACAGGTTTACCAGTGAAATTTCTCAACAGTGTTTGCGATGCCCCAGTGTCACGCAAAATTCTCACCTCATGTCTTCTACCCCCCCACTCCACACAACCGAGTCCCCTGTGGTCACTAAAGGCATCACGGACAGGGAATAAGCCTTCCGGATCCTTCTGCACTGGCAGTGTATTTACCTCGGAAGAAATGCCTCTAACAAACTCCGATGTCCTCTTGAACACTGCAATGCCGTGAGCAAAAGACACGGCTGCCGGAGGAGGTCGACTAGGGCACTCATTTGCCTTATGACCCTCCTGGTGGCAACTAAAACATAAATTTCGGTTTCGGCTTATACTGTGATGTAAAAGGCCCCTGACTTTTCACATACGGTGTGGTGTAAGGTTTGGATTCAGTTTTAGTTTCATGGCTCTTCTGTTTAAATGTGTCATTGTTCCGGGGAGGGGGAGGATAACGGTCCTTAGCACTTACATCGTACTTCTGCGAGGACCCGCAACCCCGAATCAACGACAGCCGTCGATCAGCCATTTCTGCTGCTTCGACTAGAGTTCTTGGGTTTTTCTCCTTCAAGTTCAAAGTTAGATCACCGCCCGTGCTCTTCAAGAACTGCTCCAACATCATTAACTGCTTAATTTCATCAAATGTTGTGACCTTCTCAGATCGGAGCCAGTTCCCCATAGCATCGGACAAGTCCCGGGCGTGTTCCAAAAAGGTGCTATCTCTTCCCTTAGTTACACCCCGGAACTTCAAACGGTACGTTTCTGGTTGTAGTTCGTAAGCCCTCAGGACAGCCTCCTTGAGATCCTCATACACAATACATGACTCCCAAGGTAACGCATCATAGGCTTTAAGACTCTTGCCACTTAATCTAGAGGATACAAGTGCTGCCCATTTATTCTCTGGCCACTGGTGTTCCTGGCACTTCTTCTCAAAGCGTGCGAAAAATTCTGTTACCCCACTCTCAACAAACGCCGGAACCAGTTTCAATAAGTGCGAGACAGACTGATCAGGAGCACGGTTACGGTTTAAAATTACCGGTGGTCCCCCCAGGGGCAACCCACCCTGATTAACCATTTCACCATACTGCTGTTCCTCAGTTTCGACATTACGTACTGTGTCTCCATTCTCCTCTAATCCGGTATAAGACATGATGCTCAAAAAAAATTTCCCACCTCAATATTCAGAAAAGAAGCACCCCAAACTCTTATACCTCAATATACACACACAAATTATCGGAAATACTCAAGGGCTATACTATGTTGCAAAACAAAAATTATTCTTGCGGATCCCCGCAAAATATTCCCCAAAACAACAAATGTTCCCTGCTAATAAATGTAGGTTCACCAAATCCTAGGTAAGGTCGCCATTTGTTACGACTGGGGTTCAAATATATCAGGGCTCTTATTCATTGGACTAGTAATGGCATAAATGCTACAACAGAAAGCGCTAGCTCCAACCTCTGATGTATATTCCCAGTGAACAAAGAACACAAATACTCTACAGAGTTCTATATGCAATAATAGGCTATCAAACTCTCAATAAATGTGCGTCTACTCTAGGCTTAATGTTATGTGAAAACAGCCTATTACTACCTATAACCGAAGGTGCTTGGTTATGGTATGCAAAGTAAGGTGGTAAGAGAAGTTACAGCTTACGTTACTTTAGTCAATAAATGTCAGGCACTCCTGCATGAAAGAAAGTGCACTAAAGTCCTTCAACACTAACAAGGAATCTTCTTTAAATGTTAGATGCTATAAAGATGCTCGTATCGGAAATGGAACCCAAAAAGGCAGGCAGCGGAACAATGCTCGTGCAGGCTATGCACACAAAAAGGCAGAATATATAATGCCGTCGGAGCCAAGAATATCCTAAACACTACAACAATAATAATCGCCAAGACAATGCAGTATTCCTATCAACAAAAAGAGCCTAAGTCGTTTGTGTCTCTATACATCAAACTAGGCTGCGAAATGCTTGTGTAATCATAAACGGGTATGCATAAAAAGAGTAATTAGGTTAATATACTTAATGTCTACTATGATTGATAAAGTCTAGCTAGAGTCAATGATACGAGATACTGGTGCGCATGGCATGCCGCATAGCCTAGTGCAAATCTCAAGTCTGTGCGTCAAATATTACGTTATAGGGAAGGGTAGCTCTCTTGAGAAACCTTAATACCGAAGTATTAAGCGTTCTCCTGGCGTACCTCAAAGACAAACAACGAGCTTAGAACAGTGCAGAATGGTATAGGCAAAAAGCCCTCATTCGTGCATGCTCTATTCTCAATGGCACACAGACTAGAATTTACCCAATCAACTCCAGTTCTCAGGTATGTCGTGCAGCTTTTACCTAAAGCCAGCACTCATAGGAAACAATACCTTATAATATCAGACCCCTAGTCTAGCATTATCTAATCCAGCAGAACACTAATAATTATAGGAAGCGGTACTAAACAATATGAATGCCAACCAATGCTTCGTGATCAACTTATCTTAACAACTAACATACATGGGTTATATCAGACCTTAACGCACAATACAACTGGCCAGCATGAAGCTGATTTTGCAGAGTTAACCAGAAGGGGTATAATATTAATAAAAGGTGGTGAAAGATATGGGAAAAGAGAGAGGTAGGCAGAGGAAAAGATTCTCAGGTGCAGAGCGGGGGACAGGTAGCAAGGGATAAAAGAGGTGCGTTCTAGAAACCAGATCTGAGGGAGAGAGTGGCGAGGAACCTGTATATATACCGGGACTAGTTTTCACCGCGCAAAGTAAAGCGGTAACAAGTCCTCTAGCCACTAGCAAAGAAGCTAGCAACATGGTAAGGACCTCCCTCAACCAACCCCCACGAGGCAGCCAGCCGTGACGTCATCGAGCGGGGCAAAAACACTGCGCGCCCCCTCTCACTCGGTTCTACTCTCTCTCTCTCTCCCAGATCCCATCATTACTAGTTAATGATAAAACATATACTTTACAATTAAATATAGAAAGCCTTGACATGGGTGAAAACAAAGAGCCTTTCTGGACTGCCCATAACACGAGCTTTCATATGAAATAAAGCACACTCTAATACATAAACTGTAGCCCCATCCACTGCCCTGGCGATCCTAGCGAGTCACTGTAGGCTAAGCCATGCGGTTCTAACGGAGTGGTTAACGTTACAATTCTTACACTTTCCATTACTTCTTAATATAATCCTTGCTTAGAATGCCTCCAAAGAATCTGCAAATAATCAGTGCCAGTCTTTGTTACTTTATATTGTGGGTTGCTTATGGATTAGTGTAAGCAATCATGAGTAATTTAAGGTTTTTATACCTTCGATCTAGAGTCAAACCTACCCTTCCGCAGGTTTAAACCTCGGATCGAGTAATCCGCGGATTGACTGGATAAGCGGCTCAGGATTTCATTCTGAATACCGATAGTCCTGGATTGAGTTTCAATCTCAGGTTTAAACCAGCGAGGAGGTTTAAACCACTGTTCTGAATTCGGGCCTCTCTGTCTCTCTCTGTTTCTGTGTGAGCTTATACACACCACACACTCACACACAATATATAAAATGTCTACAAATATATATTTCGCCCTCTCCCTGTCTCTCTGTATTAATGTATCTATCTATAGATAGATAGATAGATAATATGCATGTGTGTTATTATGATTAACCCTTTTTGTTATGAGTAAAATACAGGAAAACTATAAGCAACTGGTAGGTTATATTTGCAAACATTAAGCATTCATAAACAAATCATATTGTGAAATAATTTGGTTGGTCTGTTACACTATAGGCTATTTAAGAATGTATTGGGTTGCATCAAATATGATATTAATGCACACAAGTAACTAATATACTTGGTCATATTACCGACCTCAAATTGCCAACAAGGTTCGGAATCGACGTGACAAATAGCCATCCCCAACCTACGTGTTTGCTTATTAGCAAACTTAAATTTACGTTGCAATGTCGTAATATTTACCTACATATACTGATTTGTTGATGTCCTGTTGCTTCTTTTCAAATTTGATCTGGATTTGCCAGGCTACTCTGGGATGACAATGAAGAAGAGATAATATTATAGAGTATGAGAGAGGGAGCAGGAGGAGAAACGGACTAGTGAATATATAACTATATCAACGTGTTTTATCTAATATTCTATAAACATTAAATACTAAATATATATACTGTACTGTATAGTGCAATATTACATGAGGTTGTCATATTAGTAAAGGTCGGGGGATCAATCCCGCTCGGGTCTATTTACACCCAAATGCCTCTGCAAAATAGTAACCTGGTATAAGTGGATTGTTGTGACGTCCCATCTAGGGTGACAGAGTGTGGTAACCCATAACATGTAATATCCCTGCATTAGGTTAGTTACCACAGGCTCCAAAGGTGAGGTGTTGGAGATGAGCGCCGTAGATATGCCTATGCGCTATCTCAACATATGCCCCATAAACTGTCTATTATAGATGGAGTTAATAGGAATCACTGTGGAACAATTTGGTTCGAAAGTTTCTATATATTGTACATACTCGTCATCGTAGTAATGTATGTGAGTATAAAAGTTCATATGTTATAATTAATATATTTTCTTGTCACAGTCAAAACAGTATCTCACACACCTTAACACCTTAAGAGCGGGTGGTGGAGTATATTTGACCGTGCCGCCCAGCGTTTTTTTTTATACCATAAATGGGGTTGTTTCCATGCTCTTTTTCATGCATAAAAAAAGAGCCAGAGCATAATACAAGTATATATCCCTGAAAGGGCGTAAATTGAGCTTTCCAATGACACCCGAACTATCCTTCTACGATCACTGGTTGTCTTGCAACGATCGTGCAACCGAAGGGCAAAATCGCTAAAATACGGTAATTTTGTTACATAATTACGTGTGTAGCGAGTGAAAGAGGGTGGAGTAGAGTGGAGTAAATGTCAGTGGGCCCACGACGATCGTGGCGAGCGGTCATGAGGTAACCTATGCTCCTCCCACTGCTCTGCTCTCTCTCAGAGCCAAAATTGCACACAGACTTAAGTCGGGCCCCGTCACATTGTCCAGCTTTTTAGATACGGACTTAAGTCGGGCCCCGATAGACAAGGATTAAGAACTGATGATATCTAGATCTGCCAGTGTTGCCACCAGCATCGTATTGTGTTTGCATTGTTCCACCCCCACCTACTGTACTGTAATATTAATAATAATAATGATAATGATACATTAAACTCTACCGCAACATTATTATTATGAAACCCAATTAAATTCTAAACTTATTCTCCAAACTCCAACTAAAAAAATATTACTTTTTTGTCTATGTGTATGAAGGAGACAAAAGGCATGCTGCCCTGTAACGAGTGTCTCCCCCAAAGTCAAAAGAGTGACAGATAGCCAAATTCAAGGGAAATTGGGGTCAATATGTCTGGACACACGAAGCTTAAAGCAATCTACGTCATAGGATGAAGGAAAAATGTATCTATGGAGAGAGTTCCAGAGTTCATTTGTTGAGTAGAAGAAAGACTGAGAACATTTGCTACTTCTTGGGTTGGAGTGCTTGACAGAATAGAAGTAGGACTGTGTTGAAAGGCGAATGCCTTGCACTCGCCGCAAGGGAGGGGGTGCACTGAGAGAGCTCTTAAGAACCCTGATTGTTGTAATATCGATAGAAGAGTGAAAGAGAGGCAACACTGTGGCGTGTAAAAAGAGATTGTAGGGAATTAGTAAGAAGAAGTGAGTTGATGAGGCGAAATGCTTTTGACTCTACTGTTTTGAGAAGTGCGGTATGGGTGGAACTTCCCCACACATGTGAACAATACTTGATACATGGGCGCACAGTGCCTCTTTACAGAGCAGAAGCTGTGTGCGGGTGAAGAACCCACAGAGACGGCTGAGCACATCTAACTTCTGGGAAGCTGTTTTAGCAAGAGTGTTGATATGATCTTTCATTATTACTACTAGTAATAATATTGTTGGCAATAATAATATTTAGGGAAGCATGCCATAATATAAGTGAAAGGAGCACGTAATGATCATCAAGGGATATTACAATCATATCCTAGGACATAGACTACAGTAGATCTGGACTGGACACGAAAATGGAACTTTGCAGTAAGGGGCCCAAGATCGGAGAACGAACCCCCAAGTTCGAACCACGAAACCGCGAAAATGTGATATTTTCGCGGTTCAGAGGTTCGAACTTGGGGGTTCGTTCTCCGATGTGCAGATGGGCTAATATGTATATAAGGGTTGTCGTATTAAGTAATGTGAGTGAACAAGAAGGTAGGTATCAGTAATGGAGTATATCTAACTGATAGCATGGTGAGACAGTTATCTTCTTTCGATAGGAAAAGGTGAGTTAGTTAGTTAAAATAGGATTTCAGAGGCTATTAACCCTAGAGGATTCTTAAGCCAGCACTCTGTAAGTCAAGAATAACGTCAGGACTGGAGCCTTTCTGCGAGAATTCCAGTCCCTTCAGGTAAGATTAACATTACTATTCCTGTATATCACAGAAGAGTACTCAAGAGAGGTTAGAAGTATACAGTATATGCACCCATTTTTGCTGGCGAGACGCTTCCCAAACCCCTCCCAACCCGAAAGAAATAACAAACAAAAAACTAACAAGGGCAAAACAAGAGCGAGAGAGAGGGAGGAGGGGGGAGGTAAATTCGGTTTCCTACATTCAAAACGAATCAGTGAGTCCTTTTGGTCGAGTTAGGATGGGAGGGAGGGTAGTGGGTGGGTGTATTCTGGAAGGTTTTCAGCAAAAAAATTCTCCTTCGCATTTTTGTACGCGCTATCTGTGCGGAAGACTGTACATGCAGCCTACATAATAAAATTATGTAGCTGACCCATCTGAATGTTATACAACAATACATAAGCTGCACACAGGCAGTACAGGCAATAAATATGCGAAAATGATGGTGAGTAAGAAAGTTTGTATATTTGTTTTAGTTTTTTTCTTTTTTTTTTTTTTTTTTTTTTTAGAATTTAAATATGAAAATAAATTACAAGTTTGGTGAGTATATACAATACATAGACGATTAGGGATGGATGTAGAGTTCGGGCGTACGGTTGTCATGTTTACATAGGGCGATCGTCTATTTTGACGTCAATTTTTTCGGTTATTTGCCCCATGCTGTCAATATATATGATGATGATAATATGTCATGGGGGGTGAGGGGGGCAAAGCCCCCCCTCAACATATTATTGTATCCAATGGCATTCAAAATAGACGGGAACATGATTGCAAAGGTCTGACGCCTCCCCCGCCGCCTCCGTCATGTTTACATTTGTCGATCACCGTGGTTAAGTTCGCGTCTATTTTGACAGAGATTTTTTCGGTAATTTGCCCCCTGCTGGCAATATATATGATGATGACAATATGTCATGGGGGGGTGAGGGGGGGGGGGGCAAAGCCCCCCCTCAACATATTATTGTATCCAAAGGCAGTCAAAATAGACGGGAACATGATGGCAAAAATCCGACACCACTACGCGTAGTGTAAACAAGGCTGGCGGTACGCCCGCACTTAACATTCTTGCCGACAATTATGAAATAAGGATAAACGTACACAAATATTATTTTTATGTGCTTTCAAAAGTAAATGGCAAGGATGTAATATTCGGGCGTACCGCCCGCCTTGTTTACACTACGCAGACGCTCGCGATCATGTTCCCGTCTATTTTGACTGCCGTGGGATACAATAATAGATGATGATGGTCATCATCATATATATTGCCAGCAGATGGCAAATAACAGAAAAAATAGCCGTAAAAATAGACGGAAACTTAACCACGAGCAATCAACTTATGTAAACATGACGACATTACCCCCAGGGGGTAAGAGGGCCTTCACCTATGGTGGAGGAAAAAAAGAATATACCTCACGCATCCTACTGCGTGCCGTACAAGGCGTCTAATAGGGGGGATGATGTTAGACTTGCAGACCAACATCCATTACTATACAATGAAGCCTTGTTATTGGCGCTAGCATTGTTTTCATTTGACAGTGCTGTGACAGGGCTTCATTGTTCTTGTTCCAAGTTGCCGGCACACTGGCAGTGGATGTCGCTCCCTCTGGACCCGGACCTGGCGCCTTGGGCCCAAGCTGGACGAATTGGATCCAGAGGGTACAGTGCGTAGGGTTTCCCCGGACTGGCACATTCCGCCCAACAGTATAGGGGCCCGGACCTGGTGGTAGCGCTCCAGGAGGCTGCCCTGTCATTGGGCGAAAAATACCAGACCAGTTGTAGTACCGTGTAGGCGCACGGGGTGCGTCCCTGCGGCTGGTTCTGGTGGGGCGCACCGAGGCCACTGGATCCTACCCCCTTTTAATCTCTTGGGGGAAGGTGCTGGGAATGGTCCCAGTGGTAGACTTGAGCCTGAGTTCTGGGGGAGGGTGATGCCCATTTGCCAGCCAATTTACCAAATATGACTAAACCTAAAGAGAAACAACGCAAGTCCGATGATCCCAAACCGTACAGGATAAGGACAAATGCCCCCCCCACAATCTCAGACTTGCTAGTGTGAATGTTGGTAGTTTGAATCTGCATGCAAATGAAGTGGCTGAGATGTGTGAGAGGAGGCGAGTGGATGTCTGCTGTGCCCAGGAAACACTCTGGAAAGGGCATGGGGTACAGTGGATTGTTGGAAGAAAGAAAATATATAGGATCTACTGGAAGGGGGTTGAGACTGATAAAGCGAAAGGAGGAGTGGGTGTTCTGGTGGCTGAAGAGCTGGCGGAAACTGTGCTTCAGATTACGAGAGTTAGTGAAAGGCTGATTGTTTTGAAGTTGAAAGTTGGTGAATGAATTCTGAATGTGATATCTGCATATGCCACACAAGCTGGCCTACAGAAAGAGATAAAAGATGACTTCTGGAATGACACCGTCAGTGTCATTTCGGGCCTCTCGGAGAATGAAATAACAATCCTGGGAGGGGACCTGAATGGTCACGTGGGAGCATCTGCAGATGGGAGCATCTGCAGATGGAGGGAGTACATGGAGAAAATGGTTACGGAAGGAGGAATCTGGAAGGCGAATATATACTGGAGTCCTGCGTTGCACTCAACTTGGTTGTGTGTAACACGAAGTTCAAGAAAAGACAGATCCATCTGGTCACATATAATTCTGGGGTCTCCAGTAGCCAGATAGATTACTTCTTGGTTAACAGGAAAGACTGGAAACTGGTTCGGGATGTAAAGGTCATCCCGAGCGAAGATTGTATCCCCCAGCATAAGCTACTTGTAAGCTTATACAGAGATTCTAAGCGTACGAAGGTATACATGCCCAATAGGAGTGTGGCTGCTGAAGAACAAGGAAGTTAGGGATAGGTGGATAGTGAACTGGAGGAAATGAATAGAAATAAGGAAGCTAGGCCTAGCAATGTAAATAGTCAATGGAATTTTTCTTAAGCACAGCCTTCTCGCTGCCACTGACAAATTCTGTGGGAAAACAAAGGGTCACCCCAGGAATAAGATCTCCTGGTGGTGGAACGATGAGGTAGAACATGCTGTGAAAGAGAAAAGGAGATGCTACAAAGCATGGAAGAAGGGAGGCAGCAAGGAGGAATACCAGGCAGCTAAACGAACTTCCAAAAGAGTTATTTACAATGCTAAAAAAGGCATTAATGACCTGGTCCTCGAACAAGTGTGGAACACTAACAATCCCAATGGGATCTTCAACCTAGCTAGGCGAGTTAAAAATTACAGTAGGGATATTATAGGTGAACAGTGTGTTAGACACGATAATGGGAAGATTGCGTATGCAGAAAATGAAATCAGAGAAGCATGGAAGGCACACTATGAACAACTGCTAAATGTAGAGGTTTGAATGAGATAAGGAACAGCTTAGTATCGAAAAAACAATATCTGGACCCCCTCCTTTGTAGTGAGCGACGCAATCAGTAAAATGAAGGACGGTAAAGCTCCAGGGTGCTCTGACATTGTCGCTGAGATGATAAAAGCCTCAGGGGAGACTGGTGTCAACTTAGTCACTGAGTTGATAAACACCATTATTAAAGATGAGAAAATCCCCGAGGATTGGCACAAAAGTGTAATAGTAAATATATACAAAGGAAAAGGGGATGCGCTAGATAGAGGTAATTATAGAGGCCTGAAAATGCTTGACCAATTCATGAAGGTCAGTGAGAAAGTCTTTGAGGGTTTGATCAGGCAAAGCATCTCCATTGATGATATACAGTTTGGTTTTATACAAGGACGTGGTACAACCGATGCTATCTTCATAGTCAGGCAGATACAGGAAAGATACTTACTAAAAGGCAGGGATCTTTACTTTGTTTTTGTAGACCTGGAGAAGGCCTTTGACAGGGTGCCTAGAGATGTTGTGCAGTGGGCTATGAGGAAACTTGGTGTGGAAGAGTGGCTGGTGCGTGTGATAATGAAGATGTATGAGGATTCGCGAACTGCGGTGAGGGTGAAAGGTGTACTGAGTGATGAGTTCACTGTCTGTGTTGGAGTTCATCATGGTTCAGTGTTAAGCCCCCTCCTATTTATTATGGTCCTGGAGGCACTGTCTAGAGTTTTTAGAATCCCGTTGGCACTGTTTTATTCAGATGATTTAGTCCTAATTGCTGACAATATGCAAGATGCTGAGGCCAAATTCAATAGATGGAGAGAGAGCATGGCGAGCAAAGGTTTAAGAGTCAATAATAACAAAACCAAGGTTATGTATTGTAGATTGAGACGAGGCAATGTGGAAAAGAGTGGTGCATACCCAAGTGCAGCGTGTGGAAAGGGTCTGGGCGCTAACTTGATTCGATGTAGCATCTGTCGATGTTGGGTGCATCATGGGAGTAAGCGCTGTAGTAGAATAAAAGGACCCCTGCCGAAGGATAAGTCAGAAATAGAGAAATTTGAGTGCGTAGTGTGCAAAGGAGTGCTTGTGTTAAGTGATAATCCTGTGGCTGTGAATTTTGGAAATGAGTCATTGGAGCTGGTGAACAAGTTTTGTTAACTAGGAGAAGCCATCTCTGCCGGTGGTGAGTCCTAGGCTGCCACTGCCGCTAGAATTAGATGTGGCTGGGGGAAGTTCAGAGAACTGCTGCCAATTCTGACCATGAAAAGAATCCCTCTCTCCCTGAAGGAAAAGGTGTATGCCTCATGTGTTAGAAGTGCAATGACGAATGCCTCAGAAACATGGGCCGTTAAAGTAGAGGATGTCAACAGAATGGAATGTAATGAGATGAGAATGGTGAGATGGATGTGTGGGGCCAGGCTGCAGGATAGAATAATAAATGATGAGCTGAGGAGATGTTTAGGTATAAAGAGTATTAGTGAGGTGATACGTACAAGTAGACTGGGATGGTATGGACATGTGGAGAGAATGGATGAACATAATTGGGTGAAAAAATGCATGTCTGTGATTGTGGAGGGAGCTGCACCAAGGGGTGGACCGAGGAAGACCTGGGATTGGACTATACGTGCCAATCTCAAATCCAAAAACTTGACAAGTGAAGCAGCCCTTAACAGGGTTGCCTGGAATGCCGCCATTAGGACAAGAGACTGAAACTGCACGTATGTGTGGAGCACTCAGTCTTAAAATGTTATGTATGTATGTATGTATGACCGTAAGCCCAGACACTATGCCCTTCCCAAGTATATTAAGTTACTCACAAAATTACCTAACATTACAGTATATATGAATTTACAGACATATCACATTGTCTTTGTACTATAAGAAAATAGTATAGACTAGCATAAGAAAATGAGATAATGACATAAATCCTAGGCCAGGTAGGTCACGGGGCACCATGAGACAGACAGGGGCAGGCCGACACTCAGAAATGCTTAATGGTGTGGTAGTCCCTGAAGCAGGTACTCAGGCAAAATCCAACGTTACACTCGATACACACAGAAGTAACTTTGTTTTGTTTCCTGGGCCTCCTGGTGATGTTCAGGCAGACGTAACATGTCACCTGTTTCTTCCAGTTGCCAACTCCTGAAGGTTTAGTGTGGACTGTGAAGTATCTCAGTAGGGCATCCTGTATTTGATCAGGTAGATTATGATGTTGCCTGCCCTTGGAACCTACAGTGGGCACGCCAGGAGCTGAAATGAGACATTGTACACAAACTCCCGAAACTTTAGTTTTTGGATCGGGGTCATGTACTTCTTCACCAGCCACATGTTGAATCCGTTGAGCATTGTGATATCGACTAGGTGAAGGAATAACTTGTGATACCACTTCACAGTCTTCCTCAGACACTCCAAGCCAGCGAGTTGACAATCAAACTTGTCCACGAGGCGCATGTTCTTGTTATAGTTCACTACCATATCAGGTTTTTTAATGGAATTCTTGGTAAGGTAGTGGACTATAGCACTATGGCACCTGTGTGGACAGTTGAAAGTAGGTGAATGTCACGTCTGTCGTTCCACTTCAGGGCCACCACTTTGTCAGACTCTCAAACATCTTATACTTGCCCTGCCCTCTTAGTCACATCCATCGTTCTCGTCTCTTGCAGTGTTCCTGAGCTAGGTTGTCTTCTGAAGGTGTGTCACTGGAGGAGGGATTGTCAAGTGTAATGCAGTGACTGACGAACTTGGGCATACATTTTCTATTGCTTCTGACATTCCCACATGACCCCATTTGATTATCATGGAGAACTGGCAGTGAGCAGGAGAAATAGACCAAATGTTGGTGTACAATGTGTGCCATTTGCCCATGTAGGGTGCCATCATCTTCTTGATGATGGCCCCTTATATGCCCAAGGGATCATTGGTACTGATTCATGGCATTTCTATGTCAGTGCCTGTATAGACGATCATGTCAAGCACTATGCCAGTCTCACAGGACGAACAGCTTGATACCAAACCTGTGCCTCTTGAAGGAGAAATACTGTTTGAAAACAAGGCGACCTTTTAAGAGAACGAGTGACTCATAAGTCACCAAGTTATGGAAGGGGTAAAAATATTTCTTGCACCTCGCCATTAACCCTTTCACGCATGTGTGGACGCGATCGCATCTTAACCCTTATTTAGCGGCGAGCAACATAAGTCGAGTTAAATAAAGCTGGACTATGTGGCGGCGCTCGACATAACTCGAGTGGCAATTTCAGCACGTAATGTGGCTGAGAGAGAGAGACAAGTGGTGGCAGGAGACTAGCGAGCGTATGACTGCTCCAGACCACCGCGGCGAACCTACTGACACAAATCTCAGCTCCCTCCTCCCTCTCTCACTCGCTACATACTCAATTATGTACTGAAAGTACCGAATTACCTGCTTTTTGCACTCGCGTTGCACGGTTATTGCAAGAAAACTATCCATCATACAAGGATCGTTATGGTGTCATTCGAAAGCTCTGTTTATGCCCTTTCAGGGATAGGTACTTGTTTTACGTTCTGGGTCTTATTTAGGCATGAAAATGATCACGTAAACAGCCCTATTTTGGCTAAAAACACCCCGCTGTGCGGTACACATAAATAAACCGCATAGGCCGCTCGTAAGGTGTTAAAGGGATACTGTAAACCTTTGTGACCATCAGGAGTGTATAGCAACTTTTTGTTTAATTACTTCAACCTCTGCAGTTGTCTTTGAGCGAGTTGTGGCCAGAAAACTAATTTTGGAGAGGTAATTATGTGATTAATATAATTCTATTTTGAATACTAACCGACAACCCCCAGACCTGAAAGGTGAACACCTCCAGAGCTTTCCATATTCTGTCATATTTTATTGTCTGCAAGGCTAAAAAATCTAAGCAGCAGCAATAATCTGCATGAGGCATGAACTTATTGAAAATTGGGGTGGCGATGAGGAGGTCGTTTTTCTAGTAATGTTGAAGAACATGCTCCTTGCAAAGAGGCATGAGCATCAACAAGGCAAAGAACATCATGCATTCTTCAACAGTAGTATCCACCCAGGCTTGTATTCTCACCCTTGGAGATATCACGTCAATACAGACTTCACCCGCATAAAAAAAGGCGTTGGTTTGACTCACAATGAGCGCCATCATCTCAAGGTCAAAGAATGCGAGGAAAAAATCACTTTCCCTTGCATCATCACCGCAGAACTAATCTCCAGTAGAACCAGAATTATTTCCATCGAACTGGTACTTTCAGACCATGCCAAGGTGTGAATATTCGCCTCACTGATGGGTACGTCATCGTCATCGTCTCCTCCAACGCCGCCTTCAGACAGCTCGCTGTCATGGTCCCGGTATAGCACGTTTTTGTCATCCTACTATGACGTCGAGCGGCCCTCCTCTCGCTCCCCTTCTGGTGCCAAATCGCTGTCACTGTCGACGCCCCACCCACATGCCCTTGTGTCGTCGAAGTCCTGGGTATGGGTGTTCACTTCTTGGGAAGGGAAAAGAAAGGTGTCGTACATGGAGGGAGTCAGGGGTTTCATTTACCTGACTCTCACAGGCGTTTTCTTGCCCTATGATGTTGAAGCAAGGACGACAGGGGTGGCCGGCGCGGTTGTTGGTGGTGGTGTTGGTGGAGGAGCTGGGGTGGTAGAGAAGAGTGGTGTCTTCTTACTACTTTTATATTGGAAAGCCTTGCCCTTTCCTCTCCTCCCACTTGCCCCAACACCTCCTGGGGCCCCAGAGCTGCCTTTTGATGCTGTAGAAGGCACAGCAATAGAGGCGGTGTGAGTGGTAGTGGTGTCACCAAATGCCGAGGTCAGCGATCGCTTGGCTTGTGCACCGCCCCTTGCACATGTCTTTCGTGCTTGTTAACATGCAGGAGCCTCGTCCTCTGAGCTACTCTCATAGAATTAAGGGTAAAAGGGCTTTCTGGTAGCCACTCTTTCTCTCACACGGCCGTTGACACCACCAGAAGGAGGGCTGGTCGTGTCATCGGGTCGCGTAAAAGAAGGACGTTAACCCATATTGTACCGTAGGATACAGTAATAAAAGTCCCCAGCAGTCCCAAGCAATGTGGCCAAAATGACAGGAGAGACCACCTTTTCACCTCAAGATATGAGGCAAGAATGGATCTATAATTTTTTTTTTTTTTTTACAAAACTTAAAAAACAAAAAACAAAAAACAATTACCTTTGTGCAGGCAGTTACAAGACAAGTACATTACTGACGGCTATAACCGTTGCCGGGACTGGGGAGTTACTTATCTACTGACGGCTATAGCCGTCGCTGGGATTGGGCGGGTTAAGACTCCATGATGATTGTGACTGTACTGAATGTGGGAGGGCGAGCGGAGTGTGTGTACGTTGGGGTGGTTTCAAGATTTGCCATGTAGGCCTATTGCCAAGCCAATTTATAGCCGCCTGCCTCTATGTGCGCGGTTTTGGTACGCGTTTGAAATCTTATCTTCCGGAAGGAGCGTCGCAGCCCACCAGTAAAACCTTTCAAAAGAAGCGTCGTAGCTGCCAGGTTAAGAGTCGATACAATCTCATATGCTGATTCGTGGCAGCGTATTCCATGATGCGGTTGAAAAGGAAATACTTAGATTAGCCTATCTCGCTCTATTAATTTTCCAACATATTATGAACCATATCCTCTTTAGTAATTGGATGGTTAAAGCAAAATACTTGAAAATGTATGCAGTAAATAATCATGACCCTTGACGATTCTATATAGGCCTACTTCATTTAAATCTCCCCTTAGTCTTTTGTATAGTGGTGGTCATGAAAGTTTGGACAATTAATGGATGGAAAATTATGATATACTGGCAAACTATTTTGATAAACTGCTTGCGGCACAATGGTAAAATGATTGGGATTCATAATTTGATGCTTAACATTTTAGCTTTATAACTAGGTGTTCAATTATTTGTGACCACGACTGTACAATGCATACATATTTTACAGTGTAATTGTTGTTCTATGTGTGGAGTCATACTGTCAAATACATTACCAAATGTTGTGGTTACATGACTGGCAGCACTGTAGCTGTCTGATATCCTAGGAGGGGAAGGATTGAGCAGACAGAGCAATGTATGAGAAGAAGGTTCGAGTCTATTCAAAATGGCGGTCACCCAGTTGGAGTTGAACTCACTTGACTGGTGTTACTGCTGGGCCATGATTTAAGTCCCACATATTAAGGGGAGATTTCCACTTGAGGGATATTTTTCTGAACTCCTTTCTCTCTCATATTTAGCCCCATTGCTTTTAAGATTTTAAGACGTTCGCCCCATAAGTTTGGTGATTTTAAGAACTTCCGCCCCCTTTCTGTCAATTTTAAGACCTTTCGTGCCATTTAGGTGTTGATGTTTTCCTGGAGAGCGGTAGCGAGCCTGCAATTTAAGAGGAACCGGCCTTCGGCCGGGAAATTTTTCTACCGAAAAATGTACAAATTTTTCTTGAAAGAGGGTCAAAGGGGTGTAATTTTAAGCTTGATGGAGGTCTGGGGAACAAAGTAAAAACCTCCCCTTAAATACTACAAGCCTTATATATACAGTATTGTGGGAACTTAGCTGTTGATCATCAACTGTATAGGGGTTGGTTTTAGTTATATGGGAGGCAGGCAGGCAGGCAGATGTAGTAGTAAAATGTTAATACAGTCTGAGAGGTGTTGTTGTGGTGGTAGCTTGGGAGACTCTGAAAGTCTATATGGTTCAAAATTGTTGCTACTCATGGGTTCCAACATTATGTACAGTCGCGCTAATAAGTCATGTCTCGGCACCAAGTATGTTTTGATCCATAATTGGTATCAGCAATATCTAAGTTTCGTTTCTTCATATCGAGCGAAATATACAAACATGTTCCTACACTTAAGCCGGTATCACACGAGAGCTTTTTCACTCAACATTTACACTCAACACTGGTCTGGCAGCTTATGAGGTAAACGTTTAAGAAAATTCGGTTACCTAAATTCATCTATTGTCAGTCTAGTTTCCGATACCAGTGCAAAATATGCCAGAAATGTTGCCAGAAAAATGTTGATCATCGAATGTTGACTATAAAAGCTCTCGTGTGATACCGGCTTTACCCACCCTATTCAACATCCGACAGACATTAATACAGCACAGAGTAAGCCAAACGTAATGATAGCTGGGACATGACTTATTAGCGCGACTGTACAGACTCCAGATAAACTCTCCTAGGATATCTTAATACAGTAATCGTACAATTGATTCTCCCTCAAAATAATATATACTTTAATTATGAGTAATATTTACCATAGTTATAAATACGGGAAAGTATTAACCCTCTGAGTACCAGCGACGTGTATTATATTTGATTATAGGTATATTTAGACGATACTATGCAGGTTATGAAGGATCTGTGGTAGCTAGAAGGGTTGCTTGAGACAATTTGAAGCCTTATTATTGCCAGAGGTCCTTCCTAACCTGAATGAAATTGTCTAATAATTGCCAGAATATAATGGAAAGGACATCCCTGGTACTTTATGGGTTAAAAACAAGATCATATAATCATGCATGATAGCTATTATGAACCAGGGTGTGAAATAACCACGGAGTTTCTGGGATTCCGACAGTAGCCAACATAGTATTGTCATTTTAACTCATTCAGCTCGATCACATAATTTTCATCATATTATGGTTACCATTAAACGATTGTATTTAACGTATAATCTACCTCTAGGATCCTAATAAACCCTCTGAATAACAGAGGTCTTTCTTAAACTGCATGAAATTTACTAATTTTAACCAGAAATATAGGTAAAAAGGTGTGATCGATTTAATGTAGCTTACAATTGTTATTTTTCAAGTATAGTGTGTATGTTTTCAGCTATCAGTAAATTCAATGGTTTAGTAACTGACTTTCTATACTTAGTAAAACAATATCAACAAACTCCCCTACGCCACATTAATGACAACACTTCACAATAAGCACCACATTTTACTAAAGAAATGGCCGTAAAAGCCGAGTAAGCCAGGTGGGGAGATGCAATTTACCCTCAGCTGGGAAAAAAAAATCTATACTCAAACTATCCCCATTGATTATAAAGACACCGTGTTTCGTATTGTTCTCGTTATTACTCTGCGATAATATTGTTCTCGTTATTACTCTGCGATAATATTGTTCTCGTTATTACTCTGCGATAATATTGTTCTCGTTATTACTCTGCGATAATATTGTTCTCGTTATTACTCTGCGATAATATTGTTCTCGTTATTACTCTGCGATAATATTGTTCTCGTTATTACTCTGCGATAATATTGTTCTCGTTATTACTCTGCGATAATATTGTTCTCGTTATTACTCTGCGATAATATTGTTCTCGTTATTACTCTGCGATAATATTGAGCCTAACACTGGCTGGTGCAACATCTTGGGGGTGATTATAATGTTATACTGTACTATTATTGGGAGTTTTGATTTGATCCTTCCATTTTCAAACAATTTGCCGACTGTCTTGAGTCGGCTACCCCCAAAATGGGGATTGGGCCTGAGCATATAGATAGATAGATAGATTTTCAAACAATGTATTTAAATGTTGTCCCCTAGACTAAGAAAAACGCTTCCCCAGACCCCTTTCAAATTACAAAATGCCCCCCAGACCCCTTTAGACTAAATATGGTTCCATGTCAACTCAACCAGTAAACCATTTCAACCAGTAGCTCTCAACCAGTGCCAAATTAACCCAGACCAATCAAACCAGTGCCAAAATATAGTACTAACCTACCCTAACCTAACCTAACCTAACCGTATTGGTTGATTTGGTACTGGTTGAGAGCTACTGGTTGAAATGGTCTACTGGTTGAGTTGACCGGTCACCACTAAATATATATATTTTCAGTAGAAAAACGTTCCACCCAAAGGCACTCTCTTAGTATACAAGGAGTCGTCTGTCATTATAATCTGGTTAAAGTCATTTGAATTTAACTTACCATATGGAAGGCCCACTAACAATTAAAAGAGCACATATTCTAGTTACCATTAGACGGCATTTACCTCTAGGACTAAAAGGGGTAAACACGATCAAATAAACCTTCTCAATAACATAGGTCCTTCTTACACTACATAGAATCGTTTCAATAACTCCTCTTACTTCCAAAATGCCTTCCTAAACTAAATTGAATCATCTAATAATAACCAGAATTAAACAAAGAAAGACGTCCTTGTACTTGGAAATGTTAAATGGGAGGACATGTGCAAGTAATAGGGTTATGTAAGAGGCGTTTCGTAAGCTAATTAAATTGTAATTATGGTCACTGTTGATAGGGTATATAGGGAGCGAGAGGTGCAAAGGACGGTCAGTGGCGCGGAATCAGTGAGAAGGGCAACATGGCGCCTCTCAGTACAGTGGTGGGGATGGTGGTGGTGATGACACTACCATTCACAACACATACTACACGATACAATAGTAAGTCAGGAGGATGTACGGAAATTATTTTTGCCATAACGCTTACAACCCGAACCACCTCTTTCTGGAGTTAACTTCCTCAAAGTAGCTTTCCACCGCTCTTCAATCCACATTAGTTCAAAACTAATCGCTACCTTAATGTTATTAAGACGTTATTTGGTACATTGATCTTGTTTTCAATTTTTATCCGCTTCCTCTATTATTGCATGGGATAATATATATATATATATATATATATATATATATATATATATATATATATATATATATATATATATATATATAAGTACAAATATTTCCACACCAAAAGAAGTATAGAAAAAGGTAGGTTCACTGTACAAATTTTAAAGATATATCCATGCGGTCAATTATTATTACATTTCAGAACATGCTAGAAAATATCGTAGGAGTATTTACAAAAACAAGTACATCCGAGTATCCTTTTAGATGGCTCGAATTGTACGGTTTAAAATACAGATGTTGATATAATTTAAAATATAACATGCTTAAGGTTAGTTTTTTTTTAAATAACACAGGCGTTAAATGCCAGTGAAAGAAAAAAGGAAGTCCGAGTATCTTGTTAGACGGCTCGAACTGTAGGATTAAAATATAATAGCGTTTAATGCTAAATTTAAAACAAAAATCACAGACGTTTATTGTTAGTTAAAATATGAATAATGCATTTCTCTACTTTCGTAGATCTTCAGTATTAAAATACGAGTAGCTGGTTCCAAAGTCAGGGATGTATGTCCTCACTCATGCGTGGATTACCAGGCACTGGTTCTTACGGCAATAGTTTTGTTTTAAGTTACCCGTGTTTTTTTAACTATCGTCTCTGTCTATCCTCTAACGTCTTCCCTTCATGCTAGAAGTTTGCTCACATTCAACCTGTCCCAAAGAAGGGTGACCGCTCTCAACCCTCCAACTATCGTCCAATTGCTCTCATTTCTTGTCTTTCTAAAGTTTTTGAAACTATTCTTGCTTCCAAATTTCTTAAGCATTTCTCTTCTCATAATCTTCTCTCAGATCGCCAGTATGGCTTCCTTAAGGGTCGCTCTACTGGTGATCTTCTTTCATATCTTACTAACTCTTGGTCATCCTCCTTTCGGGACTTCGGAGAGACTTTTTCTATTGCACTAGACATATCGAAAGCCTTCGATAGAGTCTGGCATAAATCTTTAATTTCTAAACTACCCTCCTTCGGTTTCAATCCCTCCATCTGTGCCTTTGTCTCTAATTTCCTTTCCGGCCGTTCCATAGCCGCGGTTGTGGACGGCCATTGTTCACTTCCTCACCCTATAAACTCCGGTGTTCCTCAGGGCTCTGTCCTATCTCCTATTCTCTTTCTAATTTTTATAAATGATCTCCTTAACTGTACCTTAATTCCCATCCATTCATACGCAGACGACTCAACCTTACACTACTCCATTACTTTTTCAGAACGCCCCAGCCAGCGTCAACGACAAACGTAATGAAGCCATACAACTCTTAAATTCTGATCTAAATACTATTTCCAATTGGGGCAGAGAAAACCTTGTTAACTTTAATGCTTCCAAAACCCAATTTCTCCATCTATCTACCCGTCAGGATCTCTCAGCGGACTATCCCTTATTCTTCAACAATACAAAAATCAACCCTTCATCTTCTCTCAATATTCTTGGTGTCTCTTTTTCTTCTGCTCTCATTTGGAAGGACCATATTACCAGTCTTGCTAAGGCAGCCTCCCAGAAGCTGGGTGTGCTCAACCGCCTTAGGGGGTTCTTTTCCCCTGCACAGCTTCTTGCTCTGTACAGGGGCATAGTGCGCCCTTGTATTGAGTATTGTTCACATGTGTGGGGAGGTTCCTCTCACACCGCTCTCCTAGACAAGGTTGAAAGGAAGGCCTTTCGTATCATTAACTCCCATCCACTCACCAACTCTCTGCAATCTCTCTCTCTCCGCCGCAATGTTGCATCTCTCTCGCTATTCTATCGCTACTATAATAATCAGTGTTCCTCAGAGCTATCCCAGTGCATACCACCTCCTTTACGTAGGGCACGTGGTACCCGTCTTGCAACTCAATCCCACCCCTACTCTGTGCAACTCTCCAACCCAAGAGTGAAACGTTACTCTCAAACTTTCTTCTACTCAACAGCTGAGCTCTGGAACTCTCTCCCAGAATCAGTTTTTCCCACTTCCTATGACTTAAATTGCTTCAAACTCCGTGTGTCCAGGCATTTTGGCTCGAACGTCCCTTGATTTTGGCCCTATCACTCTTTCAACTATGGGGGAGGCACTCGCTATAGGCAGTTATGCCTTTTGCCTCCCTCAATCACATAGATTTTTTTTTTTTTTTTTTTTTACAAAATTAAGTCTTCGTTCAGTGTTTCGAGCTAGGTGTATTAATCTCTATTCAACTGAGGTTTGAATTTATTTATGAAGTAACTCTTTGTTTTTTCTCAGAACAATGTTATCTTTTTGACCTTATAAAATGGCATGATGTTCAAATTAGGAGATATATTTTTAGCACAGTCAGAGATGTGTTGGCTTAAATAAAGCCCTTTATTGTGTCTTACGTGATCTCTGTGAAGGTTTGTTCGAAGTCTAAGATTCCAAGTTTCGCCAATATAGATGGAATTGCAGCCATTGCAACGAATCACATACATACAATTGAGTGTCGAACAATTAATTTTATGATTAATCTTAAATGTGCAGTTCGTATCAACAAATTTGAATTGACTGACCTCTATAATCTGTGTGCATAATAAGCATCTTGAGTTACCACACTTTGTCACTCCTGGTTCCGCTACGGTATTGAATCTTGCTTTTGTTAGTAAGTGTTTTAGATTGCGTTTTTTTTTTTAAATTTAATTAAGGAAACCTCTTTACAAATATTTTTGTAAATACTCCTACGATATTTTCTAGCATGTTCTGAAATGTAATAATAATTGACCGCATGTACAGTATATATCTTTAAAATATGTACAGTGAACCTACCTTTTTCTATACTTCTTTTGGTGTGGAAATATTTGTACTTATACTCGTACCACAAGAATCTCTTTTTTGCATATTTGATATATATACGGTATATATATATATATATATATATAGTAATTGCGAGTGTCCTTGCTTTAACCAATTATACCACGTCCTGATAAAAAATAGCTAACGTTTTCCTATTTTCATTAACCCCTTCCGTAACGGCGCCGTCCTTTTGACTATATCATGGCTGCTAGTAGACGATTTTATTCCGTTTAAAAAGGGGCCTCCAGCAATTAACAGGCTTCGAACTATCTCACATAAACCATTTTACTACCACAAATCCTTCTTAAACTGCACAAAACCGTTAATATAGCTAGAATAACATTAAAAGGAGGTCGCTGGTACAAAAGGGGTTAAGAAGGAGATATCGTACTTGGAGAAAGTATTAAATTTCATACACAAGTCCTAAGACCCAAATTCCAGGGTACCATACAGGGATTTTTAAAACTATCCCCACGTAACTCAGGTTAAAGTTATTTAATTTAATTTTCGCCCAGACAGACACGAAAGTGATTAATATTAGGTAAATCTCACAAATACACGTGAGTTACTAAGTGTTTTATACTCTCACCCGGGTTCGAACCACCAACAGTTCGGACGAGTGTCCATGCTTTAATCAACTACACCACGGCGTGATAAATAGTAGCTAACATTTTCCTATTAATATTAAGGAGAAATCCTACTTGGAGAAAGTATTGCATTTCAGATACAAGTCGTTGGACTCATATTCCAAAGTACCATACACGGATTCTAAAGCCCCGTCCACACGATCGAACAGTGTCTGGCAGGCTGTGCCCCCTCATCGGGCAGCATATTTACCAAGTCGAGACTGGTAGATGCCATAGGGTAAATTAGGACCAATCACAGCTCGAGTTTACCCTAGGATGACTATTACCAAGTCACAAGACTAACTTCAACCATGCATATAACCCTGGACAGCCAACATTGTAGCACTAAGTCATGAAAATATAACTACAAAGTAATAGGAAATTCTTATAATAATGCCCTCGGTACTTTGAATTATGCAAATAAATATATCCCATTATGTTTTACGATAGTAAGAGTTAAAGCGTATCTGGCAACAGTGTTTAGTCCCAGTATAGCGATCATTCGGCATTCAGTGTATTCGCCTTAATACTCTATATCCTATTATAATAGATACCTATTACTACTTCAATATAATACAACCATAGACAATGCCAGTACATATTATTTGAATCTGATATAAAGTTCTCCACTATATGTTAAGCATGAACAGTCATGACAGAACCGAAATATTATCTATTGACTTTAGTGCACAGCGAAGGTTTTGGTTCTAATGTTATGACTCCTGACTTGTCGATGAGTTCATTTGGCTTAAATAATCATTATAATTTATTCCAAATATAAAAATATAATAGGCCTACACTTGAATAGGTCAATTCTACATATAATTTAGTCCATAACACTATTTACGATAAATATAAGCTAGGTTAAGTATGGATTAATGTTACAGTTCTGTAGTTCGAAATTCATTGTATTGATTGATTGATTGACTATATTTATTAAGAGTTACATACACCCTGATAGGGACAGAAAGTCGGCGTATTTGTTAAAAGCACCCAAATACAGAATGATCACTCCCACAGGAATAACCTATGGGATAACCTACACAATTTTAGCTAACTTATTTCCATCAGGGTCCCTGTTGTGAGGTAAGAATGAGAAGTCTACAAGGGAGTCGAACAAACTACAGTAAAAAGTGAAACTCCACCACATTGTAGACCCCCTGTACCATCTCAATGAAAGATCTAATAATAAATAGCCTACCAAGACAAATACCGTGCAACAATTAATTACTTAAAATATAGGCTAGTGTGGCCTATTACATGTTGCAAAGAATATGTTATGGCCTATTACATGTTGCGAAGAACATTTTAACATTTTATGGCCTATTACATGTTGCGAAGTAATTTTGTGGCCTATTACATGTTGAGAAGTATATATATGGCCTATTACATGTTGCGAAGTATATTTTGTGGCCTCTTACATGTTGCGAAGTATATTTATGGCCTATTACATGTTGCGAAGTTTATTTTGTGGCCTATTACATGTGTTGTAAAGAATATTTGATGGCCTATTACATGTTGCGAAGAACATTTTATGGCCTATTACATGTTGCGAAGTAATTTTGTGGCCTATTACATGTTGAGAAGTATATATATGGCCTATTACATGTTGCGAAGTATATTTTGTGGCCTATTACATGTTGCGAAGTATATTTTGTGGCCTATTACATGTTGCGAAGTATATTTATGGCCTATTACATGTTGCAAAGTATATTTTGTGGCCTATTACATGTTGCAAAATATATTTTATGGCTTATTACATGTTGCGAAGAATATTTATGGCCTATTACATGTTGCGAAGAATATTTATGGCCTATTACATGTTGTGAAGAATATTTATGGCCTATTACATGCTGCAAAGAATATTTGGTAGCCTAACACATGCCGCGAATAATATATGGTGGCCTAATATATGCCATAAATAATATATGGTGGCCTAACACATGCTGTGAAGAATATATAGTGGCCTAACCCATGCTGCGAATAACTTTTGGTGGCTTAACACATGCCGTTAATAACCCTAGGTGGCCTAACTCCCAAATACTGTTAACGGCATGTGTTAGGCCACCAAATATTCTTCACGGCATGTGTTTGACCAACAAATATTATTCGCAACATGTAATAGGCCAAACAATATTCTTCGCAGCATGTATTAGGCCACAAAATATACTTTGCAACATGTAATAGGCCACAAAATATACTTCGCAACATGTAATAGGCCATAAATATTCTTCGCAACATGTAATAGGCCATAAAATATTGTTTGCAACATGTAATAGGACACAAAATATTCTTTGCAACATGTAATAGGCCATACAATATTCTTTGCAACATGTAATAGGCCACAAAATATTCTTTGCAGCATGTAATAGGCCATAAATATTCTTCGCAACATGTAATAGGCCAGAAGATATTCTTTGCAGCATGTAATAGGCCATAAATATTCTTCGCAACATGTAATAGGCCTATTACATGTTGCGAAGTATATTTTGTGGCATATTAAAAGTTACAAAGTATATTTTGTGGCCTATTACATGTTGCGAAGTATATTTTGTGGCCTATTTCATGTTGCGAAGTATATTTTGTGGCCTATTACATGTTGCGAAATATATTTTGTGGCCTATTAGATGTTGCGAAGAACATTTTACCGCCTATTACATGTTACAAAGTATATATTGTGGCCTATTACATGTTGTGAAGAATATTTATGGCCTATTACATGTTACGAAGAATATTTTGTGGCCTATTACATGCTGCGCATAATATTTTTTGGCCTATCATATGCCTTGAAGAATATTTATGGCCTATTACATGCTGCAAAGAATATTTGGTAGCCTAACACATGCCGCGAATAATATATGGTGGCCTAATATATGCCATAAATAATATATGGTGGCCTAACACATGCTGTGTGGGGGATAATATGGCCAAAGGTTATCTCTTACCACACCAATCGAAATATAAAATTAATAAACTTAAATAAAAATAAAGTCTGAGATCGCCTACCTTATGGTATGAACTATGGTAGCCTATCTCTCAGGATACCCTAACTAAACATTGTATCAATGGCCATGTATATCAATGACTTAGCTATACTAGGGTCCTGGTGTAGTTTCGAGGATTCCGGCTTCGGTAGACCAGGGTTAAAGGGTCAGGACTCCGGGCCTGGTGCGGGGATTGTGGTGGAGGAGATCACGGGACACGTCTCTACCGTTCAAAAGTTTACTAGCGTCTGATCGGAACTTCAATTTCCGACTCTTAAATAAACTATATATTAATGCCAAGGGTTCATTCCCTCTTCACGAAATCATATAAATAATTATCAGCATTTAAATTATATAATTATAAAGGTGAACATCGTTTCACAACGATTTAGTGAACATAATATCAAGATATTAACGACCCTAAAGCAAACGGTGGATCGCGTATGCGGTCGCGGGAATATTTAAACTGATCCTCTTTACAGTTCTTCTAAACTTATTTCTACAAGGTTTTATAACTAAATTAACTTGATCAAGGTAATCTTATACAGTACTAAATTACCTAACATTAATTAATCTCTACAATATATACAATCACCGGGTTCTGGTAGGAAACTTTTCACTCTAGTGAGGTTACCCTATCGGAATGTTGTTGCCAACATTCCCCAGATACCGGTGTAGTCAATTTATTTCTCACAGATTGGGGCCCGGCGAAGTATGATGTGTCACATCATGTTATATCACCTGCGGCTAACAAATCACGCCAATTTCTTCTAGACCCCGCAGCAGCTGCTCGTGGTGGTTTTGGGCTCCCTATTACTATGGGTTGCTGTTCTTCTTCCGGTGGGATGGCGAGTTCCATAGGTATGAGACGATCTACAGTTCGGAGAGTGGTTTGTCCTCTTGATACAACCTTAACGGTTCTGATAACTCCTTCGGAATCAGGATAGACTTCTTGGATCCTTGCTAAGGGCCATTTAGAGTGAGGTTGGTCCATTTTCAACAAGACTATGTCTCCCACTACCGGTTTGTGACGGTTACTAGCAGAATTCGCACCATAATACCTCTCCCGTAAGCTCAAGATATACTCAAGATGCCCAATGTTTGTTCCAAGCATCCAGTATTTTGTAGAGTTTATGGTAGCTTCGTCGCAAGTGTGCATCTGCTTCATTAACGGAGGGATCCACTAATTCCTCGGTCACGTCCAAACGGGGGACTGGGTCCAATCGTCTACCATATAATAAATGAGCCGGTGTTAAGGCCTCAATTTCCAGATTGGAGTCATCTTGATACGTTAGTGGTCGATTATTTACTCTGGTTTCTATTTCGGTGACAACAGTTCTTAACTCATCCAAGGTGACCTTGGACTTGTGAAAAACCCTTTTCAGGCACGATTTTACGATACCTATCATTCTCTCTGTAAATCCATTTTGCCAAGGGGCTCTGGGAGTTGTGAATGACCAATAACAATTTCTAGAATCTAACATTTGCTGTACTGCGTTGCTCTTTAATAGTTCAGAAACCAACGGTGATGCGCCCACAAAATTTGTCCCATTGTCACTAATCAAACGTCTGGGACAACTTCGCCGAGCGGCAAATCTTCTAAATAAATGTATAAATGTTTCCGAGCTCATGTCCTCCGCTATTTCCAAATTGATAGCCCGAGTGCTGGTACAGGTGAATAGACATATGTAAACCTTCTTGGGTGGACCATCATCTGTGAGAGTGATGGCACCAGTATAATCTATACCGGTTACCTCAAACGGTGTCCTTTGGTGAATGCGGTCTGGCGGAAGAGCTGGTGGTCCAGGGTAAGGAATAGCGATAGCTGTATACCTCTTGCAAATAATGCAATTCTTGATACAGAGTTTAACAGCTTGTCGTCCCTGGGGTATCCAATATGTTTGTCGCATATAGGCTAGAGTGTCTGCTACCCCACCGTGTTTAGTGGTTTCATGCGCTTTTAAAACCATCAATTTGGTGAGGTCGCAATCCTTGGGCAATAGGATCGGATGCCGAGTTTTGAGGGGTAGATCAGCTTTACCAGTACGACCTCGACAACATATTAATTCTTGATTGTCTAGATACAGCCCAAGGTCCTTCATTCTTTTGGTTGGCTTGGGATTGGGTTTACGTAGCTGTGTTAATTCCTCATCATACTTTTCAGCTTGTATCCTTCTGATCCAGTAGGTAAGTGGGTCTAATTCATCCATCTTTACCTTCTTGCTCAGGAACTTAAACACAAATTTAGTTACAGTTAATAGTTTGTCCAAATTGGAGAACTAGGTGATGTCAATCACTGAAGGCTCTGGGATAATTATTGGGTCCATATGAACTTTATCATCATTAACCTTCTGGTATGATTTTTGTTCTGGCCAATCACTCTGACGTAGCCAAACCGGACCCTGAAACCACAGAGTTTCGTTAATCAGTTTCTTGACACCAACACCTCGGCTCACCAAGTCAGCCGGATTATCCTTGGACTTAACATGCATGAATGTATAGTTCATTTGCAGTTCCTTTATTTTGTGTACGCTGTTATGCACATAAACTATGTGACTATCATCCTTAGCTATCCAGTGCAAACATATCTCACTATCTGTCCATATATATGTCTCACCTACAAAGGGAAACATACCATTCAAATAAGTAGCTACCCTAGTTCCCAATTCAACAGCGGTCAGCTCCAACTGTGGAAGAGTACGTTGTTTTAATGGCGCTACTCGGGATTTGGACATAATCATAGTAGATCGGACTTCAGTGACACAATAAGCTACTGCACCATACGCCTTAGATGAGGCATCACAAAATATGTGCAATTGAGCACACTCATTATCAGAGGTAGGATCACATCTTCTAGGAAACTTGACTGAGGGTACCTTCTCATATTCCACCTGCAATTTGTTCCACTCTTCTGTATACTTTTCAGGTAATGGAGTATCCCAACTCAGTGCTTCTCTCCAGGCCTCCTGAACTAAAATCTGCCCTTTAATTGATATGGGACTAAATATGCCCAATGGGTCGAACATCATAGAGACCTGACTTAAGAGTGTACGTTTTGTGAGTTTTACATCGGGAAACTTGAGGGGCTTTAGAGACATCTCATCAGTAGTTGTTTTCCACAGCAATCCTAGTACTGGTTGATATTCTGGTATTTGATCAGCATAGTCTCTTCTTATCTGGTCCAAAAGAATATGAGAGTTTGAATTCCAACTTTGTAGTGGTATATTGGCTTTATTACATTCTTGCCTTGCCAAATTGTAGATTTCAATCACCTCTTCTCCACTGTCGGCAACGCCCTGAAGATTATCCATGTAAAACAGTTGACCCATTTCCGGTTTTTCTGTCTTCTGGAAATGATATCTCAAAGTGCTGCACAACAAGAAAGGACTAGAGCAGGAACCAAACAACACTGACCGAAAGCGGTATTCTTTTATCCGCCCACCAGGCTGAAAAGGATCTTCAGGCCAAAGGAACTTTGTGAATTTGCGGTCCTGCTCCTTTAACCCTATTCTCAAAAAGGCTTTGGAGATATCTGCCACAAACCCAAATCTCTTCGTCCTGAATTTTAATAGTACATCACCCAGTATTTCAGTCAGATTTGGTCCTACATAGAGATAATCGTTTAGACTTGCTTCATTCTTCGCTGCTCGAGAACTGCAGTTAAATACCACTCTGATGGGGGTAGTACTGGAGTCCTTACTTACAGCATGATGAGGAAAGTAATGACCCTCTTTATGGTTTATTTCACCTGGGACCTCCTCGATAAAGTCATTTTCCAACTGCTCTTGAATTATTTTATGATAAATGTCCAGTCGTTCAGGATGTTGACACAATCTCTCCACCATTTTATTTAATTGACATCTTGAACTCTGGTAGTTAGTTGGTAATTCAGGGGCATTTATCATCCATGGAAGTCCTACCCAGTACTGGCCATCCTTATACTCAACTGTGTCTAGGTAGTGGTTATATGTTAAGATATCTTCAGGGGTGGGAAGATCTGCTTCTATACCCACAGTGTCCAGTTCCCAAAGTTTGTGAACAGGTTCTTGTTGCTCTTCTAGAATGTCTCCTAGTTGTGATGGTATTAATTCTGCACCAATTCTAGCCACCACCAGAGATTGTGCCGGAGTCACAAAGACTGGATCCATCCGGTTGTCTGATTCACTTGGGCCACATGTGGGTAGAAATCCCATGATTATATATCCACCTGATGAAGAAATCAACTGGATACCGTGTTTCCGAGTCATTTTTCGCAAGAAGCGACCACAATAGTCGGAGCCGATGATCAGTTGAATTGGACCTACTACGTCAGACTCTATAGTTCGGTCTGCTAGTTGAACACCCTTCTTTGTTAAGAAGTTAGATGCTTCCTTTAAACCCTTATTTACCACAGAAGTGTTCATGTATTCCTTAACCACCGCAGTCACTTTACATTTATATTTGCCCAATTTAATCAGGGGTTTAACCACGTCAAATGTTTGTGTTTCCTTATTTGACAAAAATCCAGTTATTGCCATGTTCACTCTTCCTACTGTTGGCAAATTCATGGCTCTGACAACATTTCCGGCAATGAAGGTCTTTTGCGCTCCAGTATCAAAGAGTGCTTTGACCGGCATAACCTCTTTTCCTCTGATCAGTTGAATCTCGGCTGTAGGAGTAGCTGCCGGCATATGCATTGGGTCTCCAGTGGTCAGGGTCATATTTACACTTGTCGGTTTGGGTTGTACTTCACTGATCTTGGGACACAACGCGGTATGATGTACACCAGTCTTGCACCGAAAACATACATTTAATTTAGTGGCACATTCCTCAGTATAATGTCTTGTGCTAAGGCAAACAAGACAATTACCTAGTTCGATGAGTCGTGGAAGTCTAGCCTTAAGATTTGGGTAAGTCCTACAATACACTGTGGAAGGTTGTTCTGAACATAACATACACACCTTCCGGTTTTCTTGGTTATCCGTGGTGTGGGGTTAATATCTCTGGTTACTTCTTGGATCACTGGAGAATTGAGACGGGAATTTTTTCTCTCCCAAACACCTTTTGTTTTAGATACTGTATTAGTTTGATAATTCTGCTGGACGGATGTCACATAGGTACCAACCTCTTCCTTCTTGAACGGTTTTGCTTTTTCCTTAGTCCCTGTTGTAGACACTTTTGTGTATTTAACCTTGTTGTCTCCTTCCTTGATACCGCTATCCTTCTTGGAAACCTGCATGTGTTTGCACAGCTCTCTTAAACCCTCTTCTATCTCTTGATACGTGAAGTAGTTCTTTTTATACCTGTGGTACAATTCATCACAGGTTTTCCGAGAGAGCTTTTGTTGTACAATATGGTTCAAGAGCCAAGAAGCTGAATCAAGATGTTTCTGGGTACTAAGTGATTTCAAAACACAATTCAAGCTGATCCGGAATGACTGAAGATCCTGGTACGTATGCTTTGGTCCTGATAACTCCAGTAATTTGTAAACTAGGCGCTGTAGAGTCAACTCCATATCTTCAAAATTCTCCTTGAGTACGTCTAGAGCTGCTGTATAATTGGCATCTGTTATGGGAAGTTCCTTGATAAAATCCAATGCAAAACCCTTAAGTTGACCCAACAAGTATGAACATTTATTTGCTGCAGAAATATCTAACTTGTCAAGAACTAAACCTTTAAATTTGTCCCAAAAGGTATTCCAATCAGATTGCCCATCAAATTCAGGTAAGGTTATAGGTGGCAACTTAAAGCTTTGTTGTCCCGGAGCCGCAGTACCATTACTGGTACCATTACTCCCTGTTTCGGTAACTGTCTCTGTCGCCAAGGATTCGAACCCAGCTAGTTGATCCAAATAATTTTCACGGGCATTTGCATAGGCTTGCTGTAATTCCTCAAACCTTTCAGATTGTTCTTGTTTGATGCAAAAGTCCTCCAATTTATTGCAAGACTCTTCATAATTAGCCCACCGGGTTTTAAGATCTTGGATTTGAGATTTGAACAGCTCCCTTGGACAGGGGTCACGTCTTTTTACCTCCTGACAATTATTTCATGCTCTAGTTACCCAGCCTAATTTCCCCACCATAGATATTTTCAAGAGTGTATCAGTCATTTTGGAAAATGGGTAATTATTTTCTGGACTATTATTAATGTTTATACTGAAGACTAATTTTCAACAATCAAAATTATATTTAGATATATTATAGCCTAACACATACTCAATTTAGCTGTTAATCTTTAGCATTGAATCCTCGAAGGAGGAGATACGGGCGCTATATAAGTAACCAGAAGATTATTATTATTATATGCGTACCATTATTTGCTACAAATTCAGATGAATAATTAGTTGAAAACATTAAGTCCACAATATAATTTACCTAATACGTGGGAACGCACGCTAGTAGGGGGAGGGAATATATTTATTATTGAATTAAATGTCATATATGCTCCGTCCCGAGCATTTGTTGGGATGGATTAGGCCATGGCTAATTGGTAGGAAGCAGAGAGTCAGCATAAATGGTACCAAGTCAGAGTGGGGAGCAGTCAAAAGTGGTGTCCCCCAGGGATCGGTATTAGGTCCCTGTTGTTTCTTATATACATAAATGACCTAGATTTGGGTAGAACTAGTAGGATAAGTAAATTCGCAGACGATACTAAAATGGGGAGATCAATTGATTCAGATAGCGATATAGAGTGCCTCCAAAGGGATCTAGATACCTTACATGAATGGTCAGTAAATTGGCAGATGAAGTTTAACATTGACAAATGCAAGGTATTAAAGATAGGGAAGATGCAAACAAATGTTAAATATAAACTAGCTAATTTAGAATTCGAAAATTCAGACTGCGAGAAAGATCTAGGTGTGTTTGTTAGCAATGATTTGAAGCCTAGAAAACAAGTGTATAGGCGTTCGTAATAAGGCAAACAGGATTCTCGGGTTCATCTCTAGGAGTGTGAGTAACAGAACTGGTGATGTTATCTTAAAACTTTACTTGTCATTAGTGAGACCCCATATGGATTATGCTGTCCAATTTTGGTGTCCTTATTACAGAATGGACATAGATTCATTGGAGAGAGTACAGCGTAGAATGACAAAAATGATCCATAATATTAGAAATCTTCCGTATGAAGAAAGGTTGAAGAAATTAGGTTTACATTCATTAGAGAGACGCAGAGTTAGAGGGGATATGATAGAGGTGTTCAAGTGGGTTAGTGGGATTAACAAAGGGGACATGACAAATGTACTAAAGCTCAGTGATAGCGAAAGAACTCGTACCAATGGTTTCAAAGTAGATAAATTTAGTTTCAGAAAAGATATAGGCAAATATTGGTTTGGTAACAGAGTTGTAGATGGGTGGAATGGACTACCAAGTGCTATAGTGGGATCTAAAACTGTAGGGAGCTTTAAGATAAAATTGGATAAGCATATGGACGAGAAGGGTTGGGTGTGAAGGGGGATCAGCCGGGTTGGGCCAATCAGCGCTCTGCAGACCCCCATAATCCTGCGTTAATCTCTAACCGTTTTGGTAAGATGATCCTCAGGGTATTAGAGTGTTGAGCCTATAATTGGGCTTTGTAATTGATTTGGGGTTGTGTAGGACAGGGATCTGCCTTGCTTAGGCCAATCGGCTTTCTGCAGACTCCCATTTTCTTATGTTCTTATGTTCTTATTTAGCTGGTCTACTTGGTCTTTCAGACGCAGGTGACATTAAAGGACAGAAACATAAAAATGGCCTAAATTATCAAATACTAGGGAGAATTTAGGTACAAGAATGAAGCTAAAGCTGTAAATATTTAGTTAATCATAGATTTCTTATCCCAGATGTTAGTGGGTACCTGTGGTAGTAGCATTTTTCTAAAACGGGGGGGGGGGGGACACATTTATTATTTATTAAATTTGGTATATGCTCCGTCCCGAGCATTTAGCTGGTTGACCTAGTCTGCCAGACGCGGGTGACGGGCGGAGACATAAAATGGTCTAAATAAGAAAAATATGGGGGAAATTTAGGGACTGCAACGAAGCTCAAGCTCTGAGTTTCACAAACGCCAAAGAACGCAACATTGCAGACCCTCCTACCAGTCCTCTACCACAGGATTTAAACGCCATGCGATTTTATCTTATTATTAATTGAAATGCCACTCACCCAAGGCCATCGTCTCACAGTTAGGGACCTCATAACGGCGGGGGATCAATCTATGTCCCACAAAAACGACCTTAAACATTAGCCTGCCGCTGCAGCTTAGCAGGGACCCTAACTGTTGAAAACTGGCCCTAACTCAACCCCTAGTCTACACACCGATCGGAATCCTCACTCGGGGCACCAACATGTGGGGAATAATATGGCCAAAGGTTATCTCTTACCACACCAATCGAAATATAAAATTAATAAACTTAAATAAAAATAAAGTCTGAGATCGGATACCTTATGGTATGAACTATGGTAGCCTATCTCTCAGGATGCCCTAACTAAACATTGTATCAATGGCCATGTATATCAATGACTTAGCTATACTAGGGTCCTGGTGTAGTTTCGAGGATTCCGGCTTCGGTAGACCAGGGTTAAAGGGTCAGGACTCAGGGCCTGGTGCGGGGATTGTGGTGGAGGAGATCACGGGACACGTCTCTACCGTTCAAAAGTTTACTAGCGTCTGATCGGAACTTCAATTTCCGACTCTTAAATAAACTATATATTAATGCCAAGGGTTCATTCCCTCTTCACGAAATCATATAAATAATTATCAGCATTTAAATTATATAATTATAAAGGTGAACATCTTTTCACAACGATTTAGTGAACATAATATCAAGATATTAACGACCCTAAAGCAAACGGTGGATCGCGTATGCGGTCGCGGGAATATTTAAACTGATCCTCTTTACAGTTCTTCTAAACTTATTTCTACAAGGTTTTATAACTAAATTAACTTGATCAAGGTAATCTTATACAGTACTAAATTACCTAACATTAATTAATCTCTACAATATATACAATCACCGGGTTCTGGTAGGAAATTGTTCACTCTAGTGAGGTTACCCTATCGGAAGGTTGTTGCGAACATTCCCCAGATACCGGTGTAGTCAATTTATTTCTCACATGCTGTGAATAATATATAGTGGCCTAACCCATGCTGCGAATAACGTTTGGTGGCCTAACACATGCCGTTAATAACTCTAGGTGGCCTAACTCCCAAATACTGTTAACGGCATGTGTTAGGCCACCAAATATTCTTCAAGGCATATGTTAGGCCAACAAATATTATTTGGAACATGTAATAGGCCAACAAATATTCTTTGCAGCATGTAATAGGCCACAAAATATACTTTGCAACATGTAATTGGTCACAAATTATACTTCGCAACATATAATAGGCCACAAAATATACTTCGCAACATATAATAGGCCATAAATATACTTCGCAACATGTAATAGGCCACAAAATATACCTCGCAACATGTAATATGCCATAAAATATACTTCGCAACATGTAATAGGCCACAAAATATACTTCACAACATGTAATAGGCCATAAATATACTTCACAACATCTAATAGGCCACAAAATATACTTCGCAACATGTAATAGGCCATAAATATACTTCGCAACATGTAATAGGCCACAAAATATACTTCGCAACATGTAATAGGCCACAAAATATACTTCGCAACATGTAATAGGCCATAAATATACTTCGCAACATGTAATAGGCCACAAAATATACTTCGCAACATGTAATAGGCCACAAAATATACTTCGCAACATGTAATAGGCCATAAATATACTTCGCAACATGTAATAGGCCACAAAATATACTTCGCAACATGTAGGCTAATAGGCCATAAAATGTTCTTCGCAACATGTAATAGGCCATACAATATTCTTTGCAACATGTAATAGGCCACCAAATAATATTCTCTGCATGTAGAAATAACTTATTTTGTATAGCCTACTACTATATTTTAAGTAATTAATTGTTGCACGGTATTTGTCTTGGTAGGCTATTACTAGATATTTATTATTAAATCTTTCATTGAGATGGTACAGGTGGTCTACAATGTGGTGGAGTTTCACTTTCTACTGTAGTTTGTTCGACTCCCTTGTAGACTTCTCATTCTTACCTCACAACAGGGACCCTGATGGAAATAACTTAGTTAAAATTGTGTAGGTTATCCCATGGGTTATCCCTGTGGGAGTGATCGTGCTGTATTGGGGTGCTTATAACAAATACGCCGACTTTCTGTCCCTATCAGGGCGTATGTAACTCTTAATAAATATAGTCAATCAATCAATCAATACAATGAATTTCGAACTACAGAACTGTAACATTAATCCATACTTAACCTAGCTTATATTTATCGTAAATAGTGTTATGGACTAAATTATATGTAGAATTGACTTATTCAAGTGTAGGCCTATTATATTTTTATATTTGGAATAAAATATAATTATTATTTAAGCCAAATGAACTCATTGACAAGTCAGGAGTCATAACATTAGAACCAAAACCTTCGCTGTGCACTAAAGTCAATAGATAATATTTCGGTTCTGTCATGACTGTTCATGCTTAACATATAGTCGAGACCTTTATATCATATTCAAATAATATGTACTGGCATTGTCTATGGTTGTATTATATTGAAGTAGTAATAGGTATCTATTATAATAGGATATAGAGTATTAAGGCGAATACACTGAATGCCGAATGATCGCTATACTGGGACTAAACACTGTTGCCAGATACGCTTTAACTCTTACTATCGTAACACATAATGGGATATATTTATTTGCATAATTTAAAGTACCGAGGGCATTATTATAAGAATTTCCTATTTCTTTGTAGTTATATTTTCATGACTTAGTGCTACAATGTTGGCTGTCCAGGGTTATATGCATGGTTGAAGTTAGTCTTGTGACTTGGTAATATTCATCCTAGGGTAAACTCGAGCTGTGATTGGTCCTAATTTACCCTATGGCATCTACCAGTCTCGACTTGGTAAATATGCCACCGGGCAAAGTCTGTTGAACACGCTTGTGTTGTTGTCCACACGGCCGTGACTGGCCAGTCAAAGTCTGTCTATGGTCAGACAAGATGATCGGCAGGGCAGTTAAAGAGAGATGTAAAGTGTTGTGTAGCATAATAATTGCTATGTTGCAAAAGAGAGAAGAAAAAAACAGTTGTTTGACGATAAATAATTTATTTCATCAGCTTCCTATTTCTTATAATATACTTATCCAAAAATCTAAATTACGTGGGAATGAGTTATACTTTATTATGAAATGAACGTCAACATGATCAAAACCACAACACATTTGAAAATATCATATACCTGTACCAATAAAAGAGTGAACTCTCAAAATACCGTAAGTTAGAGCTGCAATTGCAACTCACTCTCTCTCTCTGATGCGGTCTTATATTTACGTAATACACTGATAAGCTTAACCTATGGGTGTGAGTATCCTAGATTTACGTAATACACTGATAAGCTTAACCTATGGGTGTGAGTATCCTAGATTTGAGTCCTTGGAGTCCCACATGTATTTGTTGATTTCATTGAGTTTCGAAGTAAAGTTGGTTGGTGAAAAAATATGAATTTATCCTATCATATAATTTCTAATAGTGCTTCAATCATCACGCGATTTGCTGATATGGTCAGCATACGTACCTTAAACGAACATTAAATCAATAGTTAGTGCAAAAGATCATGGCGGGGTGGCTTTCTCACAATAATAAGAGTATTAATATTATTAGTAATACTAGTCATAAGAATATTAATAACATATTATCTATAAAAATAATAGAGTCTATATAAATAGGGACGCTACCCATAAAATATTTTAAAGCTAAAACTTAATTCATACCATCAGTGACCGTCAATAAAGTGCTTACACATATTGCATCCTGGATTTCTTCCACCAGATTTACCTGATAAACATCCGTAAAATAATAGGATAAAATATATTTGATAATTACAGATCAAACTACACACTACTCCCCTCCTTCCACAGGCCCCCTTTATCCCATATCCACCGGCAAACTACCGGGCAGTGACTGGTGCTTTCACTCAACTACCACCGCGGCCATTCCACTGCTTTGCCCGCTGAATTTTCCCCATGACGGACATTTCCCTTGTGCCTGACGGGCAGTGCTCGATCGTGTGGACGGGGCTTTACAACCAGGCAACTCGGGTTGAAGTTATTTCATTTAATCTTACCCAGCAAAACACAAGATTCATTAATATTAAGTATATCTCACAAATACACGTGAGCTACTAAATGTTTTTTATAGTCTCAGCCGGTCTTGAACCACTGACAGTCAGCACATGGTGGAAGGAGGGGAGGGTTGTTCTCAGACATGTCACATGAGGTGACTAAAACTCTATGAAAGACTCTCACTACTTTCAAAGAGTGAAACACACAGTTGTCGATTATTTTGAGAGCAAGAGAGGTTGCATACTACTAAGGTACAATACATAGGTACAAATACAATATCACATTAACAAAATAAAGAGGTTATGTTTAGTTAAGTTACAGCTGAATATGAAAGATACAAGTTACTAAGTTTCTGGAATCTCACTTTACTTTAGTTTGAATAAAAGGTACAGTCACACATTTTCCTTTAAGTATGTTCTCTAAATACAAGAGGTTTGTACTACATGTGGTTGATGTATTTATACAATTACAACTTACAATGGGTTCGTAGACTCGGCATATAATTAGTTTTAAGTAAAGTGAAGATATATTTGATCTGTTAGTACTTCTGGAATTTTACTTTTATCATGAACTGAAATCACTAATACAATAACTGTGAGATACACGTGGTCAAAGGTATTTATGCAATTACTTGAATGTGTGAGTTCTATAACTAGCAAACTATAACGTTAAATCAAGATTGAATGTATATAATAGTTTCATACACATGGACATGGCAAAAATACTATCTAGACTAATTATATCATGGAGTCGGATTTTAGCGAAGTGAGTCTGATTACTGCTTCTCACGAGTTCACGTTTTCTCTTATATCTCTTGACGATATTTTCTAGATTAACTTTATCATAGAAGAATATGTAATTATCTGGAAAATCATCATAATACAAATGTGTGTGCGAGCGAGTGTTGGAGTGTTGGTAAATTAAGTCTCACTATCTAATCTTCTATATTATATCGAACCAGAATGCCCGGCTATAATATCATGAAAATTACTTAGCAGGAACACAAGGATAGGGGATGTGTGTTTTCGTTTCCTAAAAGGGGAAAATTACTTGGAGGCAAGGAGGGTCTCTGCAGTTAGACACAAATTATATAGTTATTTTTAATTTAGTGATTTCCCCGGCGTGAGAGGGGGAGTTTAAATATTTGTCTTGTGGCTTTTCTACTTGACTCTTCTTCCTCGAACCTAGGGGAAATCCAGTCTTTAGACCAAGATCTACTAGTCTTGTACCTAGCTGGCTTATCCTGGTCAGTTCTGGCTGGGATGGTCTCTCCTCCTTCTGGTGAGTCTTGGTTCTTTCCCGTGGGGGCTAGAGAGGCACGGCAGATTGTTGTCTTGGTTTTTGGGCCCTCTGGGAAATGAAGGGTGCGCTGGTCCTCTTGTCCTGGTGATTTGGTGTCCTTCAGGCATGGTGTTGTTGGTGGTGCTGATGGCTGCTATTTTCATCATGGGCATAACAGATTGTATGTAGTTTAGGAAGGATGTCTGGGAATCAAAGGGTAAACACTATATCAGTTAACCCTCTGACTTCCAAAACATCTTAAACTAAAAAAAAAAAAAAAAAAAAAAAAAAAAAAAAAAAAAAAATCCAATGATAGCCAGATGGTGTTGTTGTAGTAGCCCCAAGTTCCCTTTTATGGGAATCCTGCTGTGTTCATGTAGTCCGCCACTTCTCCCGGGTGGGTCCAGAGATCTCTGAGTGAAGTGATATTGAAGTTATTTCTGTGCTGGGCAAGTGCTAGGAAGTGGAGTATTAAGTGTGTTCTGTTGTCAGTGGGATGTTGACAGCGAAAACAAGAAGGGTTTTGAGTTAGATCTATTCTGTGTATGTAATCTTGTAATGACGGGTGGTGGCCGGACCTGAGGCGTGCAAGTGTGACTCGGGTCTCTCTGGGAAGCCAGAATAAAAGAAGAAACGCGTCTTATAAAAAAAAAAAAAAAAAAAAAGTTAACAGTTATCACCTGGAGATTATGTAAATCGCACATGAACATATATTTGAAAGCATATTATCAACAGAAATATGATGAACAATTATAGCCAGAATAGGTAACGGGCTTGAACAAATAATAATCTTAATGTAAATGTATGTACCATTAATTTTGTTGGATTCGTGTATTCTGTTAGGAACACACATTATACATATAAAGCATAGCCTACTGTAAGCACTTTCCTTTCTCCGAGAATAGTTATGTCTGTGTACAGAAAATGTCTAGAATGCTCCGTCGAATGCTGCAAGTCACCCAGCCATTCCACACCCTGCTCATTCATTTCTTTATTTTTGTTTTCTATGTGCATGAAGGAGACAAAATGCATAGCTGCTTGTAACAAGTGTCCCCTCAAAGTTTGAAAGAGTGATAGAGAGCCAAAATCGAGGTACAGTACATTAGGGATAAATTAGGTGTGCAATTTAGAAGTATGGCGTGCGTGTTAAGTGTAGTGTAAGGCATCAGGAGGAGGAGGTGTTTGTGAGAGATAGCTGGATTACTCGCAGTGTAGGTGAGGCACAAATAGAAACAGTGGGGGAAGCAAGGTAAATGAAACAGGAGTTCCAGTAACTCCTTGTTAAATGCCTATGTGGCCTCCCCTGAGCACTGCCCTGCTCGATTAGGGCCTACAATCTCCCCCAATCCACCTCCATGTTTATTCATAGGGTTGGAATTTCATAAACAGAGGTAAATTTTGTCTCGATTAACCCTCTGACTCTAACAAATAACCTTTCTAAGCTGCCTACAATCGGCTCATGGTAGCCAGCATAAAAGAAGAAATGTCATGGCATACTGAAAGGGTTATTTAGATGGGTAACTAAATGTAGCACATTTAGAGGTATATATGGTGCATCCTGTTGACCACACTACTAGCATTATCATTCTCCTAGAGATCCTATAATAACAGAGATCGGCCATCTCTTTCTTTGGACGCCATTTTGATCCCCTAATTATCAAACAACAGGGTGATATATCATGTCCAATTTACCACCAAAGACGAAACTACATATCCTGTATCAGTAATGCAAAATGTATATTATGGGTATGGACATATTTGAGTGTAAAGAGAGACTAATGACACCAATGACAGACATATAATGGAGGTTGGTCGATGTCTGATACTATAGGGTTGAGTATCTTGTGTGTGTGTGTGTGTGTGTGTGTAATAATTACTTCTTACTTGAATGTGTAAACAAAGTAGTAAGGGTAAATTTCCCCGGAGCGAGTGTAGAATAGTGAACATTCAGCCAAAATAACCCTTTTAGCAGACCATGACGCTTGCTTTTATTTTATTCTGGCTAGCATTTCAAATTTGTCCTCAGATTTTTTTGTTTTTAATATAATAATAATATTACACACACACACACACACACACACACAAGCTCTCTCCAGCAGTCATAATTGCATTGCATTAATATAAGGCCTACTTTCAATACGATGTATTCACAAATTATCTTTCACCAAAGCTAGCTGTGTGTGTGTGTGTGTGTGTGTGTGTGTGTGTGTGTGTGTGTGTGTGTGTGTGTTTGTGTATGTGTGTTTCCAATTATTACTGTATTATTGTAACTATATAGATATGGCTGCTTACATACTATTATTATTATGTTGTATGTGCCCATCCGGGATCTTAGGTGTTTTATGTATGTACAGTATGTACTTATGCGCTGACAGGCCTTTGTACACGGTATATACGGTGTGTATGTTAAGTTGTACTTAGTTTTCTTTCTTTATTTCCCTCTTTCCTCAGATCAATGGTCAGGTAAAGTAAGATTATGCAGGGGTTTTCAGTTTGAAAATAGGGCAGCGCGGGAGGTCTGATCCCTTCTAATCTGCCAGAGATTAAATGAAAATCGGGTCAAGAACAGATCAAGTAGGGATTATTCGCGACTTAAATCAAGAGGTCAAGGCAACCGAGTAGTGCTTGGATAAGGAGCATTTAAGAAACCATAATATATATAAATACATTACTATTCAGCCAAATAAATGAATATACTGAAGGTAGACCGAATAAATGAATATAAGTACATAAGAAAATGGGAGTCTGCAGAAAGCCGATTGGCCTAAGCAAGGCAGATCCCTGTCCCACACAACCCCAATTACAAAGCCCAATTATAGGCTCAACACTCTAATACCCTGAGGATCATCTTACCAAAACGGTTAGAGATTTAACGCAGGATTACGGGGTCTGCAGAGTGCTGATTGGCCCCAACCCTGCTGATCCCCCTTCACACCCAACCCTTCTCGTCCATATGCTTATCCAATTCTATCTTAAAGCTCCCTATCGTTTTTAATCCCACTATAGCACTTGGTAGTCCATTCCACCCATCTACAACTCTGTTACCAAACCAATATTTGCCTATATCTTTTCTGAAACGAAATTGATCTAATTTGAAACCATTGGTACGAGTTCTTTCGCTATCACTGAGCTTTAGTACATTTGTCATGTCCCCTTTGTTAATCCCACTAACCCACTTGAACACCTCTATCATATCCCCTCTAACTCTGCGTCTCTCTAACGAATGTAAGCCTAATTTCTTCAACCTTTCTTTATACGGAAGATTTCTAATATTATGGATCATTTTTGTCATTCTACGTTGTACTCTCTCCAATGAATCTATGTCCATTCTGTAATAAGGACACCAAAATTGAACAGCATAATCCATATGGGGTCTCACTAATGACAAGTAAAGTTTTAAGATAACATCAGCAGTTCTGTTACTCACACTCCTAGAGATGAACCCGAGAATCCTGTTTGCCTTGTTTCGAACGCTTATACACTGTTGTCTAGGCTTCAAATCATTGCTAACAAACACACCTAGATCTTTCTCACAATTCGAGTTTTCTAATTCCATATTAGCTAGTTTATATTTAACATTTGTTTGCATCTTCCCTATCTTTAATACCTTGCATTTGTCAATGTTAAACTTCATCTGCCAATTTACTGACCATTCGTGTAAGGTATCTAGATCCCTTTGGAGGCACTTTATATCTCTATCTGAATCAATTGTTCTCCCCATTTTGGTATCGTCTGCAAATTTACTTATCCTACTAGTTATACCTAAATCAAGGTCATTTATGTATATAACAAACAACAGAGGACCTAATACAGATCCCTGGGGGACACCACTTTTGACTGCTCCCCATTCTGACTTCGTACCATTTATGCCGACTCTCTGCTTCCTACCAATTAGCCATGACCTAATCCATCCCAACAACGCCCCACCTATTCCATGCGCCTCAACCTTTCTCATCAATCTCTCATGGGGGACTGTCGAAAGCTTTACTGAAATCTAAATATATTATATCATATGACTTGTCATTATCTACTGCTTCATATACCTCTGAGAAAAAACTAAGCAAATTAGTAAGGCAAGAACGTCCCTGAGTGAATCCATGCTGAGAAGAATTGATTAAATTAAATGTATCTAAGTAGTTTCTAATTTTACTAGCAATAATTGACTCTAGTAGCTTTCCTATGATTGATGTAAGACTAATGGGACGGTAATTGGATGCTATTGATTTGTCACCTTCTTTGAAGATCGGAACTAGTTTGCAAGCTTCCAAGCTTCTGGAACTATACCTGTCTCCAATGACTTGTTAAATAAAAATGTTAATGGGTAACTTAACTCATCCCTACATTCTTTTAATACTCTAGCATATACCTCATCAGGACCAGGCGATTTATGAGGTTTCAGTCTGTCAATTTCCTTAAGCACATCATTTCTACTTATAGTAATCGTACTTAACCTATTTTCTATACTATCACTATATACCTTACGGACTTCTGGAAACTGTGCCAAATTTTCATTAGTGAAAACGGAAAGAAATTGACTATTTAATGTACTGCACATTTCTAAATAATTTTCTGTCATTTCTCCTATCGAAGTTTTAAGGGGACCAATTACATCTCTAACCTTGGATTTATATAGTTGGTAAAAAGCTTTAGGATTATTTTTTGAGTCATTGGCAACCTTAATTTCATAATTTCTTTTTTCTTTCCTAATATCCTTTTTGACCTGTCTTGATAGATTCTGATAGTAAGCAAGTAGGTGAATTTCGCCTTTCCTAATTTTTGTATATATTCCTCTCTTTTGTCCTAGAAGATCTAATAGTCTATTATTCATCCAATTGGGTTGGTTCTGTGTTGATCTAAATTTTCTTTTGGAGATGTATTTATTTTGTGCATTGAATACTGACTCGATAAAATTATCGTATGTATCTACCAAGGTTGACGTCTCTTCCTGACTTGAGATGACAGGTGCCTGAGAAGGGGTACACTCATTTGGACACCTGGATCAACTTAATTTTTTGACCATAGGGTCAGCTAATAGGGCTCTTCTTAACCCACCATAATTGGCTTTTCTGAAGTCAGGTATTAATGTTGTATTCTCTCTGGTATTACCTTTCCATTGTATATTAAAATACACAGAATTGTGGTCACTATTTCCTAGGTGGTCCCCTATCTCTACATTATTTACCATATGTTCATTGTTACTGAAAACTAAATCGAGAATATTATTACCTCGGTCTACTGAAGGTAGACCGAATAAATGAATATACTGAAGGTAGACCGAATAAATGAATATACTGAAGGTAGACCGAATAAATGAATATACTGAAGGTAGACCGAATAAATGAATATACTGAAGGTAGACCGAATAAAATGAAACGAGGAACATTGAAAAGAGGAAAGAGAGAGAAAGAAGGGAAAATGTATGAGTAGATGTCTTATATAGCGATATAAATGTATGAGTAAATGTCTTATATAGCGATATAAATACAATTTACAATGTATGAGTAGATGTCTTATATAGCGATATAAGTACAATTTTCTTGACTCTTGAATAACAAGCTTAGGAAATTATGTTTGTTCTACTCTCTTGCACTTTTCATTATCATCTGCTTTATATGTATTATGCATAAATATTCTTCTCAAACGTCCATCCATTAGTATATAAAATGTATGCAAAATGTGATCTTTGGGATCGATCCTCAGACATGCACGTGCTAGGCCGATACACTAGCCACCCCTCCACCACCCCATTCAATTGTTGATTTTGTTTTTAGAGTGAGTCTATAAAATAGAGAAATCAGCCTTCAGCCGTGATAATTTTCTATCGAAAAATGAAAAAAATTAGCTTGAAGGAGATCTGGATGGACGAAGAGGCTAGGACGAAGGCTAGTGAACCGGTTTACCCTTAGTGAGGTCCTAGTGAACTTTTTAGTGATGGCTGTTGTTGATGAGTCTGCTGTCTCCTCCCATACTCTCCAGCTTTGTCTTGCTTTGCAAGAAAGACTGGAGAGTGTGGAGCAGGAGATTCAGTGTCTCAAAGATGAAAATTTGGCCTTGAGACTAGCTATGGCGGAAAAGAAGTGTGAGGCTACCGGAAGTGTTCCCAGGGATCGTGAAACCCCTTGGAAAGTGGTGTCAACCAGTGCAACGGCCTACAAGCTGAAAAGGCAGCCACTCAAGACCCACAACAACTTCAGCACCTTGGCTGATGAGAGTGATGGCGAGGAAGTGGCGATCATCGAGGCAGTGAGAGGGGAGGGGGGGAAGTCTGCTGCTGTTGCTGCTACAACTCCTGCTACACGCCGACAACGGAAAAAAGCTAAGTCTATTTTAATTGTAGGGGATTCAATGATTAAATACCTTGGTAGGGCTACTAACACACATGTTGGTAAAGTTGTCTGTCTGCCTGGTGCCGGAGTCGAGAAGGTGTCAGAAAAGCTAGATGGTGTCATGGAAGCGAGTGGAGAGGACCCCATCATCTTCCTCAACGCAGGGAGCAACGACATTTGGAAATGCAGGACTGAGGAGTTGCTCACCACGTACCAGGAAATGTTGGAGAGGATCAAGGAGAAGGGTGGAGTTCCTGTGGTACACAGTATCCTACCAAGAAGAGGGGTAAGGAAGGAATGGTCCTCCAGGGCTATTGGTGTAAATAGCCGGCTGGAGAAGTATTGCAAGGCAAATACTATTCCATTCCTGGATAACTGGACCCTCTTCTACGGTAAGGATGAACTGTATGCCCAGGATGGAGTACATCTCTCTCGACTAGGAGTTTTGACCTTAGCCAGCTCACTCGACAAGTTTGTTGCGGGGTTTTGTTAATAAACCATAGGTGTGTAAGTAAAATAGAATCCCAGCCACATCAAATTGATAGTAATAACGAACATTCTGATAGCGTAGATGTTCCGTCTAGGTCCAGTAGTTCAACAGGTAAAAATAAATTAGTTAAAAACAATAGAAAAATAGTTGCAAATACAAGTAATAGTTTGAGTGTTTATTATACAAATTGCAGGAGTTTATGTAACAAAATGAACGAACTTAGAGCACTGGTTAGCAAAGAAAATATAGACATAATAGCGCTAACTGAAACATGGATTAATACAGAAACCAGGCATTTTTTAGCAGAGTTTGATATACCGGGATATAGTTTGTTTAAATATGACCGAACAAGTAAGAGGGGTGGCGGTATAGCAGTGTTTGTCAGGAGTTCATTAAAAAGCTGTACTAAATCAGATATTAGAGTAAATAATGAAAATGAAAGTGTTTGGGTAGAAGTTAACGAAGGTAGTGAGACTTTAGTTATTGGAGTTATGTATAGACCGCCAAATATGAGTAGAAATGACGGAACATCATTATGGGAGGAAATTAAAATAGCATCAAGGCTTAGCAACGTGTGCATTATGGGGGATTTTAATTTCCCTAATATAGATTGGCAGCAACAAATAGGCGACTCTGATTCAAAGGAGTTTATTGAGGTAGTACAAGATAGTTTTTTATCTCAATTCATAGATACGCCAACTAGAGGTGATAATATTCTCGATTTAGTTTTCAGTAACAATGAACATATGATAAATAGTGTAGAAATCGGGGACCACCTAGGAAATAGTGATCACAATTCTGTGTATTTTAATATACAATGGAAAGGTAATACCAGTGAGAATACAACATTAATACCTGACTTCAGAAAAGCCAATTATGGTGGGTTAAGAGAAGCCCTGTTAGCGGACCCTATGGTCAAAAAATTAAGTCGATCCAGGTGTCCAAATGAGTGTATCCTTTCTCAGGCACCTGTCATCTTAAGTCAGGAGGAGACGTCAAACTTGGTAGATACATACGATAATTTTATCAAGTCAGTATTCAATGCGCAAAATAAATATATCCCCAAAAGAAAATTTAGATCAACACAGAACCAACCCAAATCGATGAATAATAGACTATTAGATCTTCTAGGACAAAAGAGAGGAATATATAGAAAAATTAGAAAAGGCGAAATTCACCTACTTGCTTACTATCAGAATCTATCAAGACAGGTAAAAAAGGATATTAGGAAAGAAAAAAGAAATTATGAAATTAAGGTTGCCAATGACTCAAAAAATAATCCTAAAGCTTTTTACCAACTATATAAATCCAAGGTTAGAGATGTAATTGGTCCCCTTAAAACTTCTATAGGAAAATTGACAAAGTGATTTAGAAATGTGCAGTACATTAAATAGTCAATTTCTTTCCGTTTTCACTAATGAAAATTTGGCACAGTTTCCAGAAGTCCGTAAGGTATACAGCGATAGTATAGAAAATAGGTTAAGTACGGTTACTATAAGTAGAAATGATGTGGTTAAGGAAATTGACAGACTGAAACCTCATAAATCGCCTGGTCCTGATGAGGTATGCTAGAGTATTAAAAGAATGCAGAGATGAGTTAAGTTATCCATTAACATTTCTATTTAACAAGTCATTAGAAACAGGTATAGTTCCAGAAGCTTGGAAGCTTGCAAATGTAGTTCCGATCTTCAAAAAAGGTGATAAATCAATAGCATCCAATTACCGTCCCATTAGTCTCACTTCAATCATAGGAAAACTACTAGAGTCAATTATTGCTAGGAAAATGAGAAACCACTTAGAAACATTTAACTTAATCAATTCTTCTCAGCATGGATTCACTCAGGGACGGTCTTGCCTTACTAATTTGCTTAGTTTTTTCTCAGAGGTATATGAAGCAGTAGATAATGACAAGTCATATGATATTATATATTTAGATTTCAGTAAAGCTTTCGACAGAGTCCCTCATGAGAGATTGATGAGAAAGGTTGAGGCACATGGAATAGGTGGGGCGTTGTTAGGATGGATTAGGTCATGGCTAATTGGTAGGAAGCAGAGAGTCAGCATAAATGGTACCAAGTCAGAATGGGGAGCAGTCAAAAGTGGTGTCCCCCAGGGATCGGTATTAGGTCCCCTGTTGTTTCTTATATACATAAATGACCTAGATTTAGGTATAACTAGTAGGATAAGTAAATTCGCAGACGATACTAAAATAGGGAGATCAATTGATTCAGATAGCGATATAGAGTGCCTCCAAAGGGATCTAGATACCTTACATGAATGGTCAGTAAATTGGCAGATGAAGTTTAACATTGACAAATGCAAGGTATTAAAGATAGGGAAGATGCAAACAAATGTTAAATATAAACTAGCTAATTTAGAATTAGAAAATTCAGACTGCGAGAAAGATCTAGGTGTGTTTGTTAGCAATGATTTGAAGCCTAGAAAACAGTGTATAAGCGTTCGTAATAAGGCAAACAGGATTCTCGGGTTCATCTCTAGGAGTGTGAGTAACAGAACTGCTGATGTTATCTTAAAACTTTACTTGTCATTAGTGAGACCCCACATGGATTATGCTGTCCAATTTTGGTGTCCTTATTACAGAATGGACATAGATTCATTGGAGAGAGTACAGCGTAGAATGACAAAAATGATCCATAATATTAGAAATCTTTCGTATGAAGAAAGGTTGAAGAAATTAGGTTTACATTCGTTAGAGAGACGCAGAGTTAGAGGGGATATGATAGAGGTGTTCAAGTGGGTTAGTGGGATTAACAAAGGGAACATGGCAAATGTACTAAAGCTCAGTGATAGCGAAAGAACTCGTACCAATGGTTTCAAATTAGATAAATTTCGTTTCAGAAAAGATATAGGCAAGTATTGGTTTGGTAACAGAGTTGTAGATGGGTGGAATGGACTACCAAGTGCTATAGTGGGATCTAAAACTGTAGGGAGCTTTAAGATAAAATTAGATAAGCATATGGACGAGAAGGGTTGGGTGTGAAGGGGGATCAGCCGGGTTGGGCCAATCAGCGCTCTGCAGACCTCCATAATCCTGCGTTAATCTCTAACCGTTTTGGTAAGATGATCCTCAGGGTATTAGAGTGTGAAGCCTATAATTGGGCTTTGTAATTGAATTGGGGTTGTGTGGGACAGGGATCTGCCTTGCTTAGGCCAATCGGCTTTCTGCAGACTCCCATTTTCTTATGTTCTTATGTTCTAAAAGCACTAACATAATTGCCATCCCACAATCACACGAACCACGACGAAAGAGTGAATGAAATAAATCCTTCCAAGCATAATATAACAACTAGCCTGCCACGCCACCTCCAAGAAGTTGTATAAAGCCTTAATAAAACTGTTGACACCTCCTCTCTCATGGCTGATAAATGAGGTCACCGTAAAGTGCTTGGCTTAATTATAATACCCGGCAGTCAGAGGAAAAGATATGATGGGGAAGTTAACCCTTCCAAGATACTAGGATGTATTCATTACTTTTATTCTGGATAGTATTAGGCAATTTTAGTCGGTTAGGAAGAAGTTGTGGTATTTAGAATCTTAATTGAGATAATTTTTACCTAATTGAATCTTAGAGGGCCTTCATAAGATACGTACAATCGTCGAATGTCAGCCATAATCAAGTGAAGGATGCGTCCTTGAATACTGGAAGAGTAAATGCTGTACACTCTAAAAATGAACCATTAAATGTAACAAAAAACGGTACACATAAACCGTGTTCTAAACGTTTATGTGTTCGAATATGAATAGACAAACCGAAGAACGCTGTTGGTGTGTACCATTTGTTACAATTGTGTTAAATGTTGTTTTGTGTAGGCTACTTGTGGTATTTGACTTATAAATGGTTGTGGAAATGATTGAGATTGATTGTGATGCTTGGTGTGATTGTGAGGGTGAATGAGCTGGTTAATGTGTTTACGAGATTAATACTATCTGATCCGACGTCTTGAGGGTTATTATGATATCGTGTTTGGTTAATATTGTGGATTTTGAGTGTTCTTGCCATTTTCGAGCAATGTGTTTTAGTTTAGCCCCTAGGCTAACAAACACGCTGTCCATTACTTCCTTAAAAACAGGAAGTATAAAACAAGATATATATATATATATATATATATAATTATATATACTGTATATATATATATATATATATATATATATATATATATGTATACGTATACAGTATAATTAAATATAAACATAAAACACACAGGGCCCCTGCAAGCTAAATTTGTACATACATTTTTCGATAGAAAAATATTTCAACATAAGGCCAATTCCTTCTCGCTATCGCTCGCCCAGAAATAAATTGACACCTGAATGGGATGAAACTTCTTATCGAGTCTGTTCGAGTCCCTTAGGCTAACAAAAACGCCTTCCCAGACTTCCTTCTAAATATAGATCCTTCCAAAAATGCACAAAATCTTCAAATGATAACCAACATGAAGTGTAAAGTGCGTCCTCAAATTATGAAAGGCTCAATAAACTGGTGACACCTCCTCCCTCACGGCTAATAACGATGTATTAAGAGGGTAGTGCTTGGTAAATTCTCTATATATTTATTTTTATAATGTATTTTAAATTGTCTTCGCTATACCTCCATCAAGCTTACAAAAACACCCCCTAGACCCCCTTTCAATATAAATTTGTAAATTTTTTCGGTAGAAAAATTTCCCGGTCAAAGGCCGATTCCTTCTAAATTTAGAGGCTCGCTTTCGCTCGCCAGGAAAAAATCGACACCTAAAGGGCACGAAAGGTCTTAATGTTGATACAAAAATTAGGCGAAAGGTCTAAAAATTCGCCAAACTAAGGGAACGAACGTCTTAAAACTTCAAAAGGAATATGCTGAACACGAGGGAGAAGGGGGTCCAGAAAAAGTGAGTACTACCCCCTTAACGTGCTGGGCTTTAATGGAATGCTGGGGTGTCAGGGTAAAGGAGATGCTGAACAGGCTAATGGAAATGGTTGTGTGGTTGATATGTTGTGGTTCAGAGTTGATTTTTTTTTTTTTTTTTTTTTTTTTTTTTTTTTTTTAATGTAGGGGGGTGAAGAGAGGCACCACAGAGTGGGTGGGTGGAAGAGAAAGTAGGAAAGATGAAATACAGTGGAAGAGTACAGTTGGTGGGCCGGCCACCTTGCTGTTTTTGTTTGTTTATTGTTCACATAATTTTACAATATAATTTTTCTGTGGCAAAATACAATGGTGCTGAGGGCTGTTTGCTAAATCTAATCTGTGATATATAATTTCTATGGCAAATTACAATGGTGTTGAGGGCTGTTTGCTAAACCTATTCTGTGCCCATGTTGCAAGATGGGATTAAGCTGTGGTAATTGCAAGTTTGAGGACTTATGGTCCTAGCTAGTGACAGTGCTTTAAATTCCTGCATTTATTTATTTAGTTGCATTTGTAGCTAAGCTAAGGTGGGTCCTGCTGTCAGGATAGCTAGCTAGCTGATAAGAATTTAGGTATAAATAGGGTCTGGTTCCTCTTCGTTTATGATACTGAGGCTACTTGGAAAGTTTCTGTTAAAGTGTCTTATGTGTTGTCTTTTGTCTATTATTGTGATATATGTGTTTTCGTCTATGGCTTCTATGGTCTGCCATATCTTTTTGGCTTGGTAATATAATTTTATATTAAGTGGGAGAAGGCCGTTTGCCTGGTGAAGTTCTTGGGTGGTGTGAGCGTAAGGGTAGCGTGTGTTGGTTGCGAATCTCAGGGCTTTGTTTTGCACTCGTTGTAGAATTTTGATCTGAGTTTTGCTTAAGGCAATGGTGGGGATTGGAGGGTATTCTAAGATTGGAAGTACTAGTGCTTTGATTAGATGGAGTTTTATTCTCGTTTCTAAGTTTCTTAGTCTAAAGAGTTTGCTGAGGGCGTGGATTGCTTTTCCTTTTCTCTCACTGACGTTTGATATGTAGCTAGTGTTTGAAATTTTTAGGCCGAGGGCCTTGCCGTTGGGTTGGAACTGTATTAGTTCTTCATCAATGACAAGGTCCTCGTTTCTCTTAGATCCGAGAGGAATGACTGTGAATTTATTAGCGTTTGTTTTGATCTTCCACTGTTTTTCGAAGTTGTTAACTTTTTCGACTTCTCTTCTGGTTCTGGAGTTCATCAGATGCTTGGACTTCCCCTCATAACTGATTATTTGGGTGATGTCATCGGCATAGCTGATGTTTAGACCTGTGAGAGATTCTGGGGTGTCGCGTGTGTATATTGTGAATAGTGTTGTGGACAAGACACTTCCCTGAGGGACACCGCAAGTGGTGACAAAGCTGTCTCCGATGAATGAACCCATTTTGATCTGTGCCTCTCTATCATTGAGAAAATCGCATAGGAGTTTCTCAGTGATAGAGGGAAGGTTGAGCTGAAGTATTTTGTTGTTGTTGTTGTTGTTGTTGTTCCCTAAGCTGCCTGGCCGAACAGCCCCGAGTCCCTGAGAAAGGCCATGGCCACGATCGGGCTTTCCCACAGAGCTCTCATTGAGTGTAGATTGTGTTGTTGGCGTAAGTGGTTGTGTGAAATGCAGTCTTCTATGATGTGTTTAATGGTATGGGGTGCTGTGTTACATCCCGGGCAGGTGTCGACAACGGAGTTATCCAGTCTCTTCTGATAGCTCAGGAGAGCTGGATGGTGTCCGCATCTCAGCCTGGCCAGGTGGACTCTGTCCTCGCGAGGAAGGGAGGATTCGGAAGGATGGATTTCGGGAGGTCGTGCATGCAGCTGCGTGTTGTCTGTGAGTGAGTGGATGGATCGGTGAGAGATATGAGTATGGATGTGCTTCTGGAAGTTGGTTCGGGGTGGGCAGGGAGGGCGAGAGGACAATAATTGTGTGTGATACCGTGTGCTGGGTGTTGTTTTGATATTTCTTGGTGTCTGTGGGTGTGTTGCCATGTAGTTTAGTGGGTGGTCTTGGTTCGTGGAGGCTGCTGCCAGGAATTGAGTGCCTCTCATGTCCAGATGGTCTTTGACTTTGAGGATTTTGGTTTCTTGATGTAGGTGATCTGTGGGTGCAGTAGCTGTGCAGCCTGTAATGATCTTCAGGGCTTTGTTTTGAATAGTCTGTAAGGTCTTATGATGTGTTTCAGCTAGGTTAGAAGCCCAGGCTGGGCTTGCGTATTCCATCACTGATCTTATGTATTGTTTATATACTGTGGTGGTAGTTTCTTTGTTGTGTCCAAATTTTGTGTGAGCAAGTGACCTGAGGGCGTTAAGTCTGGGTGTCAGTTTCTTTTTAATGTTTGTGGTGTGCTGTTTGAATGTCATATGAGTATCATATGTTACTCCTAGGATTTTGGGTGTATGTGTTAGGGGTGTGTTGTTTATGGTGAGTTGAGGGATGTATTCGTGTTCTCCTGTCCAACTTGTGAGCAGGGTTGCGGTGGATTTGGCTGGGGCTAGATTAAGTCTGTTTGTAGTGCACCAGCCATGTAGTGTGTTGAGATAGGGTTGAAGGAGATCTGTTGCTCTTTTTGGGTCATGGTGTGTGCATGTGAGTGTTATGTCATCTGCATAGGAGTCTAAGTTTATTTGGGGCGTATTGGGTGTAGTTATATCGTGTATGTACAGATTGAAGAGTGCGGGCGATAGGACGGATCCTTGTGGGACTCCGTTTGGAAAGTTTCTGATTTTAGATGACTGACCGGCAAAAGATACGTGTGCACATCTGCCTGCTAGGAAGTTGGCCAGCCACCGTTTTGTTTTGTTGTGCAGGTTTGTGTTGTAGATTTTGTTTGTTAGGTTGTGGCGGGGGATGGCATCGAAGGCTTTACTAATGTCGAGTGTGGCTAATAGTGATTTTTTGTTTTAGTCCTTGGTGCCAAACTTTATCGAATGCTTTGGTTATGTCCCTCAGGACAAGATGGCATTGTCCTCCGTCTGCTTTGCTGTTTGCTATTTCTTCTGTTATTAGTGTTAGTGCCTGTGTTGTTCCTCTTTGGCTTCTGAAGCCAAATTGATGCTTATAGTGAAGATTGTTTGATTCGAGGTGTGTTCTGATGTGTGTGTTAATGATTCTCTCAAAGGTCTTTCCAGGGACTTCCAGAAGAGAAATGGGTCGGTAATTTGTGGGAAGGTGTGGGGTTTTTCCGGGTTTTGGAATGAGTTTTAGAATTGATTTTTTGAAGGCATCTGGGAAATAGCAGAGTTGATATGTTGTGGTTCAGAGTTTATAGGCTATGTTGTGGTTCATAGTTTATATGGTGAGGTTCAGAGTTGATATTGTGTGGTTCATAGTTTATATGTCGTGGTTCATAGTTTATATGTTGTGGTTCAGAGTTTATATGGTGTGGTTCATAGTTAATATAGTGTGGTTCAGAGTTTATATGTTGTGGTTCAGAGTTTATATGTTGTGGTTCAGAGTTTATATGTTGTGGTTCAGAGTTTATATGTTGTGGTTCAGAGTTTATATGTTGTGGTTCAGAGTTTATATGTTGTGGTTCAGAGTTTATATGTTGTGGTTCAGAGTTTATATGGTGTGCTTCAGAGTTTATATGTTGTGGTTCAGAGTTTATATGTTGTGGTTCAGAGTTTATATGGTGTGGTTCATGGTTTATATGGTGTGGTTCATAGTTTATATGTTGTGGTTCAGAGTTTATATTGTGTGGTTCAGAGTTTATATGGTGTGGTTCATAGTTTATATGGTGTGGTTCATAGTTTATATGGTGTGGTTCATAGTTTATATGTTGTGGTTCAGAGTTTATATGGTGTGGTTCAGAGTTTATATGGTGTGGTTCAGAGTTTATATGGTGTGGTTCAGAGTTTATATGGTGTGGTTCAGAGTTTATATGTTGCGGTTCATAGTTTATATGTTGTGGTTCAGAGCTTATATGTTGTGGTTCAGAGCTTATATGTTGTGGTTCAGAGCTTATATGTTGTGGTTCAGAGTGTATATGTTGTGGTTCAGAGTTTATATGGTGTGGTTCATAGTTTATATGGTGTGGTTCAGAGTTTATATGTTGTGGTTCAGAGTTTATATGCTGTGGTTCAGAGTTTATGTGGTGTGGTTCAGAGTTTATATGTTGTGGTTCAGAGTTTATATGTTGTGGTTCAGAGTTTATATGTTGTGGTTCAGAGTTTATATGTTGTGGTTCAGAGTTTATATGTTGTGGTTCAGAGTATATGTTGTGGTTCAGAGTTTATATGTTGTGGTTCAGAGTTTATATGTTGTGGTTCAGAGTTTATATGCTGTGGTTCAGAGTTTATATGCTGTGGTTCAGAGTTTATATGCTGTGGTTCAGAGTTTATGTGGTGTGGTTCAGAGTTTATATTGTGTGGTTCAGAGTATATATGTTGTGGTTCAGAGTTTATATGTTGTGGTTCAGAGTTTATATGTTGTGGTTCAGAGTTTATATGTTGTGGTTCAGAGTTTATATGCTGTGGTTCAGAGTTTATATGCTGTGGTTCAGAGTTTATACGTTGTGGTTCAGAGTTTATATGCTGTGGTTCAGAGTTTATACGGTGTGGTTGAAAGTTTACAGCCGACGAGAATTGCTATGTGGTTATGAGGCTGAAAGAGGAGCTGGCGTGGTTGTGAGGATTAATGAATTGGATGGTATGGTTGTAACATTGAACAAGGGCGCTCAGTATATCATCGCCATGCTTGCAAACCAGAGCAAGTGGGCAATATGGGCGCTCTCTATGTCATAATGAAATATAGCGATACAGTCTACGAACACACATTGTTCATCTTCGTTCATAGCGCGTTTTGCTTTTCTCTTCATTTTGTTTTGCCTCTTGTGTTTTTTTTTTTTTTTTTTTTTTTTTTAGAGGGTTATCGTACGGTGCCAAAAGTTAATAATTTCTATTGTGGTACCAGGGAAGGTTCTGACGAGGGATCATGTAAATCTGTCCATTAGTTTTTGACAAACCCTATTTCCAAACAGACAGACCGACACACATACAAACAAACAAACAGACAGAGACGATCGCATAATCTCTGCCAAACGAACATTAGAGGACAGTGGGATTAGTTCAATAATTAGTGATACTGGTTGATGTTGTTGAACAAGGCAGTTAATATGGTTATAAGATGGACTAAAATAGTTGTGAAAGATATTGATGTTGTGACAGGATTACCTTCAATAACATTGTTACATGTTTATATACTGCCTATGTAACATAGGCTATGATGTACAACAGGGTTGACATTGGAGGACTCGGTCTTTATTTTTATGTATATGTATGTATGTGTATGAAGGCGACACAAGACAAAGCTGTCTGTAATAAGTACCTCCCTCCCCTCCTCCCCCTAAGTTGAAAGAATGGTAGAGATCCGAATTAAAAGTACGTTAGAGTCAACCGGAGCTTGTAGCGGTTTAAATAATAGGATTAGGGAAAGACAGATTGAGGGATATAGTTCCAATAGGTAGACTGGGAAAATCGGTTCACTTTAGGATTAGAGGGTTAGACAGAATAGGGGTGGGAATGTGTTGAAAGGTGGGTGCCCCCCACTCTCCGTAAGGGCAGAGGTATACACTGAGAAAGCTATGAAGAACATTGATTATGGTAATAGTGAAAGAAGAGTAAGAGAGATGTAACATTGCAGTGTGTAGAAAGAGATTGCAGGGAATTAGTAAGAGGAGGTGAATTGATTAGACAAAATGCTATTGACTCAACCCTTTCGAGACATGCGGTATGGGTTGAACCTCTCCCCACATGCAAACAATACTCGATACATGGGCACACAATGCCCCTGTACAGAGCAAGAAGCTGTGTGGGGGTCAAGAACCCGTAGAGATGGTTGAGCACACCTTACTTCTGGGAAGCTGTTTTAGCAAGAGTGGAATGTGATCTTTCCAAGAAAGGTCAGAAGAATAAGATACACAAAGAAAACTGAGGAAAGATAAAACGTTAATTTGTATATTATTGAAGAGTAGGGGATAGTCTTGTGGAAAATTGTGACGGGTAGATAGAAGGAGAAATTGGGTCCTGGAAGCATTAATAGTAACAAGATTTTTCTGGCCCAGTCAGAAATAGTTGATATTTCATCACATGAGTTTGGGAGTGATTGCGTGGTGGGTCGTTGTGGAAAACTAGGTGAATAATGTAAGGTAGAGTCGTCCGCATACGAGTGAATAGGGCTAGAAGTACAGTTGAGAAGGTCATTAATGAATATTAGGAAGAGAGCTTGGGACAAAACAGAAACCTGAGGAACACCGGAGTTGATAGGTTGAGGAAGTAAGTGATGGCCATCCACAACTGCAGTTACAGAACGGCCAGAAAGGAAATTTGAAAAAAGGCACAGATAGAGAGATAGAAACTGAAAGAGGGTAGTTTAGAAATTAGAGATTTGTACCAGACTCTATAAATGTATTTTTGATATGTCTTGCGCAATAGAAAAAGTTCCACCAAAGTCCCGAAGGAAGAATGACCAAAAGATAATAAGATAAGTAAGGAAATCACCAGTAGAGCGGCCCTAAGGAAACCATACTGGCGTTTTGAAAGAAGATTATGGTAATACAGCTTAATTTTTTTAAAATAAATAATAGATTAAAACACTTTAGAGAAGCAAGAAATAAGAGCAATTGGACTTTACTTGGAGGGTTGAGAGCGGTCAACCTTTTTTGGGACAGGTTGAATGAGAGCAAACTTCCAGAAAATAGGGAAGATGTTAGAGTTAGAAGAAAGATGTTTTTTTGAGAAGTTTGCCTAGGCAGGGAGTCAGCACGGAAGCACATTTTTTAATACAACAGGAGAGACACCCTCTGGTCCGTAAGCCATCTTAGTATTAAGCCCATAAACTGCAGAAAGTATATCCTTAAAGATATTTGGATATTAGCCATATGTGAGACACAGGGGAGTGGAGAGGGAGGAATAGCACTGAAGTCATCCAAGGTGAAGTTTGTAGCGAAAGTTTGAGTGAAGAGTTCAGCTTTATCAGAGGAAGAAGTGACAGTGGTGCCGTCGGAGTAGAAAAGAGGTGGGAAAGATGAGGAAATATAACTATTGGAGAAGTTTTTGGCTAGATGCAAGAAAGCTTGGGAAGAGCTAGAGTTGGAAAGTTCAGAACATTTGTTATTGATGAGTTTTTGGCGAGTCAAAGAACAAATCTGGCTTGATTCCCGGCAGAAACATAGAAAGTGTGTAATTCTTGAGTTTGAAGGCGACGGTACCGTTTAAAGGGATTTGACAAGATTTACACTTATCTACTTAGATATCTTTGACTTTTCAAGTATTTGTTTAATTTTTCAGCCAAAACTTCAAGAAAATATATACATATATAGTTTAACTTTGAATTTATGAATTAAACCATTTCTTGATTTAGGCCTAATTGTTGAACATTGATCATGATGCCTTATATATATTTTTTTTTTAGCGAATTTGCCGACCGAGATTTTAATTGAATACTATGAAGAGAACAAAAACAAATATTCAACAATAAAATAAAATAGGTGTGCCATATTTTTTTAAGTAAAATATACCGTAATTTATGAATATCCTTCAGCCGAAACATCTTTTCTTAAATAATTCAAATTACCTGGTGCTTGTCGTAATATAATAATAAAACAGGCCAAAAAGTGAAATAGTTATGAAATAGTTTTAGGCTACTATTGAAATTATATCATGTGGCAATATTAATAGCATTATACAAAGTAAGCAAGTTCAATATTTCACTAATAATCGTAATGTCGTGGTTAGGAACTTCTGAGCAATTTTTGGTGGAACATTTCTGATACGCCTACAAAGTTTTTTTTTTAAACTATTAGAGCCACACTCATATTATTATAAGCTTAAACTAATCAATGCTCTCTCTCTCTCTCTCTCTCTCTCTCTCTCTCTCTCTCTCTCTCTCTCTCTCTCTCTCTCTCTCTCTCTCTCTCTCTCTCTCTCTCTCTCTCTCTCTCTCTCTCTCTCTCTCTCTCTCTCTCTCTCTCTCTCTCTCTCTCTCTCCTCTCTCCTCTCTCTCTCTCTCTCTCTCTCTCTCTCTCTCTCTCTTTGTCTGTCTCCTCTCTCTCTCTCTCTCTCTCTCTCTCTCTCTCTCTCTCTCTCTCTCTCTCTCTCTCTCTCTCTCTCTCTCTCTCTCTCTCTCGTTTACTGTAAAGACCGGTATTCTTTAAGCCATTTCTAAATCCTCGAACAGAACAAATGAACCTAATAATGTAAATGTTAGGTAAATAATTAACAAAAACAGTTAATTTAGTTTGGAATAGCTTCGAAAACAGATGGTCACGATATATGTCCTAGAGTATATAAAGTTAAGAGAGAAACACATCCACTAGATAATCCCATTACTTAAGGGAGCCCACCTCGCTTTTTTTCTCGTTCTCTCCCTTTCTCTTTGGCTTGTATTCATTCGGCCCCGTTCAGCCTACTGTTTTAAGACGTTTACCCCCATCCAGGTGTCAATATTTTCCTGACGAGCGGTAGCGACCCAGCATATATGTATTTTTGTTTTGACAGCAAGCTAAATTTGGACATTATTCTATCGACAAATTTCTACGGCGAAGCCGGATTTCTCCATACAATGCTGGCTCGCTATCACTCGCCAGGAGGAAATCGATACCTGGATGGGGATAAACTTCTTAAAACAGTTGGCTGAATGGGGCCGAATGGATACAAGCCAGGGAAAGAGAGAAAGGGGGATTAAGATAAAAAAACAGCCGGTGACCCCTCCTAAAACATGCAATGGGCAATCGAAAATAGCTGGAAACTGCAAAAAGGAAGAGTTTCATTATGAGATTATACAAAAAGGAAGAGTTTCATTATGAGATTATACAAAAAGGAAGAGTTTCATTATGAGATTATACAAAAAGGAAGGGTTTCATTATGAGATTATACAAAAAGGAAGAGTTTCATTATGAGATTATACAAAAAGGAAGGGTTTCATTATGAGATTATACAAAAAGGAAGGGTTTCATTATGAGATTATACAAAAAGGAAGGGTTTCATTATGAGATTATACAAAAAGGAAGAGTTTCATTATGAGATTATACAAAAAGGAAGAGTTTCATTACGAGATTATACAAAAAGGAAGTTTCATTATGAGATTATACAAAAGGAAGAGTTTCATTATGAGATTATACAAAAAGGAAGGGTTTCATTATGAGATTATACAATTTTAAACTATGGTTGTCGGCAAACATCTGAGTCCAACTGCGCTTCATTAATGACAAATGGTAACATTGAGTGATATAAGAAACGATGTTAGATACTGATACTACATAAACACCATTACAGGTAGCAGACTCGCACAATTATTAGAGCCTAGTTATATGCTCAGTCAAAATCAATAGTTTGCCGGAAACCTTGATGTTTTTGTGTGTGAAATAGAGTGAGAGCGATAAAAATTCGACATAATATATATTATGTCAAAGAAATTGATTGTGACTGTATTCTAGTGTTAACATGTCAAAACTAATGAAGTGAAACAGAGGGGATCCAAAGAAACCCGCCTCGCACCAGATAAATCTATCTATATATCTATTACCTGACGTCGCGATCCCCGAAGGGGTGGCCACGAAAGAACCGCCCCCTTGCACCTCTGTCACCAGCATAGAGTAAGAATACCTAAGAGGGGTGTCTTGGAAAATTAGCCGTGTTAATAGTAGTTGGCCATTATTTACAGATTTGGCTGGAACCCTGCAATAGATGGCGGTAGCGCATAGCTCCTCCCTATCGCGGGAAAATACTTCTAAAGTTCTGTCGTCTGTTTATCGACACGGTCAATTTCCGACAGTTCCTCTCCCTTGCTGCAATGGTCTACACGTGTCTCGTGTAGAGTCTATAGAAACTCCTGTAACTTGTTTGCTATCACCATATCAGCCATAGTCATTATGAATACAATGATTTAAGAGTACACTGATATGCAAAAGCACTCCAAAGTATTGCCTACACTGAAATGTGAACAATACTCCATTAACCCCTTCTGTACCGTCGTCGTATGTTATATTTTATTCTAGCAATATGTAGACGATTTTATACAGCTTAGAAAGGATCTGTGGTAGTTAAAAGGGTTGATTGAGATAGTTCGAAGCCTTATAATTGCTAAAGATCCTTCCTAAAGTGAATACAATCGATTAGTAGGAGCCAGAATAAAATCAAAAGACGTCGTCGGTATAGAAGGGGTTAATTACATAGCTTACCAAGCTGAACCAAGCCTCCGTGATGATGTAAAGAGGCTGTGGTTGACCTTGAGAATAAGGATATGGTTTGCAATGGATCATGAAGGCTGTTGATGATTATTTGATATTGACTGTAAATTTATTAACAATGAATGTAGCCTATATGAAAAACTAATCCCAATTGAAGACAAGTATTTACATTGTAATATAAGTTACTAACTTGGAAGTACACAGCCACACTCAAACTTTGGTCAAACATAAATAATATATATATATATATATATATATATATATAGAGATGGAGAGAGAGAGAGAGAGAAGTAGTGTACCGGTACATATAATTAAAAACAAAAACAGAAGGAGGGTACATCCGTAGATTTATTCACGTTGAGTAGTTCTGGAACCCTGCAATAGATGGCGCTGAAAAATAAATGTCGAAAAAGGGTAACTGGCAACATTTAGAGGCACCTTTTTATTAATAGAAAGCATAGGGAGACTCCTATCTCCTATACACAATCTCTGGTCACCAGTCAGTCAACGCCCCTCCTCCCAACAAGCACCGCCTTCAGCCTGTATGCCCCGCAACATCCAACTTGACAATGGGCGAGCTCACGCATGGTGGTCTTGAGTTACAGTCATATGAAAAGGGACTTAAAATGTGGCATACATACTTGTTGACCTCATTCAAAAGCTTACATTTGGTTTATGAAGTTATCCATGAAGATCTCCAGGTACAGACAGTAAGGATTATAAATGATGGGCCCTGGCAAGGTTTTTGCATTGTCTGAGGTGCTAATGACCATATCCATCAATCAATCAAAATAATCTGACAAATAATTGCGAAAACATGCTACGTGTGAGCTCGCCCATTGAGTATCACCCTCTCACAGCCTGCTACCGTAGTTTTGTCCCAGGAAATGTTCTCGGTACTCAATAGGTGCCGTCAAAGTAGTCTGCTGATATTTTTGTCCGATTAATTTTGATAAATAATGGGCCATATCGAAAACTCAAACAATATTGTTTGAGCCCATCATTGAAATTTAAACCCCTTAACGGTTTCTATCTGTTGATTTTGGATGGCGTCGTTGAGCAAATATCAGTGTTGGTAAGTTGCCTATCCCCTAATTCTACTGACTTTCCTAAAAGTTTTGACTATATAAACTCAAATGTGGAGCACATCCTATTAACCTCCCTCTTCTCTGATATCTCCATCATAGGAGATTTCAATGTTCACCATTGTCAATGGCTCTCCTCTCATTTCACTGACCAACCTGGAGAACAAAGCTTACATGTTTTCTATCCTAAATTACCTAGAGCAGTTGGTACAGCACCCTACTCGTATCCCTGACTGCCTAGGAGATTGGTCCAACATTCGCAACTTATTTCTAACCTCTAATCCTTCTACTTACGCTATAAACCTTTTCTCTCCGATCACAACCTTATCTCTATCACCTATCCTATCTCTCCTGTACGGCCATCGGATCCTCCCCTCTGGCGGTGCCCGTGGCTCTTTGGCGCTGCCAACTGGGAGGCTCTTCGGCAGTACCTCTTTGATTTCCCATGGAATGATTTTTACTTTCGTGGCTGGGAATCCTCAGAGTGTGTTGAACGCATTACCGAGGTAATAGTCTTGGGCATGGAGGCTTACATTATATTTTCACTCTCTCAGTCTTATGCAAAAATATCTTGGTTTACTCATGCTTTTTCTACTGATGTCCGCAATAAGGAGGAAGCATGCAAATGGTACGGTCTCCTTCAAAATCAGAAATCTCGTACTCTCTACGTTTCTGCCCGGAACCAAACCATTGAAACCAAATCAATTCTTGGTAATTCTGCATAACTACTACTCCTGCTATTTTATGTTTAATTTATTTTATTTGTGTATGTTAATGCTTTGTAAGTGTGTATTTTCTATTTAGAAAGTGAGGAAAGCCCAATTTATTAGCATTTGTATTATTAATTGTAATTCCGATACCTCAACAATCTAGGGGAGAGTTTGGGAATAAGGGGTTTTGGGTGGGGTAAAAATAGGGGTATTGTGGACAGTGGGAATAGCCTAACTCTAAAAATGTAATAAATACAATTGAAAAAACACAAAAAATTTGAAATCCGAGCCAAGTTTTGGCAAAAGTTGGCTCGGATTTGGCCAATTTTCAGAGTCCAAAAAGGTCAAAATTGGAAAACAAAATTGGCTCGGATTTCACCCTTTTTCAGCTGAAGAAAACCCCAAAGTGTTGACCAAACTTGGCTGGTGTTTGTCGAATTTTCAGTCCAAAATCACAGTAACCTCATTTTGAAAGTTGGCTGGGGTTTTCTTGTTTTTCACTGTTGAAAAACTCAGTAAGGATGTGGTTAACATTAGCCTAACCTAACCTAGTATTATGGGTGGGGGCTGCCGCCCCCACACCCCCGCTAAATCCATGAAATCCGAGCCAAGTTTTGTCATTAACCTAACCAAATAACTAACCTAGTATTATGGGGTTAACATTAGCCTAACTTAACCTAACTTAACCTAACCTAGTATTATGGGTGGGGGCTGCCGCCCCCACACCCCCGCTAAGTCCATGAAATCCGAGCCAAGTTTTGTCATTAACCTAACCAAATAACCTAACCTAACCTAACCTAGTATTATGGGGTTAACATTAGCCTAACCTAACCTAGTATTATGGGTTAACATTAGCCTAACCTAACCTAACCTAGTATTATGGGTTTTGCCCTTTTTGGACTCTGAAAATTGGCCAAAACTTGGCTGATTTTTTTTTTTTTTTTTTTCCCAATTGTATTTATTACATTTTTAGAGTTAGGCTATTCCCACTGTCCACAATACCCCTATTTTTACCCCACCCAAAACCCCGCATTCCCAAACTCTCCCCTAGATTGTTGAGGTATCGGAATTACAATTAATAATACAAATGCTAATAAATTGGGCTTTCCTCACTTTCTAAATAGAAAATACACACTTACAAAGCATTAACATACACAAATAAAATAAATTAAACATAAAATAGCAGGAGTAGTAGTTATGCAGAATTACCAAGAATTGTGGGTACAAGTTAAAATGTATTGTTACAAATCGATATCCCAAAAACTAAATGTAGAAAAATTAGAAAGTAATAAATTCAGACAGTATGTAAAACACTGGAAGAGACAATTGTAAAAGATAATAATTTGTTGGGAAAATCAATCACTAGGTGAAGCTCGACTCGCATTGGCTAATGAACATCCGGGAACTTCTGGGAGGAGCCTAGCATGTAAACAAAGTGTTGTGGACTGGACTGGACAAAACTAGGACTTAACTCTGAAAATTGTATAGGGGGGTGACAATGAAATTGACAAAATAAGAAAAGTATCCCTTATCCGCGCATCTGTAGGGTCCCTTGAGTAAGGTAAGATCAACAACAAATAATTACCTAAGACAGGAATCCCGTAATCGAGGTGTAGTAGTGGTGCAGTTGACCCTCTTTTTCTTTTGACCATTATTGGAAAGGTCATATTACCACTCTTGCTAAAAAAGCTGCCCAGAAGTTAGGTGTGCTCAACCGTCTCCGTGGGTTCTTCATCCCTGCACAGCTTCTTGCTCTGTACAAGGGCACTGGCGCCCATGTATCGAGTATTGTTCACATATGTGGGGAAGCTTAACCCATACTGCACTTCTCTAAAGGGTAGACTCGAACGCATTTTGTTTTATCAATTCACCTCCTCTTACTAATTCCCTACAATCTCTCTCTACATGTCGCAATGTTGCATATCTCTCTCTCTCTTCTTACGTTATTTCAGTATTTAATGTTCTTCAGAGCTTTCTCATTGTATACCTCCTCCCTTACGGAAAGTTGGGGGCACCCGACTTTCAACACATTCCCACCCCTATTCTGTCCAAGTCTCTAACCCAAGATTGAGACGAGTTTCCCAGTCTTTCTTCTATTCAAAATGTTAGCTTTGAAACTCATTCCCTCAATCTGTCTTTCCCTTGTCACGGCTGACAGTAGAGGCTTCTAGTCCATGGACTAACACAGACAAGTAAATACTCAGCACCTCCGTAGTCTCAACTCATAACACAGCCTATCGCAACAGAACAGAGCCCATTCGCAACTTCCAGGCTCTCTGGGGACCAAAGGTGCAGACAATCCCCCAACTGGTTCCGTTATACAAACGATGCAAAAACTGGAACCCCTAGTTGTGGTGAAAAGATATCTTGAGCTACAACTATTTTCAACGTTCAGTACCGAATGGCAATACTGAGGAGGATCCTTTCCAAGCTGCACAAAAACAAAAAAAAGAGAAAGCTCTGATTTAATCTACGTTAATAAAATTACGGTAAATACCAGCCAATAATGAATGCAAAATTAATGAATCAAACACTGATCAAATAAAACACCAATCAACCACCACCCACTTAACCTGTCCAGACTATTGGTTGGCCTGGGCCGAAGTAATTCTCCCTGTAACAGAAGACTAATGAAGTCCTCCACCCTCTACTTGGAACCAGGCACCCCAATAGTCTGGACCCCTAACTAAAACAATGCGCATACACAAATATATACAGTATACCTTAAGAAGGCCAAGGTTGCGGCACTAAAACAATAATAAAAAACATATGAAAAACAAACAATAAACTAGGAAGGGACACACAAGCCACACACACGTCCTTAGATTGCTTATACAAAAAAATAAAGAATAATGCCAATGAATAAAATAAATAATAAATAAACAAATGCCAAGAGGAGAGAATGCGAGAGGTAGGTGCTGCTCTCTTGAATGGTAAATGCTGACTGACGGTCCTACAGCCGGGACCTTCTGACACCAACAGAGGGCTCCACTTGAACCAGCCTGCTGATTCTTTTATACAATGCAATCCCCACCCAAACAATGCAACCACGACAAGTAGGACCACATAAAAGTAAACAACTAAATACACAATGCTTATGTAATGCATAATATAATGGCGTACTATTTACCCATTAATAATAAATGGGTTACATAAATTCAACAGTTTAGATAATGGGAAAACAGAGACAACACGTCATTGAACGAAGCAATATGAATTTGAAGCAGACGATAATATATGGATAAATATCGTTCACTGCTTCACGAGGTATGGTACTGCTTCACGAGGTATTGAGACTGCTTCACGAGGTATTGAGACTGCTTCACGAGGTATTGAGACTGCTTCACGAGGTATTGAGACTGCTTCACGAGGTATTGAGACTACTGCAAGACGGTATAATATATTCACCATGTGAATATAATATTATGACCAATGCAACATAGTAATTATAGACTAAACTATATTAAAATTACGATGGATCATCGTAACACCCTCACCCTATGACTTAAACTGTTTCAAGCTCCGTGTGTCCAGACATTTTAAATCTAATATACCTTGAATATGGACCTCTATAACTATTTGAACTTTGGGAGGGATACTTATTACAGGTAGCTTTGCCTTCTGTCTCCTTCATGCACATCAATATACAGTATATATATATATATATATTTTTTTTTTAGTGAAGGAGATAAAAAGGTAGAACTGCCTGTAGCGAGTGCCTCCCCCAGAGTTGAAAGAGCGACAGGGCCAAAATCAAGGGACGTTCGAGCCAAAATGCCTTGACACACATAGTTTGAAGCAATTTAAGTCATAAAAAGAAGGAAAGACTGATTCTGGGAGAGAGTTCCAGAGCTCAGCTGTTGAATAGAATAAAGACTGAGAATAACGTTTCACTCTTGGGTTGGAGAGTTGCACAGAGTAGGGGTGGGATTGTGTTGCAAGACGGGTGCTACCTACTCTACGAAGAGGGGGTGGTATACACTGAGAGAGCTCTGAGGAACACTGATTATTGTGATAGCGGTAGAATAGTGAGACAGATGCAACATTGAGGCAAAGAAAGAGAGAGACTCCAGATAATTGGTGATTGGACGTGAGTTAATGAGATGGAAGGCTTTATTTTCTACTTTATCTAGAAGTGCTGTGTGAGAGAATTCTCCCCACATGGACGCACTGAGCCCCTGTACAGAGCAATAAGCTGTGCAGGGATAAAGAACTCCTTGAAGCGGTTGAGCACATCCAGCTTCTGGGAGGCTGTCTTAGCAAGACTGGTATTATGGTCCTTCCAAGAGAGAACAGAAGAAAAAGAGACACCAAGAATACTGAGAGAGGATGAAGGGTTGATATTTGACTTGTTGAAGTATAAGGGATAGTCTTCTGGGAGTTCACGACGGGTAGATAGATGGAGAAATTGGGTTTTGGAAGCATTAAAGGCAACAAGGTTTTCTCTGCCCAATTGGAAATAATAGTTAAATCAGAAGATAAGTGTTGTATGGCTTCATTACGTGAGTTTTGGAGTTCCTGCTGTGTACGTTGTTTAGGAAGTCTAGTTCAATGGTGAAATGTAGAGTCGTCAGCATATGAGTGAATGGGGCTGGAGGAGCAGTTGAGAAGGAGGTCATTAATGAATAAAAGGAAGAGAATTGGAGATAGGACAGAACCCAAGAGGAACACCGGAGTTGATAAGTTGAGGAAGTGAACGGTGGCCGTCCACAACCGCAGCTATGAAACGGCCGGAAAGAAAATTAGAGAAAAAGGCACAGATGGGGGGATAGAAACCGTAGGAGGGTAGTTTAGAAATAAGGCTCTTTGCCAGACTCTATCGAAGGCCTTCGATATGTCTAGCGCAAAAGAAAAAGTCTCACCTACCTAAGTCCCGGATGGAGGACTATCAAGAGTTAGATAAGAAAGAAGATCACCAGTAGAGCAGTCCTTGAGGTAGCCATACTAACGGTCTGAGAGTAGGTTATGGGAAGATAAATGCTTAAGAAATTTTGAGTCAAGAATAGTTTTAAAATCTTTAGAGATGCAATAAATGAGAGCAAAATTGGACGATAGTTGGAGGTTTGAGAGCAGTCACCCTTCTTTCGGACAGGATAAATGAGAGCAAACATCCAGCAAAAAGGAAAGACGTTAGAAGAGAGACAGAGACGAAAGAGTTTGCCTAGGCAGGGAATCAGCACGGAAGCGCAGTTCTGAGTACAATAGAGGGAAAGCCATCCGGTCCGTACGCCTTCTTAGTATTAAGCCAAGAGAGGGTGGAAAGGACATCCTTAGAAGAGATTATGATATTCAGCATAAGTAGGATAGAGGGGGATGGAGAGGGAGGAATAGCACCGGAATCATCCAAAGTGGAGTTTTTAGCGAAAGTTTTAGCGAACAGTAAAGCTTTGTCAGAGGAAGAAGTGACGTTGGTGCCATCAGAGTGGAAAAGACGAGGGAAAGACGAGGAAGAAACAATTGTTGGAGAGGTTGTTGGCTAGATGCCAGAAGTCTTGGGAAGAGCTAGAGTTGGATAGTTCAGTGCATTTAATATTGATGAAAGAATGTTTGGCGAGGCGAAGAACAGATTTGGCTTGATTCCGGGCAGAAACATAGGAAGAATGAGATTCTTAAGTTTGAAGGCAACGGTATCGTTTGAATGCTTCCTCCTTATTGCGGACAACAGTAGAGCAAGCGTGAGTAAAGCAAAACAAAATTTGCATTAGACTGAGAAAAAGAAAATGGAATGTATGCTTCCATGCCCTAGAGGATTACCTCGGTAATGCGTTCAGCACTCTCCGAGGGACCCCGGTCATGGAAGCAAAAGTAATTCCATGAGAAATCAAAGAAATACTGCCGAAGAGCCTCCCAGTCGGCAGCGCCAAAGTTTCACATGCGCCGCCGTCTGGGAGAATCAGGTGGCTGTACTGTTGAGATAGGACAGGTGACAGAGATAAGTTTATGGTCGGAGGAGCCCAAAGGAGAGAAAAGTTTTATAGTATAAGCAGAAAGGTTAGAGGTTAGAAATAAGTCAAGAATGTTGGGCCGATCTCTGAAACGATCCGGGATACGGTTGGGTTCCTGGACTAACTGCTCTAGGTCATTTAGGATAGAAAAGATGAAGGCTTGTTCACCAGGTTGGTCAGTGAATAAAAATAATAATATATATATATATATATATTTATATATATATTTATATATATACTGTATATACAGTATATATAAGTAGTGGTAAAATGCGCCTATTTTCAATTTGGCGCGAAGGGGGTCTGCGCCCATTCTGAGAATGGGGGCAATGGGTGTCTGGGCCCATTTTGATGGTCCAGAATCGGCGCAGCCTATTCTGGCTGGGTATCTCTATCTCCAGCAGGTATATCCCAAGTTGATGTAATATCACTTGGTATCATAAACTAATTATTCACTGATAAAGATACCCAAATTATATTTGTGTTTACCCATAGAAGTACACCAACGGTAAAAGGGATTGACCATAGACACTAAAAGTCTTATCTAACTTTCTAATCTGGGTACTGACTTGTAACCATGTGGAAACCCACATTCGGTGTAATATCGCGTACAGGCACAGTCAAAACTTATGTCGCACCTCCAATCTCTGATCTGGGTCAGAATAACCACAGTCCATTCGGACCAGAATAACTCATCACCATCTCTCTCCCTTTCTCTCCAGCAGGTTTATACCAACGTGGTTTAGTATCACTTGCTATCCTAAACTGATTATTCCCTGATAACGAGACATAAATGATACCCGTGTTTACTCATAGATATACACACAAGGTAGAAGGGTTTGACTCATACACGGTGGGTGCAGTTATAATAAGGTTGTTACCAAAATGCCTGTCTTCGATCTCGTTACATAATGTTTTGTTTGTGTGCTCGATTATTCCCTGATAATGAGACCCAAGTGATAGCCGTGTTTACCCATAGCTACCTGTATACATATACGGTAGAAGTGTGTGACCCATAGACGCTAAATCTCATCTATCTTTCTAATTTAACCATGTGGAAATTAACTTTCGATGGGATAATATCCCGTACAGATACAGTCAAAAGCTATGTTGCAACTCAAATCTCTGATTGGGTCTGATTGGGCACATTCCATTCGGACAGAAATGACTCATCATCAAGTCAGTCTCTCAGGAGTCTCTCCTCTCTCTCTCTCTCTCTCTCTCTCCAGCAAGTATACTACCCAACGTGGTGTAATATCACTTGCTATGTTGAATAATTAATAATTGATTATGATGAAAGGTTAACACTTGCTTACATGAAAGAGTTAAGCCTTGCTTATGTGACTGAGTTAATGATATTGACTGGGATCTAGATGTCCATCATTATACATATAAACACGAGGACTCTATATTGTACACTATTTCCTTGTATTTATTGTGTTTGTACAGTATATGCCCATAACCTTATGTTAAATAACACTTATTGGATATCTATGTTAACATTTGTTTGTGTTATTCAGCTAAGCATGCAATAGACCCTAGCCTTAAACGAATTACATAACAGTAAGCATTGAATGAGCTCAACAAACATATGTGTCTCATTTCAAGCCACATGTCTCGAACACCCAATCCCATCTCTGAACTTGCATATTATAATAGTCAAGTTGGCTTGCGTGGGATATAGTCTTAAACTCCTTAACTGTGATAGATCTTTCCAAAGCTGAGAAAATTGTCTACTGATATCAAGAATGATAATAAGAAGGCGTAGACTAATTGTACGAAATGGGTTAGCGAATAATGATTAAACAAACAAAAAACTACATAAAATAACAACGTTTATGATAAATTAAGACTGAGTCTATTTTATATACTTGGAAATCTGTGTGGCTGAGTGGTAAAGCGAGTAACTTGTGTGCTGGAAGTCCGGGGTTCACCTCCTCATGGGTGCCCTACGATAGCATTACACATACACTATACACACCAATGGTTGGTTGACCTAACAACCCTCCCCCGAAAAACCAGCTAGAAAACTAAACGAATTGACTCGGAATATAAAAGCGATTCATTCCTGGCATTGGAGACCAATAACATCGTGCAGTAGATAGATAGAAATGTGTGTAATTATGATGAATACATATAAATAATGAGGTCAGGGAGTACAGGGTTGGTGGTTGTTAACGAAATGTTGTGACCTTGTTGCCTATTAGTGTGAGCTCACTCTCACTCTCACACACACTCTCTCTCTCTCTCTCTCTTGCAAACATGAAAGCAAAGAGTTGTTATTAATGGTGTAGAATCAGATTGGGTACCTGTTACCAGCGGTGTGCCTCAAGGATCGGTCCTTGGTCCGATTTTATTTATCATATATATAAATGATATTGATGTAGGTCTGAATAACTTTATCTCCAAATTTGGTGACTTTACAAAGATAGGGAATATAGTCTTGAGTGAGGAAGACAGAAATAGCCTACAGTCCGACTTAAGCAAAATAGTGGATTGGTCAGAAAAGTGGCAAATGCCCTTTAATGTTGACAAATTTCAAATTTTGCACGTTGGTTCAAAAAACAAAAAAGTATGATTATCAAATGAAAGGCCAACCAATAATAGCAAACTCTAAGGTTAAAGATCTCGGGGTTATAATATCAGAAAACCTAAAATCCTCAGAGCAATGTGCAGCTGCGGCAAATAAAGCTAACAAAGCCTTGGGATTTATCAAAATAAATGTTACCTATAAAAACGAAAACATTATTTTGCCGTTATTCAAAAGCATTGTTAGACCCCATCTTGAATATGTCGTTCAGTTCTGGTACCCGTATCTCAAGAAGGACATAAACAAACTCGAATCTGTGCAGCGTAGAGCAAATAAACTAATTCCCTCTCTGAAAAAAACAAGCCATATTATGAAAGATTAAAGAAATTGAATTTGTTCTCGCTAAAGAAAAGGAGGTTGCAAAGCCAACTTATCGAGTGTTTTAAGATACTTAAGGGATTTGACAGAGTAGAAATCAGTGCATTGTTCACGATTAATAATAATGCTGCAACCCAAAGGTAATGGAATGAAATTAATTAGAAAAAAGGCATCCTTAGATGTGACTCAAAATTTCTTCACATACAATGTGGTTAAAGAGTGGAATAGTTTACCAAGGGAGGTGGTCGACAGTAATTATATTGATACGTTTAAGAAAAGACGACGATCATCTAATGAAGATTGGATTAATATAAATTAATCAGTAGGGATGTGTAATTTCCTTTTCAAACTAATGTCTTCCTATACTATATAAAAACTTTCCTTGTGGGCATTTCCTGACCCATAAGGTTACACTTTCCGGTACGGCTATTTAGCCGGAGGATGGGGAGAGAGCCTTCTACTTTACTATCCTATTCTTCCACTATAAACTGTCCCTGTCTAGTAGTATTAAGGTCGGACCACTCACAACCCTTTCATACACTCACAACCCCCTCATACACTCACAACTCTCATACACTCATAACCCTTTCATACACTCACAACCCTCTTATACACTCACAACCCTTTCATACACTCACAACCCTCTCATACACTCACAACCCTTTCATACACTCACAACCCTCTCATACACTCACAACTCTCTCATACACTCACAACCCTTTCATACACTCACAACCCTTTCATGCACTCACAACCCTTTCATACACTCACAACCCTCCTATACACTCACAACCCTTTCATGCACTCACAACCCTTTCATACACTCACAACCCTCTCATACACTCACAACTCTCAACACTTTGATACACCCACAACCCTCTCATGCACTCACAACCCTTTCATACACTCACAACCCTTTCATACACTCATAACCCTCTCATACACTGACAACCCTTTCATACACTCACAACCCTATTATACACTCACAACCCTCTCATGCACTCACAACCCTTTCATACACTCACAACCCTCTCATACACTCACAACCCTTTCATACACTCACAGCCCTCTCATACACTCACAACCCTTTCATACACTCATAACCCTCTCATACACTCACAACCCTTTCATACACTCACAACCCTCTCATACACTCACAACCCTCTTATACACTCACAACCCTCTCATGCACTCACAACCCTTTCATACACTCACAACCCTCTCATACACTCACAACTCTCATACACTCACAACCCTTTCATAATAATAATAATAATCTTCTGGTTACTTATATAGCGCCCGTCTCTCCTCCTTCGAGGATTCGCAAGCGCTTGGCTTTCTTTAGTCTACCAGAGACCATTACCCATCCCCCTTGCTCATGGGAAGATGGTAACCGCCAGCTGTATCCCAGAAAAACATTTCAATCTAAGCGGGGATTGAACGCGAGACCTTCACACACAACCCTCTCATGCACTCACAACCCTTTCATACACTCACAACCCTTTCATACACTCACAATTCTCTCATACACTCACAACCCTTTCACACACTCACAACCCTTTCACACACTCACAACCGTCTCATACTCTCACAACCTTCTCATACACTCACAGTGAACTGTTCTCGTAGTATGCGTGTTTCCAATGAAAAGATATCAAGAGCTCTCAAATGGTTCTCATAGCTCCGTCGATGGAATAAGCTTTGTAGCCCTTGAGTTTACTCTTTGCAATCGCTCTATATCTTTCCTGTGTTCTGGAGAACAAAATAGAACAGCATACTCCAGGAGAGGACGTATCACAGCATTATAATGTGAGAGGACTATTCCCAAATATCTATACTTAAATTACCTCTTAATAATTTCTGAGCTTTCTTCTCTACTTCAATGCACTGCTTTGAAAACATTAGGTTACTGCTAATTAGAACACTCAAATTCTTTTCCAAGTCAGTCACTTTCAAAGGCATTCCCAATAGCGAATAGCCTGACTTTGGGTTTGCTTGGCTAATATACATCACCTTGCACTTAACCAAGATAAGTGGCACTTGTTATGTGTCCGACCATTCACCCAGTCTGTTTAGATCCATCCTGAGGTGTTCAACCCCTTTAAGGTCCTTTACATTCACTCCAAACTTTATGTCATCTGCAAACTTGGAGATCACACTCAGCAGACCAATATTGATGTCATTGATATGAATGATAAACAGCAGTAGGCCAAGGACAGATCTTTGTGGAACTCCAGAAGTGACTGGAGTCGACTCTGAAGAAACACCATTGATTACCACCTGTTGCTGTCTACCTGTTAGCCAAGTTTCTATCCAATTTGTGACCTCTATATTGATACAGTGCACTCACTCTTGACATTAGCCTGCAATTACAGAGCAAACAAAAAGATACAAACAACATATTGCGACCTTAAAGATATCCTATCCAAAAGAGTTTTACAGCTATATCAGATGTACAAATGTATTTACCTCGACAATTGACCAGCTAGTGGACGAAAGAGGGGAACAAACTGATGATGCAACTCAAATGAGCAACACTCTCGCCTGTTTTTACTAAAGAAGACATTAACTTTGTTTCTTATATTCCGCCAGTTCAAATTAACAAGTGCAATGCCACATACAACATTGAAATAAAAAAACACAGACATCTCCGATGTCATATAAAGCTAGAATGCAATAAATCATCTGGATCACATACATTTTTGCCAAAAGTAATTAAAGAAGTAAAAGATGAAATCTCAAAATCACCAACCCTTCTCTTTAGCCAATCAATACAAAACAGTAAAGTCCCCAAATAATGGAAATTACCTCACGTAGCACACATTTAAAATAAAAAAGGAAATAAAGCTCAACCTGGCAACTATCGCCCAATAAGCCTCACCTCAATTATCTGTAAGCTGTTCCCAACAATAGTCAGAAATATAATTGTATGCCATTTATAAACTAACAACCATATAACCATATAAAGGACTCACAACATGGTTTCCGAAATAAGAATTCGTGTCTAACAAACCTCCTTGACTTTTTCTATGACATCTTAAATGTATATGCCGAAAATAAAGCAGTTGAAATCGTCTACCTTGATTTTCAAAAAGCTTTCGATAAAGTGCCTCACAACAGAAAAAGAGTAAAACTTATGGCTCACAGTATTCACAGGTCTGTTCACTATTGGTTTCGGGATTGGCTAAGTGAGCGAAAGCAATGCATAATAATTAACAGCAAAGCCTTTAATTGGATAAATGTTACAAGCGGTGTATCACAAGGGTCAGTTCTGCGTCCAACTTTCTAAATATAGCCCAATAATTTCGGAGCTTTCTTCTCTACTTCAGTGTACTGCTTGGAAAACTATAGGTCACTGCTGATCAGAACGCCCAAATCATTCTCTAAGTCAGTCACTTCCAGAGGCGTTCCCAATAGTGAATAGCCTGACTTGGGGTTTGCTTGGCCAATATGCATCACCTTGCACTTTTCCAAGCTTAGTGGCATATGCCATGTCTCCGACCATTCACCCAGTCTGTTTAGATCCAACCAAAGCTGTTCAACCCCTTTCAGGTCTTTCACATTCACTCTAAGATTTATGTCATCTGCAAACTTGGAGATCACACCCAACAGACCAATATCGTTGTCATTAACAAAAGTGGGCCAAGAACAGATCCCTGTGGAAATCTAGAAGAGATTGGAGTCTACTCAGAAGAAATATAATTGAATACCAATCATTGCTATCCACCTGTTAGCCAACTTTCTATCCAATTTGTGGCCTCTGTATTGATACCTAGTGCACTCACTCTTGACATTAGCCTGCAATGAGGCTATTTGTCAAAAGTTTTTTGAAAATGTAAGTAAAGGAATGTCTATGGCTCTAAATTGTCCATACTCACTCAGTATTTCATGGAACAATTCGAGCAAGATATGAACAGTGTCGCCTGAATCCATGTTGGGGAACTGTAATAAAGTTGTTGATTTCGAGGTCATCAACTATCTTGTCTATTGGTATCCCTTCTAAAGGTTTTACTACTATAGAACTCAAGGTAATTGTCCGACAATTCTTGGGACACTCATGATCCCCTTTCTTAAGATTGAACACATATTGGCCAGTGTCCAGTCTTCAGGGACATCTCCAGTTTCTAGTGATTCAATGAAGATTTCTGCCAAGAAAGATGCAATTTCATCTCACACTTCTCGTACAACTCGGGGAAGAAAGCCATTTGGGCCAGATGACTTGAAACTATTGATCTTACCTATTCTTTTTGCTACCTCCTCTTGGGTACATCTAATTCTGTTAAGAACTTCACCCTCATGCACTAATCCTGGACTTGGCATGTCACTAGTATTTTCCCTTGTAAAAACTGAGGCGAAATGCTACTTTAGAATGGCTTCCTACTGTTCACATTGCTGAAGAACTTTTCAGGATTCACTTTGCAGAGGGCTGCAACCCTGAGTTCTTCATTCCGCTTTGCTTCCTTTATAACAAACTTCACTCTCCCACACACATTTTTGAAGGAATCTCGATCTCTTTGGTCCTGAATTTTGTTTGCCCTTTCTATGTGCAACCTTTCTCTCTCTAATTGGTGAAGCTATATCACTTGTGAACCATTATAGTTGAGGTGAGTTGGTAAGTTTAGTGGGAACGAATGCAGCTTGTCGATCCATAAACTGCTCTTTGAATAAGCACCAAATGGCATTAACATCCTCACGCTCAAGTCTGATCTGGTATAAGCTTCCTCTAAGACCTTTATAATTTGCTTGACGGAAATCTAGTTTCGTATTCTGAGTACTGACGGATCTGCTACAAAAGGTGCGAAGAGACAACATAACTAGATTGTGGTCACTATCTCCGAGTGATTCCTCAATAGATAGTTTTGTCACACTTTCTTCTTCATTGGTGAACACAAGACCTAGTATATTGTTGCCTCTAGTTGGTTCGTTCACCCATTGGATCAGAAAGTTACTATTAGCAAAGTCAACAAGACGTCTACCTTCAGCATTAGCAGTTCTTGCTTCCCAGTTTAGCAGGCAATCAAAGTCACCTAAGATCACACTGGTTTTGCTGTCGATAAGACCACTCAGTTTTGTGCACAATAGTTCATCCATTTCAACATTTTGATATGGAGGCCTGTACACCAAAACATACCTATAGATAGAATTACCTAGATTTAGGTCTGCTCCTAAGAGTTCATGTTCTGACCTGATCTTGCAGTCAAATGGGTTTAGAAAATCTCTGATGTATATAAGAATTCCACCCCCTTCCCAGATGGTCCGGTCTTTGTGGAACATTTTATATCCAGGTTTTCCAAATTCCCCAACATAATTTCTGGTATCACTGTGGATCTAGGATTCAGTGATAGCTAATACATCGAAACACTCTGTAGTCAACAAAGCCCAAAGTTCAAATGATTTACTCCTAATTGACCTAGCATTAAATACTACTACTTTAAGGGGGTTCAGGTTTTCTTAGAACCCCCTAGTTTACCCAGTTTACCGAAGGGAAAGGGGTCTCTGGGCATAGTGTATTTTCTAGCACAGTATTTCTCTGTACACTATCAGAGGTGTTCCAATTCCCTATACATGGTGAATCCTCGCCTGAGGTAGAAGAGAGAGAGAGAGAGAGAGAGAGAGAGAGAGAGAGAGAGAGAGAGAGAGAGAGAGAGAGAGAGAGAGAGAGAGAGAGAGAGAGAGAGAGAGAGAGAGAGAGAGAGATCAAAAGTCCCACATTGTTATCCAGTATGTCGTACAGTGACTATCATGAAGATATGATAAAAACTATGATTTTATTTTCATGAGGGGTTTATTTTAGGGAAGCGAGGGATTGGTGAGGGGGGGGGGGGCCCTTGAATTGTGGCCAAGAGATTATTGTTTCCATTTGAGTATCAGCTGAATAAACTGACAAACTTTCGTCTAAACCTATCGATTACTTTTTAAAAATACTGTTGCCATAGAGAGAGGCAGACAGCGACAAACATAGAGAGAGGCAGACAGCGACAAACATAGAGAGAGGCAGACAGCGACAAACATAGAGAGAGGCAGACAGCGACAAACATAGAGAGAGGCAGACAGCGACAAACATAGAGAGAGGCAGACAGCGACACACATAGAGAGAGGCAGACAGCGACAAACATAGAGAGAGACAGACAGCGACAAACATAGAGAGAGGCAGACAGCGACAAACATAGAGAGAGGCAGACAGCGACAAACATAGAGAGAGGCAGACAGCGACAAACATAGAGAGAGGCAGACAGCGACAAACATAGAGAGAGGCAGACAGCGACAAACATAGAGAGAGGCAGACAGCGACAAACATAGAGAGAGGCAGACAGCGACAAACATAGAGAGAGGCAGACAGCGACAAACATAGAGAGAAGCAGACAGCGACAAACATAGAGAGAGGCAGACAGCGACAAACATAGAGAGAGGCAGACAGCGACAAACATAGAGAGAGGCAGACAGCGACAAACATAGAGAGAGGCAGACAGCGACAAACATAGAGAGAGGCAGACAGCGACAAACATAGAGAGAGGCAGACAGCGACAAACATAGAGAGAGGCAGACAGCGACACACATAGAGAGAGGCAGACAGCGACACACATAGAGAGAGGCAGACAGCGACAAACATAGAGAGAGGCAGACAGCGACAAACATAGAGAGAGGCAGACAGCGACAAACATAGAGAGAGGCAGACAGCGACAAACATAGAGAGAGGCAGACAGCGACAAACATAGAGAGAGGCAGACAGCGACAAACATAGAGAGAGGCAGACAGCGACAAACATAGAGAGAGGCAGACAGCGACAAACATAGAGAGAGGCAGACAGCGACAAACATAGAGAGAGGCAGACAGCGACAAACATAGAGAGAGGCAGACAGCGACAAACATAGAGAGAGGCAGACAGCGACAAACATAGAGAGAGGCAGACAGCGACAAACATAGAGAGAGGCAGACAGCGACAAACATAGAGAGAGGCAGACAGCGACAAACATAGAGAGAGGCAGACAGCGACAAACATAGAGAGAGGCAGACAGCGACAAACATAGAGAGAGGCAGACAGCGACAAACATAGAGAGAGGCAGACAGCGACAAACATAGAGAGAGGCAGACAGCGACAAACATAGAGAGAGGCAGACAGCGACAAACATAGAGTGAGGCAGACAGCGACAAACATAGAGAGAGGCAGACAGCGACAAACATAGAGAGAGGCAGACAGCGACAAACATAGAGAGAGGCAGACAGCGACAAACATAGAGAGAGGCAGACAGCGACAAACATAGTCTCCATAAGCTAGAGTGATTTAAGGGGAGGTTTTTAGTTTGGTCCCTAGATATCCTTCAAGCTTAATATTACACCCCCTTGAGCCCCTTTCAAGATAAATTTGTACATTTTTCGGTAGAAAAATGTACCGGCTGAAAGCCGGTTCCTCTTAAAATACAGGCTCGCTATCGCTCGCCAGGATAAAATCGACAGCTAAATGGCACGAAAGGTCTTAAAATTGACAGAAATGGGTTGAAAGTTCTTAAAATCGTCAAAATAATGGGGAAAACGTCTTAAAATTAGAAAACAATGGGGCTAAACATGAGGGAGAAAGAGGTCAAGAAAAAAATCCCTCAAGTGGAAATCTCCCCTTAATCGATATGTGTGACGGATTTTGGTGTTTATATTTTAGAGTCGAACATAAGCTAGCAAATACGTTGAACAGGTCAGGTTTTTAGCCGAGGAGACTCTAGCAGTTTTGATTGTGGCCATTTAGGAGTACGGTCGTTTGGACTTTAAACCATTTGAGTGGATGATTACCGGCCTCTGATGAAAATTACAGCCTTCTAAGGGCTGAAATACCATAGGCTGGAGATTCAAGGATGACTGGGGTGATATATTTTAATTGACTTATATGAGAGGAATGTGGGAAGAGGCTGTATGTAAGTGCGTGTATACTGTATATGTTTAGGCCTGTGTGTGTGTGTGTGTGTGTGTGTGTGTGTGTGTGAGGGATGGGGTTGTTTACGTATGAGGGTCCTTATTGAGGGAAGGGTGTGTGTGTGTGTGTGTGTAGTGGGGCTGTGTTTGTGTAAGAGGGTTGAGGTTGCGTGTGGATATGTGTGCCTGTATGCGTAGTTGAGCTGCGTTTGTGTGTGAGTGTGTGTGTGTGTGTGTGAGTAGTGGGGCTGTGTTTGTGTGTGTGTGTGTGTGTGTGTGGGTAGTGGGGCTGTGTTTGTGTGAGAGGGTTGAGGTTGCGTGTGGATATGTGTGTCTGTATGCGTAGTTGGGCTGCGTTTGTGTGTGTGTGTCTGTGTGTGTGAGTAGTGGGGCTGTGTTTGTGTGAGAGGGTTGAGGTTGCGTGTGGATATGTGTGTCTGTATGCGTAGTTGGGCTGCGTTTGTGTGTGAGTCAGAGCTGGGCACCACAAACAAAAAGTCAAGCCAGCAAACACAAATCAGCAAACCCAGAACATAACTTCAGCAAACACAAATGTGCAAACCTTGTGAAATTTCTAGTCCTCAAATGCAAATATGCAAACGCAAACCGTTTTTTATTCATTTTAAATTTAAACTACAGAATCAAGGGTAAATCAATAAATTCAATCTCTAATGTCAATAAATATATATATTTACTTAAATATAATGTTGCCCAACTTCCATGGACCTCAAGGATATACATACAGGCTTTTAAAGCTTGGAAACTGCTGTAAATTGCCAAAACATTCCAGAACATCACCCGCAGTGAAAGGGTTAATATATATAGCATAGGCCGCTTAGTTTGTCCACATGGGCAGTAAAACGTTGGGGCAACTTGTTTATGGGGAGAGTGCTTCAGTAATAATCAGTATTCGCAATTCCGCACCATTCAGGAGGAGGTACGCCGGATCACAGAGGTGCAAGGAGGCGATTTATTCGTGGTCCCCCCTTTGGGAATGGCAATAGGCTATATATGCCTAGATAGGTCTACTTTAGATAGATTAAGTAATTTAATAGAAAGTAGCCTAGGCCTATTAATTTTAATGCTCAGAATAAAGGCCTAGCTTCAGATCAAAATTTAATACAATTTTATTGTAGGGTAAATTTAGTCTAGGCCTAGGCTATATGATATTTTCAAAATTAACACTTTCTACTTGACACTAATACAATGAGTGTGATTATAGGCCTAGGCCTATACATAGAAGTTAGAACATGCAATATTTAGCCTAGGCCTACATGCTTTGATGCATTTTGATGGAATTAGTGACTGATTATAGCCTAGACCTAGGCCTAGGCTATACATATTAATTATATTAATTATATAGGCTATACATATTAGGCTGTATATTAAAGTTAGAACATGCAATATTTAGCCTACATGCTTTGAGACATTTTGATGGAATTAGTCATTATAGCCTAGACCTAGGCTATATATATAGAAGTTAGAACATGCAATATTTAGCCTACATGCTTTGAGACATTTTGATGGAATTAGTCATTATAGCCTAGACCTAGACTATATATATAGAAGTTAGAACATGCAATATTTAGCCTACATGCTTTGAGGCATTTTGATGGAATTAGTGATTGACTGATTATAGCCTAGACCTAGGCTAGCCTAGGCCTGTATATATAGAAGTTAGAAAATGCAATATTATTTAGCCTACATGCTTTGAGGCATTTTGATAGGATTAGGGTAGCCTAGGCCTAGCCTAATAAAATTACGGAAAAATGTTATTTTAATACCACAAATTTTCCGAGTGTTTTTTATAAACAAAATTGGTCATTTGCATCAATATATAGTGTTTGTAATTAATTAGAAATCTCGGGAAAACCTATTTTCCCCATTAGGCCTATCGATCGATGTTGAGACACGCTCGCTTCCCATAGTGATTTGAAAAGACATTAGCCTAACCTAACAACCTTACCTAACCTAACCTAGTATTATGGGTGGGGGCTGCCACCCCCACACCCCCGCTGGTTGAGTACTAATCCCTTAATAAAAAAAAAAAAATTGGCTGTCGATTATACGAAGTTGAAAAAAAAATCGATGAAGTCTATGGTGTTTACTCTGCAATCTTCAGCTTGATTGTACATTGATAACGGGAAAGTACCGTATTGACAACCTTGTTACGAAATTTAAATTTTAGTACCATACTTTTATATTATGCTTTTACGAGGGTTTAACACATTTTCATATGATCTTTAGAGCTATCGATGACTGAAAGTACCGTATTGACAACCTTGTTACGAAAAAGAAATTTTAGTACCATACTTTTTTATTAGGTTTTGCCGAGGGTTAAAACAAATTTTATTATGATCTTTAGAGCATATAAATTCAATATTTATCTTCAAATATATCAACAAAATTCGTGGTATTAAAATAACATTGAACCAAAATTACTTATATTAGTAATTAGCCTATAGGCCTAGGCTATATTTAGAAGTTAGAACATGCACTATTTAGCCTAGGCTACATGCTTTGAGGCATTTTGATGGGATTAGTGATTATAGACGTAGGCCTAGGCTATATAGCCTAACCTAGCCTATATAGAAGTTAGACTTAGTCTAGGCCTACATGCTTTGAGGCATTTTGATGGGATTAGGGTAGCCTAATAAGTTAATAACATTAGTTTAGGTTAAAAATTAACAGGCTATCAATCAAATTAACGATAGCCTAACTTTATAATCTTAAATTAGGCTAGATTATAAAGTTATAAAGCCCTTCTCCAGAGACATCTTCTTGGTAATTACAGGCCCATAGAAGGTTTCTAGGTGGGGCCATGGGTGGCTTAGGTCCTCGATTTCTGCATGCTCTGCAGCATCACTGTCGGATGATGGTGGTGAACTGCTCCCCATGCTGTTGGCAGCTGCGGTAGGCATGATGGTAGACTCCATGTTCACTTCAATAGGCCGAAAATATAAACAAAGTTGAAGAGCTAGCAGGTTGGAACTCTTGGACTGCTCTGTGTTGTAAGTGTTAGCTCGAGGCTGCTCGACGCTTGCTACTAAGTAAGTGGACGCTTGCTACTAAGTAAGTGAACAAACGTGAAGAGCCGATGTATAGGCCTAGATTCCAGAACACAGGTAGTTGGCTTGGTCACATGACTTTTTTTGGCTGGAGCTGCAGGAGCGGCCCAGCTGGCTGGCGGCTGGAATTTTTATTTTGCGGACTCGAGGTTTGCAACATGGAGGTACTTTCCAGAGCTTCAAACCCGCAAATAGGCAGCCATTTTGGCGCCAACGCTAATTCGCCGACAAAATGACACTTCCGCCATGGCGGAATTGGCTATTTGCGGAAGTGTTGGCTAAAGTGCCCAGCTCTGGTGTGAGTGTGTGTGAGTGTGTGTGTGTGAGTAGTGGGGCTGTGTTTGTGTGAGAGGGTTGAGGTTGCGTGTGGATATGTGTGTCTGTATGCGTAGTTGGGCTGCGTTTGTGTGTGTGTGTCTGTGTGTGTGAGTAGTGGGGCTGTGTTTGTGTGAGAGGGTTGAGGTTGCGTGTGGATATGTGTGTCTGTATGCGTAGTTGGGCTGCGTTTGTGTGTGAGTGTGTGTGAGTGTGTGTGTGTGAGTAGTGGGGCTGTGTTTGTGTGAGAGGGTTGAGGTTGCGTGTGGATATGTGTGTCTGTATGCGTAGTTGGGCTGCGTTTGTGTGTGTGTGTGTGTGTGTGTGAGTAGTGGGGCTGTGTTTGTGTGAGAGGGTTGAGGTTGCGTGTGGATATGTGTGTCTGTATGCGTAGTTGGGCTGCGTTTGTGTGTGAGTGTGTGTGTGTGAGTAGTGGGGCTGTGTTTGTGTGAGAGGGTTGAGGTTGGTGTGGATATGTGTTTCTGTATGCGTAGTTGGGCTGCGTTTGTGTGTGTGTGTGTGTGAGTAGTGGCTGTGTTTGTGTGAGAGGGTTGAGGTTGCGTGTGGATATGTGTGTCTGTATGTGTAGTTGGGCTGCGTTTGTGTGTGTGTGTGTTGTGTGCATGTCTTCGAAGGGACTGTGCATATGTGTGCGTTGAAGAAGAGGGACCGTGTGTGTGTGGGGGGGGGGGGGGGGCCAGTGGAGGTTGTGTACCCATCGAAAGCTGCATTTTTTGTTACCACCACTGATTAGCCATTGGGCTTTTGGCAAAAAATACCAAAAATTATCAGTGATATCCGAGACATGTTTACATACAGTATTCTCATCGTCCAGCATATTACTTCTTCATAATCATCAGCCAACTTAAAGTAGCCCTATAATTATAATATTTAATTATCACTAGAACAATACACTATATCATGTAGGAAGTCTTTTGAAGAAAGAGGGCAAAATTAGAAAACAATACAAAATAAACTAAAGCACAAATGTATGCTAGAATATAATTGAAAAGTCGCTAGATAGTTCCCAGACACTAAAAACTTGTATGTCACTAGACAAAATATGTTGAAGTATATACAATAATCTTTAGCAATCGAAAAAATCTCTACAATTCCTTAAAATGGTTAAAATAACTTGAATATCACTAGAATTCATCATATCTTGATGTCGCTAGATGGAAGTGATGGAAGTGATTCGCTGGATCTAGTGGTAGCCGCTACATTGGCAACATCGTACCAAGACTATTCATTCCGTTACTATGAACAAGGCTAGATTTCGAACCTATTAAAATGATTTCAATGTTCAGAGATCATCAGATTGGTTTGGAAGTCGATGTAGACAATTTCAGTTCCATTAGTTTAAAAAACATTCACATAATACGCTACTTAGAGGGTTTAATAAAAGAAGCATTCCTTTCCCGAGACCGTTCAAGCGAACGCAAGCTGTTGCTCTTCTTTTTTATTTAAGAACGACAACAAACGCTTCGTATATTTGGGTTTGGTGAACCTTTTTGGGTTCTAGTTATATATTAGAACATATATACAGTATATACCATTTTGAAGCTCGAATTGACGTTTTTTCAGAGTTTTCCAGCATTGAGTTTGACAATTTGACATATTGCATATGTGTTCGACAAAAGACCATTTAAATCGACTGATACAATCTCTAAAAGGCAATGTATTGGTCCAATATAGACACATAGCAATATATCGACATTCTGCATACAAAAATGACGTTTCGTGTTAATTTCGACTTGTTGCATCCAGATAGACTTATCAATATCCTACATCGACATATTACTTTTTAAAACCGTTAATGCAGGCCAACAAATGACAATCAAGCATCTAAATTAACATTTTTGAATATTTTAAAATTACGTTTTTTATATATTTTCGACAATGGTTCACGCTTATCACCATCGTCTATATAAGAACCAATACACAGATTGCACAAGCTGACATGTTATTTAACTTTACTTTTTATTTCTATATTATATTTATAATGTGTTGACATACTTATACACAGAGGCTTATAACTATGCATAACAGGTATATACATAAACAAAGGTTATCAAGGTGTTCTTTATTGTTTAGCCTACAGTTTCAGTCATCCCAAATGTCCTCCCAACCCACACATTTATGGAGGTACCCCATGGATTGTCTATAGATCATCATCCTGAGTGACAGATTGTACACTCATCTCTGTTAGCTTCTGGAGGTGATGTTCCCACCAAGCCTTCATGCTATAACCTTCTTCACCGGCTGCCCTCTCATTATCCACAAGTTAATGAATTTGACTTAACCGTTCTTTTGCCTCGCAATATACTTTTGAGAAATCGGTTCCGAAATTTAGTGTTCTATTAACCGTTTCATAATAATATAATAATGTATAACCTACATTTGAATAATAAAGTGGTATTATGCCTTTAATTTAAAATTTAGTATTGTCGAATTTGGTGTAAATTCTATTTGCAAATGTCGAAATGTACACACAAAATATCCATTTGGTGGGTTAGAACTGCCGAATGTGATAGCTGCGTGACTATCCTGACTTCACTCTGTCGAAGTCAGGCTTCGAAATTACCAAATTTGTGGGATTTGCCGATTTCAACTTCATTACGTCGAAACAAATGAATCATTTTCATTTCAAAATTACATTTTGCCTCTTTTTAGTTCAGATTGTCGAAACTCAAAGGAAATTTGTCGAATAAATATGATTAACATTCAAACTAGCAGCTATAGTGTCATTTCATACTGAAAAATGGCAATTTCGAGCTGCAAAATGGTATATTTTGCACATTTTCATATGTATCAAAACTTATTTGTTTTAGTATAAATACACAAAAGCCCAATTTCAAATGATCGTGAATGACTTTACTTTGGCGTATGTTTGGGCTATTTTAAGACTATATTTAGATAGATTTTTTTTTTTAACACTCGCCAATGATTTGTGATGACTTGCTTACAGATATATACTTAAAGCCCGAATCGGATTAACTTCAAACCAGTTCTTCACTTCCTCAAACCAGTGGAAAAGCAGGTTTGACTTGGTTTGATATTCGACACCCTTAATGTAATACGACACCTTTTTCAGTCTATAGGAGATAGTGGTGGTAAAGGAAAACTCGGCTAAATATAATGGTAGATGGAATACGAAACCACTGAGGGATAACAACAAAGCCTATGAGAGACACCAACTCCTCCACGAGCACCCAGTGTTAACCCAAAAACGGCGAGTAATGTGTAATGGACACCACACAACTGGGCGGACATATTAGGCTCCATTCCCACCTATAATCGTAATTTTATGATAAATATCGTTATTACTTATTCATACAGTATGTGCCTATTTTACGTTTAATATGAAGATAGCAACATGTAACAACAATAAAACAAGTGGGAATAGTGTTTGTATGGTCAAAATCACGAATAATTGCCGACCGACCATTCATCAAGTGTGGAGCTGAGGCGGGCTACACCCTTCCTTCTCGGAGCCTGGAGCTAGACTGACTTACTCACTCACACTCTCAGACACTCTACACCCTCTTTAGTAACAGGAGCACAGCTTAGACCGGTTTGGAGATATTGGCATGATAAAAACACTAATAAATATGGGAATAAGAGGACAAATAGGTGATATTTGAAGGGGGGAAAGGGGTGAAGGAGGGGATTTTGACACATGTGGAGGAGTGATGCGAGGTATGGAGGGGAATCATCTCACTTAAACACAATTTTTTTTTTTTAAGTGCTACTGGGGCCTTTTAAAAGTTTTTTTTTAGGCCTTGGCTCACATGAGGATGCTCGCCTTTGCCCAGTACGGACTCATATGAGGACGCTCGCCGTTTATGGGCTAAGGGTGCGGCATAGCTAGTATATGGGACGTGACACAACAAACACACAGGTTGTTCCAGGACTAAGTAACCATGACATTGTACTTATTGATGCCGGCCTCCCACCAACAAGACAAAAAACAGTGACCAAGACCTATAGCTCTCTACTCTCGAGTTACCATTGACACGATCAAACATGACCTAACTAATTACAATAATGACTTAATCATGATGGATCCACACACAAAACCTATAATTTCAAACTGGAAGAGCTTGCAACGCATCACCCACACAACCATGACAAACACACACCACAGAAAACACCATCAAGTAGATACACTATTCCATAGTTTTCCATGAATCTAGCAGACAACATCGCACAAAAAAAAGACTCTACAAACACGCGTACACACCTGCAAACTGGTCTGCATGCAAATTACACCACAACACAGTTGCAAAAAACATTAATAATGCGGAACGCAAACACATAGCCTCTTATCTAGCAGACAATTTCAGAAACAACACCAGAACTTTTTTCAAAATGTTCAAGCTACGCAGGCAGGATACCACCACCATCAAAGCTCTTAAAAATAACAATGATACACTTCAAACCATTTCAGAACACAAAGCACAAATACTCAATACTCAATTCCAATCTGTATTCACACACACACACGCACACACACACATATATACTGTATATACATACACAGTTACACACATTAAATATTATAAATAAACAATTATAAATCAAATGACCCTACCTGTTAGCATACCAAAGTTATGGTGATACATCTGGTGGTTCAATGTTTGAAAGCCCATGAAGAATAACAAGTTATAGTAATTTTTTCTGAACTTACTGTACGATATAACTATAGTCTATTAACTGTAATTAGGCCAGAATTTTTCGCCACTAACGTCTATAGTTAAACAAAAGACTAGAGTAATCGAGCTAATATGTGTACCATGTGGGAAGAGTCAGCCAGGGAATAGTCGTGGACATTTACAGCCCATTTGCTCTAGCCATTTTTAACTTTAGAGTTTAGTGGTCAAGATATCTGGCCTACTTAATATAATGTATGGACTATAGATACGGATAACATTCAAACAAGCTTATTGTACGACCATTTTAATTTGGTATTCCTGCCTGGCATTATTTTGCGGCTGTTTTGCATTGGTATAATGTTAAGATATTTACTTATAAAGTTAATAGTAGCCAAACCAGATTTGTCAAGAACATTGACGAATAAGTCGCCTCTGTTTTAACCCCTTCTGTACCGGTGACGTATTTTTGTTTTAATATCAGTTGCAATTTTATGATTTTATGAAGCCTAGGACGAATATAAAGTAGCTAAACGGATTAATTGAGATACCCTGTAGCCTTATAATTGGAAGACGTCCTTCTTAATCTGAATAAAATCGTCTAATAGTTGGCAGAGTAGTAATGAAGAGGATGTCACCGGTACTGAATGGGTTAAAAAAGACACTTTGTGTTTAGTATTATCATTTTGGTGAATAAAAGTACAATGTCATGTTCTTAACGTTGTCATTACACCTTTTTTCAGTGGGAAACGACGTTTTCTCAACCCTAAATGACGTATTTCATATCAATTATATATTTTACTTTAGATTTCGTCATTGTTCGAGGTGAATCGACAATGTCAAACAAATTGAACGAACGATCAGAGAATAACACTTGGAACGATATTTATCACTTGAAATCGGCCATTTTCCACATGAATTGGCATTGTTTGCAGTGTTCGACATATTGCAGTTGCTTTCGACAAATTTCATTTGAAATCTCATGGAGAAAATTAACTATTTACGCCAATTATTTAGGGTCGGGCAATGAAACAAGTTACTTTATTGCTTTGCAGAGTCAGTTTTTGTGATTGTATCATACGTCACACTTTGTTGTAGTTGGTTAATACGATTGAATCGAGGTGATGTTTGGGTCAGTTTTAGTCGACATTAGTCACTTCACCTCAACATGCCCTATAAACGTGTTTTGGAATAGGATAAGCGGCGCTTGGTGGACTGTTACACGGGAGGAGATGACTACGTGGCTTTAACTACGCAGCAGGGAATCAAGAGCACTATAACTTGGGGTGTAATTAAGAAATATATCGCGGCTGGTTAAGTCGTAACACCTACAAGAGGGGTGACCCGCCCGAGAAAGGCACTTTGCTTTTATGTATCCCCACCATAGGTTTTTGTCTTTATCCAATGTTCATTATTGTTGTACTATACTTTTGTATATCTGTAACCCAAGCTAGCATTGCATTTGATGTTTATATTGTCTGGTCTTTCATATATATATATATATATATATATATATACAGAATATATATATAAATATATATTATGACATTCCTGCGTAGTTGCCTCGCATAAGAGGACATTCTTAATTGGATCTGTACATATATACGAACATAGTGGCGAATTTTGCCTTGTGTCAGCTTTGACATAAACCAAAGTGGTGATGATTGACATTATTTACTGGTGGTGATTGATTATGGTGCTTATAGACACAGTATGGGTATGTATATACTCTGCTAAGAAATACAATTATGTTGTCTGACATTATATGCATATTGAACCTTAAGCTCAATGCATAAACATGTTAAGGCATAATTTAAGGTTAGAATTGTTAATGAAAGCCAAATGCAATTGTTCATTTGCTACTTTTGTGCAAAATATAAACATCTTAAGCATAGAAATTAAAACGGAAATGTCGTTTAAGGCGGAGAAATATGCAATTCGATTGACGAATGTCTGTTCACGTATACAGGTGTCTAAATCAAATGGTGAAAGTAATTTACAATTACCAATTGACGATCTTGATGCTCCATGTCGAATAGTTGTGAAAAAGTCGTAATATAATTATTCAATGTCGGTTCATGTGAACACTTTCCAGTTTGCGTGAACACGGTCGAAATATAATGAAAATATCCTATTCGACCATAGATTTGCCGATATTACTTGAGAAAACGTCGCTTCCCACTGAAAAAAGGTGTAGTAGCTAGTTGCTCAATGAAAAGATGGGACTAAAGGAGAGAGAGAGAGAGAGCGAGAGAGAGAGAGAGATTGTATAGTGCATTCCAATCATTGCATAGTGTGTAAAATACAGTACTACGTCTACAATCTTCTTGACCTGTTCTACTGAAGACCTGTTTACAACTTTTGGATGAAGTTTGTTCCAGGTAGAATATATACTATATGTGAAAGACCTTCCACAAATACTAGTGCTGAACCTTTATATATCTAATTTGCACTCATGGTTGCGTGCTGTATTTATATTTAGGCTAAACATTTTGCTGTAATCCACAATAACAAACCGATTTTATAAACTTGACCTCGTAGTCTATGTGTTTCCAACGAAAATATGTCAAGAGCTTTTAACCGGTCCTCATAGCTCAGTTCCCTAACCGATGGAATAAGCTTTGTATCTCTACCCTTACAGGAAGAGGGTATACAGTATACAGGGTGTTCCAGTAATGCTTTCCATAAATTATATGGTGGACTCATCAGACAAAAATAAGAATACATTACTCTATGAACATGAGGTTGAGTATTTATAATAACGGAGTTATTACACGATTTAAGTTAACGATAGATACAATGCCATTCAGTCCAAGGGGTAATGTTGCCATTTTAGTGGATTATATCCATTTGGCCTTCGCTATCGCTTGCTAGCCTCAAGATAGTGAGCAGTAGCGATCTGACTTTTCGGTAGAAAAATATGTCCGGCTTCGCCGGTAGAAAAATCAAATCCGGCGAAGCCGGACATATTTTCTACCGAAAAGTCAGATCGCTACTGCTCACTATCTTGAGGCTAGCAAGCGATAGCGAAGGCCAAATGGATATAATCCACTAAAATGGCAACATTACCCCTTGGACTGAATGGCATTGTATCTATTGTTAACTTAAATCGTGTAATAACTCCGTTATTATAAATACTCAACCTCATGTTCATAGAGTAATGTATTCTTATTTTTGTCTGATGAGTCCACCATATAATTTATGAAAAGCATTACTGGAACACCCTGTATATGTACTGTACAGTCGTCTCCATAAGAAGTGTCACAGGGTACTCCCCCCATCCACCCTCCCAGGCAGGAAGGGATTATTTGGTAATGTTGGTATCCCTACACAAACTACCGGAATCCCCCACTCTCCAATGTCTTCCCTCCCTTTACCCCCAACACTTTCTCTCTCCCTCCCCCACTCACCCGTCATGTAGCGTTCCTTACCCTTAGCTGTTTTCTGTTATTTACGTGTTTTATTGTAAATCTTGTAACATTTATTTACACGTGACGATAAATACCCCTTCTTTCCCTGTAAACACTTTAAAACCTTCCACTACAGCCAGGCTATCATTAGAAGATTTTACTCAGGTTAGGAAGGACCTTTTCGAATCAAAGGTGTAAACGCGAAATCAGGTAACCCTCTGACTCTCACATGTGCTTCCTAACTTGAATTAATTCGGTTAGTGATGGCCAACATGAAATCCATCAATCCGTATTGAAGAGGTTTATTTTTATTGCATGTATCCAAGTGTGAAGATGAATAATTACAAACACGTCTTTTGGCTCAAATGTATTCTGTAGTATACTAAATGTTCAATACACAATTAAAATAATGTTTTGTACACAATTTTAGTTAATTGAAATAAAAATACATACAATACAACAGCATACCGGTTGTGATATCATCTTTTGCTAACAATAGACGACAATAATTCAAGCACACCCACATACACAGCCATATATACAGAAGGTAAATACACAGAAATATAAACCGAGAGAGTTATATAGACAATACAGAAATATGATATAAATTTTTAAATGTTAATGTTGAAATTGAGTGATTGGTACTCAATCACCAATATTGACTGTTAGTTAAATAATCAAAGACTGACCTGGAAAGATATTGATAGACAGATATTGTAAGAAGTAATTGTATATAAAACATATAAGCATACTAATATGGAAATATAGAAATTAACGATTGGGTCAAATAAAGCAAATCTCTTGTAGATCCAATTCATAGGTTCCAATGCATTTTGAGGAAAATACAGGACTTGATCATAATACCAAATAAAATAAAACTGATGTTAATCATGCGAAACCATTAGTACAGAATGATTTACTAATAATTCGGTATTTCCTTATTGTCCCCTTTATAAACTCCCTTATAGGACTTATCGATCATACTTTATACGCTCTAACTCCGTGTTTTTTTTTATAAGTGTAAACCACACATTTTTAGCCTCTACTTACTGAATATGAGAAGTATCCAATGTCGCTAATAGTTTCGTCATAATTCTTTGGACTGAAATTTGCTAATTCATAATAAATATATAAAGATGAAAAGTAAATTGTAACCTTGCAAAAAGCAGTCTTAAATAAACTAAGGACAATGCCGGATACGTTTCTTCAATTAATGGGGGGGGGGGAGACTATAAACAAAAGAATTATGACTTAACATACTAGATGCATTTAAGCAGGTCATGCATACTAAAGTGCACAATAGGCAGTAAAGCTTACTTAATGCAAATAACATAACCACACATACAAACCCAATAATAGGCTATATATATTAGATATGAAAATATGGGAAGTCACCTAAGGCCAGGGTAATAGGTCGGAACAAAAGAAACTTAAAACAAGCTAGGGAAAACGAATTGGGGTGAAGTAAATTATGATTAATAGACAGGAGGCAAGCTCATGAGATTGGATGAAGAAGAGAAACGCACAAGACAAAGGAAAAACATAATTACAGAAACTATCGTAAGGCAAACCAATGGACAGACAAGAATAAGGACGAGTAGTAAAAACAATATGAAGACATTTACATAAACAAACTGAGGAAATGTTACACGAAAAGCGGTACGGAGTCGTAAATTATAAATAATAATAAATATTGTGGGCATGTACTGTATAGCATGTAATAAACCGATAAACGGTAGAAAAGCTAGAAGAAAGTCCAAAAAATAAGAAAAATAACTAGAGGGGCACTCGGGAGAGCGCATACCTCCGCCGCCGCTGGCGGAGGTATGCGCTCTACCAACTGCCCCCTTGATGTAATAACTTCGTCATTGGCGCATATCCTATCTGCTCACCAAATTTCGAGAACATTGGTTGATAACTTTGTGAGCCGCCTATGCTGGCGGAGGTATGCTCTCTACCGATCACCTCTTAAATTGAATCACTTCTTACTTGGTGCATATCCTATCCGGCCACCAAATTTCGTGAACATCGGTTCATAACTTTTGAGAACTGGTTTACAGGCAGACAAACAAACAGACAGACAAGCAAAGGCAAAGCAATACCTCCCGAACTTCGTTGGCGGAGGTAACAAATACACAAATGTGCAGTGGTCATTATAGAATGAAGACTTAAGAGTGGGCAAGTGGAAAAAACATGATTGACTTAGTTGAAAAACAAAACAAAAATAGTTTGGATATAATTAACTTATGTAAGAGAAGGACATGAAATAAGATGAAACGGATACCTTAAATTTTAACTTGTTTAATGTAATGATTTCACATGCTACTAAGTGGATATTTCACATGCTACTAAGTGGATATTTCACATGCTACTAAGTGGATATTTCACATGCTACTAAGTGGATATTTCACATGCTACTAAGTGGATATTTCACATGCTACTAAGTGGATATTTCACATGCTACTAAGTGGATATTTCACATGCTACTAAGTGGATATTTCACATGCTACTAAGTGGATATTTCACATGCTACTAAGTGGATATTTTGTATCTCAAATGCTTTAAAATCTTGGAATTTGTAATTCCGGATCTACTGAATAATATGAGGAATCCTATATATTCGAAAGTAACTTCTATCACCAAAATTGTTTAATTACATTCTCCCATTTTAAATTATAACTTCAGCAATACAAATGTTCGTTGTGCATTAATTCTAATTTATTGTTATGTATTCATTCTTTCTCATGCTTGGAATTCAATTATATTTAACCTTAACTAAGATATTGTTTTCATAACTGGGTATCAAATGACGCTTGCTGTTCGCATTATGTGTCGTGAATAAGTGCAATGCTCTCTTTCTTTATAATCGTGCGAGGTGGTGATCAGTAACTTGTTAGATAATACCAAAAACCTAACAATCAGGGAACGCACTTTGCCACATAACTGCATGCATATTGAAAGTAGCGAGGAAGCAAGGCAATTTTGGGAACAAGTCAGTGAGTCATAGATAGCACCAAATGAAAGGTTCGTATTATTTTAGTGTTATCAAGTGAATTACCTTACAGTAAGTAGTTCATAGTTTGTCCTTGCTACTATAGGCCTAATTAAAATATAAATGTCCTTTTCCTGATACATCACAAACGTTGCAGTTCTTAATAGGCATTCCGACCTTAAATGGTAAATCGTAGGCAGTGTCCACCATTCTTTAACTGTCTTCGTGGTGCGATGCATAAGGTGTTGATTTTCGGTGTGAGCATCCTGGATTCGAATCCACGGACTGCCACATGTGTTTGTAAATTTCATTAATCGATTTTAGGAGTATAGTTGGTTGTTGGAAGGAACATAATAATCTATAATGGTCGTTGGGTACCAAATTGATGAAAAGATCAATGAAGCGCACACGAGAGAGAGAGAGAGAGAGAACTAGTTAATGTAGATTGTTTCCAGAGGTCAAAGATAGACGATGGTTGAAGTTGCTAAGATAATAATAAAAACAAACAGTACAGAGACACAGGGGAAGGCCATGGCAGAATCCCCCCCCCCCATTCCACACACACACACAAACACACACGCGTATACGCTGATGTTAAGAAATCCTCATATATTAGTTCTAAGGAAAGTTGTGTGTGTAGTTATTACTTGTTAATCATACTTGGATTATTATGACACATAAATATTAAACGAGCATAACGAATACGAGATGGTCTTCCTTCGTTGTAGAATTGTGAATGTTAATGCTCTCCAGTATGGGATAGGGGCATCATAGGTGACTAATAATTAACGTAATAATCATCTTACTCAAAGTATAAACAAGCATAAATACATAACGCAAGAAAGACAAGGAAAACGAAATACTCCAGTTACGCACCAGTCACCATTAATAATTAACACATTAATTGTTTAATCTGGATAATGTAAGCGGTAACATACAAACAACCAAACAATACCCTTTTATCTGCAAGTAATAGACAAGGGGTTATGTGGCCACACACACACACACGCACACACACACACACACACACACACTCTCTCTACGGGGGCGAGCGTAGCGTGGTGGCTAGCGCGCTCAACTTTTGATCAGGGGGTCACAGGTTCGAGTCCCGCCGCTGACAAGTTACCTTGCGGGTGGGGTAGCGCCCATCCTAACTTACCCTAGTAGTGCTATATGGTCTCTTCAGGTCTAGCGTGGTGGAATAATTTCCATTTCTCTCTCTCTCTCTCTCTCTCTCTCTCTCTCTCTCTCTCACATGAAGATAATTAATTGAATCCCTAACATAATGCTAAGGTCATCAGACTATGTCACATCTCTAATTTGAAGCACATGGCATAATGTGTTATCAACTGCTACGGAGTAACAGGATTTATTTGATATTATATACAACATAATATACAGAGTATTCTAAAGATTGAGTAGATACTGTTACATTAAACTCGTGTGTGTGTGTGTGTGTGTGTGTGTGTGTGTATATATATTATTTAACATAGACTGTGTTCTTAAACATAGACGTAACATAAAGGATGAATATTTTGTCAAAATAGATTCTCAACCTTCATAATTATACAAAGAATGCAGGGTAATATTGACATTAAGCAAATACAAAATAGGTAGTAAGGAATAGATGATGAATATTTACTTGCATGCTTTATAATCATGATAAATTAAATGACAGCATAACATATATTAAATATATGTTCAGGAAATTAAAAGAGCATGGAAAGCTCCAGTAACTTAGAATTGGGGAGGGAGAGACAAGTGTGTGTGTGTGTGTGTGTGTGTGTTGGAGGGGGTGGGGGGAGAGAGAAGGGGGGAATACTGGTGGAAGGGAACACGGGTGTGGGGAATCAGGGGGGATGGTGGGAGGGGAGGGGTGAGTTCAGGGGAACCAACAGAACACCATTTTTTCTCCTGGTAAAACAGGGGAGAGAGGAGATGACCACCTGAGCCGGAACATATGCTCTTAACTGTACATATACTGTATAAAACCAAGCCTGACAGAATGGACATGACTACAGTACTGTTTGACATATTGACTTTTTCATGTTGTTCCTTAACTAATGGTCAGTAACTAAAATAATATTAACATATATTATATCGTGCATACTCCAACATGTAAATACTTGTACATCTGTGTGTATCTTATGTTACTACCAGTTTGCTTGCCCTGAGTTGTCCAGCATATGGAGTATCCTACTGGAATTATTATTCACAATTTAATGGAAAGTTGGAGTGTCGCTTAGACTGGAATGAAGAGCTACCTTATGTCTCAGTGTGTCAATAAGTTATAGACCGTGATCTTAAGGCTCTAGTGATATCATATGGTCATATGGTTAGTGTGGAATCCCGTGATAGGTACCGTCATTAGACATTCAACTATTGTTATTATTAAGTACAATAACTTTATATAGAGCTATGTATACTATAATTATGTATTTGTGTATGTATTTATAAGTATGTATGTATGTATGTATGTATGTACTCAGGCACATACCCCATTGCTGGGGGTGGCCGACACAAGACAGAGTCCGAACAGAAACAAAATTTATAGTTTCTATTCTCAGGGTCCGGGACCACTTTCGCGTTTCGACGCCCGTTTTTCTGTCGTCGAGCAGGAGAATTATGCAAGGGGAGGAGGATTCCTAGCATCAATGTCAAATTGTATAATTATGCGTTTGTCAAAGATTGAGGTATAAGAAGTACGATTTTGATAGTCCACGTGGAGTAGTAATTGAATTGCTCCAATCAGTGCCTTGCCCCTTTGCCAGACATAAATAGACCCACGGTACCTCTTCCAATAATAGACCCACGGTACCTCTTCCAATAATAGACCCACGGTACCTCTTCCAATAATAGACCCACGGTACCTCTTCCAATAATAGACCCACGGTACCTCTTCCAATAATAGACCCACGGTACCTCTTCCAATAATAGACCCACGGTACCTCTTCCAATAATAGACCCACGGTACCTCTTCCAATAATAGACCCACGGTACCTCTTCCAATAATAGACCCACGGTACCTCTTCCAATAATAGACCCACGGTACCTCTTCCAATAATAGACCCACGGTACCTCTTCCAATAATAGACCCACGGTACCTCTTCCAATAATAATATTTATGTCAGTTAGAGTGACCTAGCGTTTTGCATCTCCCATGCCCATTGTGTTAATCGCCTTAAGCTTGTTTGCACCTACCTGTTAAGTAGAGATTAACCTTTTGAGTGTACCGGATGCTGAGCCTCCTTTCCATAACCCCCTTGCGACTGCCGGTTGCACTGTACATACCCGTACGTGTGTGCCTCTATACATACACCCGTGTACGTAGTGAGTGTCACTGGTTAGTTCAATGAGTCAATCAACGTCAAATCTTTAATGAGAGTAGTGTCTAACCCCGTTTGTATACTGTATGTGTATTGGGATATATATATATATATATATATATATTAATGGAGAGTATATATATATTGTTGCCTGTTGCCTAGGCACATCACTATTGGAGGAACACTTGGAATCCCCCATCTCTGTATTAGTAGTTAAGTAAATATAGAAAATATATGTGTATCTCTTTTTACTCTTTGTCCCCGCACTTGTATATAATTCGACTGCTGAATCTGGTTAAAAATCTCAGTTTGTGTTTCTAAAATAGCCGCACAACAATATCGTATTTATATAGCAATTAATTAGACTATAAATATTGCTTTGTGCAGTATTTAATTAGACTACAAATAATGTTCATGTGCAGCTATTTTTGAGGCATACTTTATTAGGTTATGAGGTATGTCGCACTCCCATGCAAGATATTTCAAACGCTCTTCAATTCCCCCCCAATTCTCCTCGCTCCCGATCATATTCTATCCCGAAATACCTCATCCTGGACTTTTCCCTCCTGGATATCACCCTCCTATACTTATCCCCATGGACACCTCAACCCCCCCCCCCCCTCGAACCAATAGCTCGTGAACATACCCCATCCCCTCCTATGTCAATCCCCCTGGACTCTCCCCCCTCCCTATTATTTCACCCATGTACCCCCCCTATGCTTATCCCCTTGGACTCTCCCCTCCATCTATTCTTATACTACTGGACTGCACTCTCCCCCCCCCCTATATTCTCATTCCCCTGGTTTCCCACCCCCCCATCTATTCTTATCCCCATGTACCCCCTGCCCCCCATCTATTCTTACCACCCTGGACTCCCTACCAGTATCTATTCTTATCCCCCTGGACTTCCCCCCCCCCCACCCTCATCTATTCTTCTCCCTCAGAACTCACCCCCATTTATATTTATCCCCCAGGAGACTCCATCCCCCACTTATCTATTCTTATCTCCCTATACTCCCCCCAACCTCCCTATATTAACCTCGCTGGACTCTCCCCTCCTTCTCTAGACCCCGTGTTCCAAACTACCATGAGTCTAACACCAAAAATCAGCTTATGGACAAACATTGAACGTAGCACGAAGGATATGTATAATTTTCGAATGTGCACGTTTTATATTTTATTTTCTATATATTACTAACCTCCCTTTTTTTATTCACATCCTATTAGGCTTTGTAAGACTAATCCTCCTTTTCTTCTTCTTTCAGAATTCGCCCAAGACTACGAAAATCCTGGGGACGAGATGGAATGGGAGGATGTTGAGCCGATTAGGAGAAATGACAACCCGGGTCCCATCCCACTGGACTGGGGCCTGCAGGAGTGGATTCAGAAACAACTGGCCCGTCCTATCAACAAGCCACTCATGGATAAACTGGTGGTGGATATGGCCAAAGAGGAGGTGGACGAGGAGTACTGGAATGAGTTTCTAGAACGGCTGGAAATGAATGAGGGGCTACGGAAGCGGGGAGAGTGGAGAGAATGGGAAGATGATGAGGGCAATGGTGATTGGTCTGAGGAAGAGAATGAAGAGGAAGAGGAGAGGGGAAACCTGCAAGAAGTAAACCAGGGAAAGGATAATGAATGGGAAGATGATGAGGACTATATCAACTGGCCCGAAAAAAATAATTCTGAGGAAGAGGAGGGGTTAGACCTTAACGATGGGTTAGTGAAGCAGGGAGAGAAGAGTGAATGGGCAGACGGTGACTTCTCGGAAGAATATAATAGTAATGAAGAAAAGGATGATGACGGTAATGACTTCAGCAGCAGTGAGGAAAATATTGACAGTACAGAAGATGAAGAAGTGGAACTCACAGATCTCCACAACAGTGCGGAGAAGCTAGATGCTGATGAGGCAAGTGAGGAGAGCAGTGAAATGTCCATGGATAATGAAGATGGTGTCACTATAGCTGAAGCTGATGAGGAGCTAGATGATGACCTAATAACAAATCTAGTTAAAGATTTTGATTTCAGTATGGGTTGTGAAGGAAATTGCAATGTAGAGACAAAGATGAAGCCTAACGAGGGAGAGACACTGAGAAGGTTCAAAAGATCTCCGCGTAGAAGTAGCGGCCGCTCAAGAAGTGGTGGAAGTAGCAGCAGCAGTTCCAGAAGTAGAAGCTCTAGCAGTGGAAGCTCTAGCAGTGGGAGCTCTGGCGGGGGAGGAGGCTGGTGGGGCGGGCGTCGCAGCAGTTCTGGTTCCAGCTCCACTACAAGACGTGTTTCAACTCCAAGTACCACCAGAAATACCGGCACCTCCAGTACCAACAGAAATACCGGCACCTCCAGTACCAGCAGCAACAACTATGGAGGTAGCACTAGCAACACTGGGTCTTCTGGTACAGTATCCAGCACAAGTATTGGAAATAGACCCCCCCCTGGCTGGAACACTGGTGCTAGCAGACCTGGATCAAATTATCCTACTAATACCAACCCCCAATCTGGCTATCCTGGCGCAAGACCTGGATCCACTTATCCTACAGGTACTAATCCTCAACCAGGTTATCCTGGAGCAGCGAGACCTGGATCAACTTATCCTACAGGTACTAACCCTCAACCAGGATATCCTGGGGTGGCAAGACCTGGATCAACTTATCCCACAGGCACTAATCCCCAACCAGGTTATCCTGGGGCGGCAAGACCTGGATCAACTTATCCCACAGGCACTAATCCCCAACCAGGTTATCCTGGAGCTAGGCCTGGATCAACTTATCCAACTGGTACCAATCCTCAGCCAGGTTACCCAGGACACAGACCTGGGGGAAACTATCCAACCAGCACTAATCCTCAGCCAGGATACCCCGGATACAGACCAGGCAGCAACCTACAGCCAGCACCGGGCTACCCTGCAGGCAGACAACCATTTGGCGTTCACCAGCCCTATGGACCTCCCTCTACTTCTCACAGCAACTATGGGGGCTTCAACTCCTTTGGTCAGCCACACAACTCATACTCTGGAGCATACAGACCGTATGGTGGCTTCCCAACAAGTAATCGTCACTTGGGGTACGGGGCGGCTGCTGGAGGAATTATGGGGGCTTCCAGATTCTCTTCTGGGGGCTTTGGAGGCTACCCTGTAGGAGGCTATCCAAAACCAATGAAGAAGAAGAAGGGTCTCAAGAACAAGATAAAGGATGGAATCAAGATCGCGGCCGTAGCATACGTTGCTCATAAGGCAAGCAAGAAATTATTCTCTCCATCTCTCTTTGGTGGTTTTGGTGGTGGTTATGGTGGTTATGGCCGTGGCTATGGAGGATTTGGGGGAATGGGAGGATTTGGACACAGCATGGGTGGATTTGGACATAGGGGCCTTGGAGGAGGACTTGCAGGAGGAATGGCTGGTTTGGCAATCGCTAAAACAGGCAAGAAGCTACTTGGTGCATATATTAAGTTCAAAATAGCAACGTATGCGCTCAAATTTGGCGTGGGAGCTGCAAAACTCTACTTCCAATACAAGATGGGTCTCGAACTGGATGAGTACATGGTTGCCAAGTTTGTGCACCGTTACCACCAACACCGTGTGAGAGGGGATAGTAGGATGCGCTACTACCATCACCACAGCAGACCCAGGCCCAACAATAATGGCACGGGTGACAACAGTACAGTGCATCTCGACAACATCACGCTGGGTAAGTACAAAAGTGTGTTGTGTTTTTTGTTTTTTTTGTGTTGTTTTATAGTATTCTGTATTGTGGAGAAAGGGAGAAAGTGAGAATAGCTAAAAAGATAGGCTATTTTAACTGGGAAAGTGACAGACACTGAGAGAGCTACACATATTCATTATGAGTTCTGCCTTTTGTCTCCCTCACTCACATAGAAAAAACAAAATCTGATCCAGGAAAAACGAGTCAAGTGAAGAACCCTTGGCTCCAATGAGAGTGCCAGAAATGGCCCTGACTTGGCACTGGCGTCTATGGGGCAATGGAGATGTTGTAGGAATCCAGGTGTTGTTGTTGTGGTCCCAGATAGGTAGAGTTCTATCATTCAGGTAGGCTACAGTTAGAGATCAGGTGGAGTAAGCTCTGGCTTGCCGGAGACTGCAGGAGTGCCAACCGTAGAAAATACACTAGCTGCGACCAGTCAAAGACAAAGTAGCTTGGTGTTGCCAGACATAAACAAAGCAATGAGTGTGCCAGTTGCTTGCAAAACTTGACATCCAATTGTAAACAAAGTAATTTTCTGACTGTTAATTGTAGACAAAGCTGTAGAGCCGCTGGTAGTAAACAAAGTGCTAATGCCAGTTGTAGACAAAACACTTCCACCAGACGCAGTCAATGTTGAAAAATAGGTCAATGGTGAGCTGGTGTTGGGGTACAGCAATACACTATTCTTGAAGTGCTCTGTATTATCCTTACAAGGATTATAGGGAACATTTACGAGTAATTCAATCTTGGTTCAGATAGTAAATAATTTTCAAAAAAGAAACACAATAACATGTCTGAAATATCCATTAGGTATGTACCAGTGGGGATTCGAACTCCAGTCGTTCAAATGAGAGCCCAGAGCATAATCTATCTGTATGGCTGAATGATTGTGGTGCAGATTAAGTCCAATAATGGAACAGTAGCTGCAAGGTTCTGAAACCTTTAGGCAATTTGAAGCAGGTGTAACGCACTGGGAATTCTTCATACAGACAGAGGGTCTATTTCCCATGGTAGCTAGTGGATTTCCTGACTGGTTACTGTATGTTAATGGTTGGTCTGATACAAACTGAAAATACAAATAGTACAGGCGGCTTTCTTTCTCTCTCTCACTCTCTCTCTCTCTCTCTCTCATACACACGCACACCATGACAATTTTTCCGATACTTTGATCAGCAACTGGGAATAGATTATTCGCACTGATATTGGTCACGAAATTAATTACTATAACATCTTAATTCAGAAGCTGTCAGACACGATATATTAAACAAAAATAACAAAAATATATATGAACAGAAAAAAAATATATAAGTGAGGTGAAGAAGTACGTGTGTGGATCCAACTTACTCCATCCCAAAACATGAACAAAATTACTACTGTAATGTTTTAATATGTAAGTGCTGTCGTGAGCTGAAATTATGTTCCCCCTTCTGAATCCTTGGATCTTTAGCCAAGTTTTGAAGTATTTAGTATATAAATAAGTGTTGCATTGCATCCAACACGGTAATTATATATATAGTAATAAATATTGTGAAGAAAATGCCAGGGAATGACCACTTGATAAATAGACCAACACCATGTATACTGTATATACTGTAGTCGTATCAAAGTCTAAAAAAGCAATTGAATAATTATACAATCACTGACATTTTGCTGTGAAGGGGGGGGGGGGGGATATATTTTTGTTTGGGGGGGGGGGGGTGTCATCAAAGTATGTGGGATGAGTGGGGATGAGAGAATTTCTTGGGGGTGAGTGGGGGATCATCAAAGTATGAGGGGTGAGTGGGGGATCATCAAAGTATGAGGGGTGAGAGTGGGGGATCATCAAAGTATGAGGGTGAGTGGGGATCATCAAAGTATGAGGGTGAGTGGGGGATCATCAGAGTATGAGAGTGATTGGGGGATCATCAAAGTATGAGGGTGAGTGGGGGATCATCAGAGTATGAGGGGTGAGTGGGGGATCATCAAAGTATGAGGGTGAGTGGGGATCATCAAAGTATGAGGGTGAGTGGGGGATCATCAGAGTATGAGGGGTGAGTGGGGGATCATCAAAGTATGAGGGTGAGTGGGGGATCATCAGAGTATGGGGGTGAGTGGGGGATCATCAAAGTATGAGGGGTGAGAGTGGGGGATCATCAAAGTATGAGGGGTGAGTGGGGGATCATCAAAGTATGAGGGTGAGTGGGGGATCATCAAAGTATGAGGGGTGAGTGGGGGATCATCAAAGTATGAGGGTGAGTGGGGGATCATCAGAGTATGAGGGTGAGTGGGGGATCATCAAAGTATGAGGGTGAGTGGGGGATCATCAGAGTATGAGGGTGAGTGGGGGATCATCAAAGTATGAGGGTGAGTGGGGGATCATCAAAGTATGAGGGTGAGTGGGGGATCATCAAAGTATGAGGGTGAGTGGGGGATCATCAGAGTATGAGAGTGATTGGGGGATCATCAAAGTATGAGGGTGAGTGGGGGATCATCAAAGTATGAGGGTGAGTGGGGGATCATCAAAGTATGAGGGTGAGTGGGGGATCATCAGAGTATGAGGGTGAGTGGGGGTAAGAAGAGGAGTAAGAGGGGAGAGGGGTGAGTGTGGAGGAAGAGTGGGGCGGCATGTTAAGAGTCTCAAGGCAGTTAAAACACTTACAGTAATTGTTTCTTATTGTTGGGCTCTTGTGACATACTCTCTCTCTCTCTCCAATGAAAAACTTGAATATGTAGTTTATGTAATGTGGAGCAGAGGAGGCCTCGAACCTGGGCCTATCGTGTACCCTTTGTAAGTTTTATTTGGTGCATAATAAACATATCGAATATATCTTCTCTCATTCTCTTCTTCTTCTTCTGTGTTGTCCTTTCCTTCCACTATATTTATTGGGGTTCTGAAATCTCTATTAAAATGAAGCCCTGACCACCTCGCTTGGATCGTAAGGGCTGTGTGGTCAGTATGTAAAACTCTCTCTCTCTCTCTCTCTCCCAGTGTGTGTGTGTGTGTAAAGGCATAACAAGTACCGTAACTTCATAATGAGCACATTTAAAATTCACACAGCACAACTCGCTCTTCCACAATGTTTCAAAACAAATTATGATTAAATCTGTTGAACTATTTGTGTTGCAATTGTTGGGGATGCTGGTGGTACTCTGTGAAAATTTGAACACTTAATCGTAATATAAATGGTACACATAAAAGTTTTGTAATCGTTTATATGTTATAATATGAATAGGTAAACCGAAGAACACTGTGTATGTGTACCATTTTTTTTTTCAGGGCGAGCAATAGTGAGCCTGTAACTTGAAAGAATCGGTCTTTGGGTGGGACATTTTTCTATTGGAAAAAAAAAAAAAAGCAAACAAAACAAAGCAAAACAAATATAGCCTAGCTTGGAGGGCTACAATTTGTATATATGTTTGTATTTATTTTTGATCATGTTTATTTATATTATTTTTATTTTTGGAAAGCCATTTTGTTAGCTTAGGGGACACACCATATAAGTTATGTAACTCAATCGAGTGCATAATGAAGATGAACGTCTGGTAGTTTTATAGCCTTGTTAACTAGGCATAATGGTGTAATTGTGTGGTTCCTTTTATCTGCGCGGAAATAATGTACATGGTTTACTGTAGGCCTAGTCATGCTTGGGGATTATTAAAACGTGTGTGTGTGTGTATGTTTTTTTTTGTTTTCTATGTGTATGAAGGAGGCAAAAGGCAGGTTGCCTGAACGAGTGTCTCCCCCAAAGCTAACATAGTGACTGTGACAGAGAGCCAAATTTATGGGATCATTGGGATGTTGGGGTTAAAATGCCTTGACACAAGAAGTTTAAAGCAGTCATAGGATGAAGCTCCTCTGTATTCTCAATTACTTGCAAAAGGTTTGTTATCGAGTACTCACTTCGGAAACCTACTTGTTCTTTTGGCTGACTTGAATTTATTGTTCTACCTATCCGGTTGGTGGCGAAAATTGTGAACAGGTTATACACAACAGAATGCAAGCTAATTGGCCGATAGTGTTTCAGGTCGCATTCATCTCCTTTTTTTTTGTAAATGAGGATAATGGTGGCATTTTCCAAGCTTTAGGAACCTTTCGACTATTACTTTATTTTATTTGCTACAATTGAACACATCATTATTAAGAGGGTAAGAGAGAAAGAGAATGGCTAGAGGGCCCTAAGACTAACGACTTAAATTAGTGTTTATCCCGCATGACAATAAAACAGGGTATCACACCGGAGCTTTATCAGCAACTTTTAAGGGGACAGTGGCTGCTTGTTTGGTCTATTAATTAATGTATTCATATATTTTTTTAGTTTCCTCCCTAGACCTCCATCAAGCTTTGAAAAACATCCCCTAGAACCCCCCCCCCCCCCTTCAAGATAGATTTGTACATTTTTCGGTAGACGAATGTCCCGGCCAAAGGCCGATTCCTCCTAAAATTAAAGGCTCGCTATCGCTCGCCAGGAAAAAAATCGACACCTAAATGGCACGAAGGGTCCTAATATTGACAAATAAATGGGGTGAAAGGTCTTAAAATCCCCAAGCTACTAATGGAACCAACGTCTTAAAATCTCAAAACTAGTGGGGCTCCACTTAATCCGCAACTTTATGCTAGCAACATTTTGAGACTAGTTTCCACTGGTACTGACAACAAGGCTGGAGGTAGATTATTTTGAGACTAGTTTCCACTGGTACTGACAACAAGGCTGGAGGTAGATTATTTTGAGACTAGTTTCCACTGGTACTGACAACAAGGCTGGAGGTAGATTATTTTGAGACTAGTTTCCACTGGTACTGACAACAAGGCTGGAGGTAGATTATTTTGAGACTAGTTTCCACTGGTACTGACAACAAGGCTGGAGGTAGATTATTTTGAGACTAGTTTCCACTGGTACTGACAACAAGGCTGGAGGTAGATTATTTTGAGACTAGTTTCCACTGGTACTGACAACAAGGCTGGAGGTAGATTATTTTATGTGGAACAATTATTTTCAAATCTCAGTTGCGGAAATAAGTTGAGGGAAATGTTCTCGTGTAATACCGTCGTTAATGAGTGAATCTTGGCTGCTTCAAGGACACTGTATATTACTTAAGGGGATATTTATGTTTTTTATGGACCCCCTTCTCCCTCTTGTTTAGCACCATTAGTTTTGAGATGTTAAGACGTTCGCCCCATTTCTTTGCTAATATTAAGCCCTTTCGTACCATTTACAGTGGGTGTCAATTTACGTGACGAGCGACAGCGAACCTGTAATCTAGGAGGAACCGGCCCTCGGCTTTGACATATTTCTACCGAAAAACATTTTGTTTTGCATTTCTTTATAGCTTGATAGAGGGCTAGGGACCAAACTACCCCCCCCCCCTCCCTAATAAGGCGTTGAAATAATTATTGTTCTTATAAAGGTGCTTGTTGTTCTTGTAATGATGATTGTTCTTGTTGTAATGGTGAATATTTTCGTAATGGTGGTTGTTGCTGTGATGATAATTATTGTTGTGATGGTGATTGTTCCTTTTGTAATGGTGATTGGTCTTGTTGTAATGGCGATTGTTCCTTTTGTAATGGTGATTGTTCTCGTTGTAATGGTGATTGTTCTTTTCGCAATAGTGATTATTCTTGCAATGGCTATTTTTATTATTGTAATAGTGAGTGTTATTTTAGTAGTGGTGATTTGTGATTGGTGATAGTGATTGTAATTCAAGTCATGGTATTATTTGTGATTGGTGATAGTGATTGTAATTCAAGTCATGGTATTATTTGTGATTGGTGATAGTGATTGTAATTCAAGTCATGGTATTATTTGTGATTGGTGATAGTGATTGTAATTCAGGTCATGGTATTATTTGTGATTGGTGATAGTAATTGTAATTCAAGTCATGGTATTATTTGTGATTGGTGATAGTGATTGTAATTCAAGTCATGGTATTATTTGTGATTGGTGATAGTGATTGTAATTCAAGTCATGGTATTATTTGTGATTGGTGATAGTGATTGTAATTCAAGTCATGGTATTATTTGTGATTGGTGATAGTGATTGTAATTTAAGTCATGGTATTATTTGTGATTGGTGATAGTGATTGTAATTCAAGTCATGGTATTATTTGTGATTGGTGATAGTGATTGTAATTCAAGTCATGGTATTATTTGTGATTGGTGATAGTGATTGTAATTCAAGTCATGGTATTATTTGTGATTGGTGATACTGATTGTAATTCAAGTCATAGTATTATTTTTCCTCCCGTCCGTCTGTGAGTTCGCAAAATATACCGATAACGATTTATTGTCTATGTATGTTGTTACGTATCTTGATCCTCAAGTGGTTAACTTGATGAATCTAGATAGCACAGAGATATATATTAAGGTATCAGTCAGCTGAAGGCAAAACAAAAGTAAAATCTAATACAATTATTTCCTGTTGTGGCTTCCTTTTCTTTTGGATCTTAGGACTTGGTATCCTTTATTGACTGATACTCTTTAATTATGAAAAATACTGAAACTAATTAAAGTCATGTAGTATTTATAAAGAATTATTATTTAACCGAAGCTTAGTAGGCTATGGTTATGAACCGAATAAGTTATATCTAAAGAAGGACTATTAATTCTATAAAAGTCTTGAAAGATAAATATTAAAGTAAGAATATTTCTGTCTCTTACCCTTTTTTAAATGAATAGATAGTTTTCTTATATGTCCTTTTATTTATATTTAAATGTAGTTATTATTCTTGGTTCTTGTCTTACGTTAACAGTATTATATTATTATTATCATCAGGATTTATATCAAAGTCACATAAAAAGTTAGATATATTTAATAATTAGTTAAATGTATTTCTTAACCACGTAACATTGAGGTTTGATTATGAGTAAATTAAGTTACAGGATCGCTTCATAGATTCGATTCAGGTCTCACTCAAATATGAAAAGCAAAAATAATATTTTGAAGCTAAAATAATTTTCTTCAGCTTAGGAAATCACTAGAAGTAATATTAACACAGCCATGTTAGTCTAAGGCGATATTACTAATATGAGACAATAGCATCACCGTACTAAGCACCGTTAAGCAATGTAAGCTTAATTACAAGAAAATGAAAGAACTCGTAAGTATTAATATAAAACAATAGTATTACTTTCATCATAACCCAATTACTTAAAGAGTTGCTTTAGTTCACAAGTTAGTCAACTAAAATAGTTAAGTACATAATAATAGCGTTAACGTTAATTCCCTATCACATATCTCACTAACCAACATAACGTAAGTGTTTACACCGAACACACTTAACACACACTTATATAATCTGACTGACAGTCACAAACCCATTATAATACTTCACCCCATCTTCCTCCAGCTGCAAGTTCACCTTCCCCAACTCCAAATGAGACTGATTTGAATGCCCACTACTCGGGTCTTATATACTAAACAATGATGGTGTAGGAACGAATCAGGAGGCGAGTGATGGTGCGCGCTCCTATCATAGCTCCTTGAGTTGCATAGCTGGTGCGTGGACCAATGGAGTCTCCTGGCGTCGATCATACGTCATAGCGTCGGGTCATTGAAGTAGTTTGCAGGGTCCCCTATGACGCACGCAGGTGTGAAGGCTTGTTTGCTGGTATGCGGACGAGCTGGTTTCCCACTCGCTAGTTCGCTCGCTAGTCTGCTTCGCCGCTTAGGTAGTTTGACACTTCTTCAACTCTAATTCTAACTCTTAAATTAACATACAGGGCTCCGTATGTCAGAATGTATGTACTCAGGCACATACCCAATAGTTGGGGGTGGCCGACTCGAGACAGAGACCGAACTGAAACAACATTTAAAGTTCCACTTCTTAGAGTCCAGGACCACTTTCGCGTTCCGTCGCCCCTTTCTGTCTCATCAAGAAGGTGGATTTTGCAAGGGGAGGAGGATTCTTAGCCACCCGCCCCCAGAATGAAAAGTAGAACAGTAAAAGAAACAAACATAAATGGCTGAGGTTGGGTAGGGTATACCAAACTTCACTCTGGATACGACCAGCCCTTACCCAACGATTGATTGTAATTTGATGAAACTGGACAATTATTATTGAGAGTTTCACTTATTTTTGTCATTTTCGAGCAATGCATTTTAGCTTGTCCCGTAGGCTAACTAAAATGCCTTTCCAGACTTCTCTCAAACAAGAAAATGCCCACCTAGACCCCCTTCAAGCTAAATGCCCACCTAGACCCCCTTCAAGCTAAATGCCCACCTAGACCCCCTTCAAGCTAAATGCCCACCTAGACCCCCTTCAAGCTAAATGCCCACCTAGACCCCCTTCAAGCTAAATGCCCACCTAGACCCCCTTCAAGCTAAATTTGTACATTGTTCGATATCAAAATGTCTCGATCGAAGGGCGATTTCTTCTAAGTTACAGGTTCGCTTTCGCTCACCTAGATAAAATGGACACCTGCATGGAGTAAACCATCTTGTTATCGTCAAAGTAATGAGGTGAAACATCTTTAAATCCCCAAACTAATAGAGCAAAACAGGGGAGTTCAAAAAGACCCACGTCGGACAAATAGGGTTAAGACTGAAATTAATATGAAGACATCAGAGGAACTGCAAGGCATAACTAAAACTAAAGGATATTTTGTTTATAATAGGTTCTTGTTTGCCATCCTGACCACGGGTAATGACTTAAAAGGTGAGATCCTTCACTTTAAAAAAAAAAAAAAAATATATATATTATTTTTCTAGTTTCCTTGCTAGACCTCCATCAAACTTAAAATGAAACCCCTTAGACCCCCTTTCAAGATAAATTTTTAAATTTTTCGGTAGAAAAATGTCCTGGCCGAAGGCCGATTCCTCCTAAATTACAGGCTCGCTATCGCTCGCCAGGAAAAAATCGAGACCTAATTGACAGGAAAGGTCTTAAAATTGACAGAAATGGGGCGAAAGTTCATAAAATCGCCAAACTAATGGGTCTAAAGATGAGGGAGAAGGTGGTTTAGAAAAGCGACTCGTCTCCCCTTACTTAAATGACTGTTATGATGTACAGTTCCCTGCACAATTTCCTTTCCTCTCTGAAATGTTATTTACGAAAGTAAAATTAGTATTTTTGAATTAGGAGAGTTCCTTGCTATGCAATAGTTTATTCACCTTCATATGCAACTGTTAAACAAGATAATACACTCTAAATTCAATAATACTATTTTTACTTCCATAAATAAAATCTCAGAGAGGAACTGAACTTGTGCGGGGAACTGTACATGACTCTTAGTGAGTCCTGGCTGCTTCAAGGACACTAGCCTTTATGTAGTGTGTTAATGTCTAGGGTCAGGAATTGGGATGATTAAGGAATTAAACGATTTTATGCAGTTTGAGAAGGACCTATATTATTCTGACGACTTACTAAGATCGAATTTACCCCTTTGAGTCCTGACGGTTGATTATAGGCTAAAGAAAAATTGTCTAATGGTGACCAGAATATAATGAAAATGACGTCATCGTGCTGACGGGATTAAGTCAATCCGGTATAACATAATGCAATATTTTACTTAATGCTGACAATTAGTTAAGGATGGATTTAACCCCTTCAGCACGATGACGTAATTTTTGTCTTATTCTGGTTATCATTAGACAATTTGATTTAGCTTATAGCCTACCGGTACCTTCAAGACTCAAAAGAGCAAATACTATCAGAATCGCATACAGATATCCAGAATGAGTTCATTTATTTCAAAAGGCGTCAGTGTTCTGAAAGGGTTCACACCAAGTTCAGGTTGGCTACAGCAAGACATTATTTCGATTTACAACTAGAACAAAAAGGAAATTCAATGACTGGGTGGTGTAGCTACACTGTAAAAGTGAACACTTGAATGTAACAAAAAACGGTACACATAAACAGTGATATGATCGTTTATGTGTTATAATATGAATAGATGAACAGAACAGTGTGTATGTGTACCATGTTTTCTACAATTAAGTGTTCATATTTTTAGAGTGTAGACTATAGCAACTGTTACGAACTGGCACTCGGGTACACAAGGGCTCTCAATCAGGACTCGAATACGGCTCGCTGCCACAACGGAAACACACGATCCCAACCCCTGAGTACTGCCAGTCGAACAAAAAAACACCAATACCCTCCAGAGTTCAATCTGCTATAACGGGGTATACAAGAACTCGGTACTAGTGTTCAACAACAGACTAATAAAGAGACAGGAATTATCTAGTCTGGTCAACAATCAAACAATGAAGTAAGAAACAACAACACAAAAGAATAGTGTTGGCCGAAGCCGAAGTAATCCACCCTTGACTATGAACTTAAGAAGTCCACCACCCTCTACTTCGGATCGGCACTATTACGTTACGTTAATTAATAGTCCTTAAGCATCGAGCAAGGAATCTTCTGAAAAAAGTTAGATGCTTCTCGGATGCTCGTAAGAAGTACGTATCGGATTTTGAACAGTAATTCAATAAGCAAAAACACTGGCAATTAAATACTATTAAAGGCTTAAATTGGCATAAGAATAATTAAAAGAATATGCAATAGTAAATGGCAAACATTAAAAGGAAGTACTCCGCAAATGCAACGGCAATAGCCTACTCGGATTGTGCTCGTGGGCCACTAATCACTAAAGTAGCCAAGCTTGCAACACATGAAATCAATAGTGCATAAACAATATCATACATAAGGAAAGCTTCAATACTATTCTGTATCTACTAATCGAGTAAAGTCTAGCGGGGGTACTGTAGGCAAAAAGGTAGCAGTGACTGAGCAAAAACGGCTCGTAGCCTAGCGAAGTCCTCACAACTGTTTAAAGTATTACGTTAAAACTAACAAGTGCACTTTGAGAAATCCAGATCCCTTGTATCTGGTTTTCTCCCGGCTCCTTGACAAAGTAAAAACAAACTGTTAATAAAATACAGGGTGGTTAGGCTCTTGCCCTCACGCACTGTACATTATTAACTCAACACAGTCAGCCGCGAAGACAACCTAGGCTTCACTGAACCGAAACGAGTATGCAGGTTTATCGCTTAACCACTGCATCAAACAACAACTCGTAACACAGAAAAGCCTTACCCCAGTCTAGCATTACCTAGACTAGCAGAAAACAGGAATAATAATAATAACACACAGGGAAATGCATATACAAGTGCAACAAACATAAATCAATCCTATTCTAAGTCAACCCTTCCAAAATAGGCTATCTAATAGGCAAGTATCTCGTGAGAACTCAAGCGATAATACGTTGGCTGACTAGCTCTGCACCAACGGGACCATGGAAGTTTAACAGGGTAGGGAAAAGAGGAAATAAGAATGTAAGGTAGTAGAGAAAGTTCCCATCAGTCAGAAGAATATAAATAGTTAGCAAGGGAAATGAGAAGTCGCTCTGCCTAATGAGTTCTGATGAAAAAATGGCTAGACTTCCCTTTTATACCCGGCCCTCTAGTGAGCCCAACGTGAACTACTAAGGACCGCCCACTGACAACCATTACGTAATTTCTCTCTCTCCTCTGGGATACACAAAGGCTCCCCTAGCACTGAGGGAGGGAGGAGTGCTAGTGAGTTAGGCCTACCTCCTGCCTGGCGTACCCACTGACACCTAACTGTGGCTGTTTCTCTTCCCATCATTACAAATAAGTTTTACACACAATACTTATAACTAATGATATAAAATAGAACTCGTTGACTCAGATGAAAACAAAATACATATTCATAATACTTATAGTACAACGGCTCACATGAACTGAGTTAGGAAACTCTACATAGACTACAGCCAAAGTTCCTGCCCTGACGATCCTAGCGAGAGTGGGGCATGACTAGGCGTTCTGTACAACATGCTCACACGTGGACATGCGTCACACCTCCCCCAAGATTTTACTCGCTCAACCCTGAGCTAAAATCTGACAAACACAGAACCCCATCAAGCCCCTCACACCCAGCGACCGCATGGCACTAAAACAAAGCTGAGTTTATCACCAAAACACATCTTATTATTAAAAAAAAAAAAAATCACATTTTATAACTCCTCCCAACAATAGCAAAAAGACACAATATCATGCTCCCAGAGCGAGCTTACAGCAGCTCAGCCGTTTGATAGTTCGTGGACTACTCAAACTCTATAGGCTATGACAAACTTATACGATTACCTATATCAAAAGAAAGAGTTTTATATGATTTTTATATTTTAATATGTTTTTCCCGGCTGCACTATAAGGGCAGCCTATTTTCCTCCACTCAAACCCACACACCTGTGATAGCCTACGACTGATCATCCACCCTTGATAAACAATCCGCGATCACATTGTCACATCCAGCAATATGACGGATGTCCTGGTTATACTCCTGCAACATCAAAGACCACCTGGTCAGTCTCATATTGCGATTGTGAAATTGATTCAGGAATCTCAAAGGGTGATGATCAGTGTAGATAACCACGACTGGGCCATAGGCTGGAACATACACCTCGAAGTGCCTGAGCGACAGCACAATCGCCAGTAATTCCTTTTCTATTGTAGAATAGTTCTTTTGTGCAGCATTGAACTTCTTAGAAAAGAAACTTACTGGCTGTTCCACACCTTCATCGTCTGTCTGTAGCAAGACGGCACCAGCCCCTACACCACTAGCATCTGTTGCCAGCTGAAAAGGCCTGTTAAAGTCTAGGGCCCTGAGTATCGGGTGAGTACATAGCAAATGTTTCACCAAAGTGCCTTTTCACACTCAGGTGCCCACAAAAACTTTTTGTCTTTAGATAACAAATCTGTGAGAGGTGCCAACACCGTTGAGTAACCTTTTATGAAGCGTCTGTAGTAGCCTATCATACCCAAGAATCTCATAATCTGCTTCTTGGTTGTTGGGTGCAGAAATTTATTGATAGCCTGTACCTTGTTCTGAGGAGGGCACACCTGTCCCCTTCCCACTACAAACCCAAGGTACTGCACAGTGGCTTTTACTAAGTCACACTTTGCCAAATTTACTACCAGACCTGCTTCACTAAGTTTCCGGAACAAGGTCTCAAGGTGCTCACAATGGCTCTCAAAGTCGTCATCATAAATGATTACATCGTCCAAATATACGGTGCAATTCGGAATGTCCTTTACAATTTCATTCATCAGGTTCTGAAACGTTGCTGGTGCATTCTTAAGTCCGTAAGGCATAACATTGCACCGGTAGGTACTCCCGTCCACAACAAAACCACATACCTCTTTAGCACGCTCGGACAAAGGTACTTGCCAGTAACCTTTTACTAAATCTACTTTAGACAAAAAACGAGCATTACCAATTTTGTCAACACTATCATCAACCCGAGGAAAAGGATTTGGGTTAGTTGGAGTCAAACCGTTTAACCTACGGAAATCAATACAAAAGCGTACCTTGCCATCTGGCTTAGGCTGCAGTGTTACGGGGGAAGTCCACTTAACTGTGCCTTTCTCTATCAACCCTCTACCGAGCATATACTCCAACTCATCCCTCAGAACTGGTAGTTTTATGGGGGGCACACGGTACGGGATTGACTTAAAGGGTATATGGTCCCCCACGTCAACATCATGCATAGCCTGAGTAGTGAGGCCTGGGTGTTCAGCAAATACAGTGGGGTATGAACCGAACAACTGACGGATAGCATCAAACTGCGGCTCAGGCAAATGAGCTATAGCCTCGTCAGCCCTTAGGCTCGAGTTCCCCGCCCACTGATCCGCTGAAACATGTTGATCCCAGCTATCCTCCTCTGAAGCTTGACTGTCCCCCTCTCCTTCTCCACCACGGCCGCAACAAGCCAACACAGGGACAGTGAGAGGCTCAGAGGGGCGCCTCACATACTCTTTAATAAGGTTCACGTGACATAACTGGTTCTTTTTCCTCCTGTCTGGAGTGGCAACAAGGTAATCTAAGTCTGAAATTTTTTCTACAATTTTATAAGGTCCAGTGTACTTCGCAGAGAGGGGGTTATCAACCAAAGGCAACACAATTAATACCTCTTGTCCTACAGTGAACTTCCGGAGCCTCACCTTGCGATCATACCTGTCCTTCATCAAAGCTTATGATTCTGTCAAATTTCTACCTGCCATCTCCAGACTCTTAAGCATGCGCTCACGGCTTTCAAGCACATACTTTAATAATGGACAAGGCTGCACAGTCCCCTCCCAAATTTCTTTCAGCATGTTAAGGGGGCCCCTGACACGGTGTCCAAAAATCAGTTCGTTTGGACTAAATCCCAGGCTCTCACCAGGTACCTCCCGAGCAGCAAACAGCACATAAGGCAATCCAAAATCCCAATCCATACCGTTGTCAGCATAATAACACCTGAGCATGCTTTTAAGTGTAGCATGCCACCGCTCAAGTACCCCTTGACTCTCAGGGTGATACTCTGACGATACTACTGCTCGTATCCCATGCTGTTGCATTGTTTGCTTGAACATGTTGGAGGTGAAATTAGATCCCTGATCAGACTGAATCTCCTCCGGGTACCCGTACCTTGAGAAGTACCACAACAAGTTACTGACTACCGTCTTAGCCATTCCATTTTTCATAGGGTATGCATCGGGGTATCTAGTGGCAACATCCATTATGGTTAACAAAAATTTATTTCCAGCCTTAGTGGGAGGGAGTGGACCAACCATGTCAACAATAATTTTACTAAAGGGTGGCCCAATCACAGGAATAGGGTGTAACGGAGCCTTAGGAATAACTTGGTTCGGTTTCCCGACACGTTGACAAATATCACATGAGTTTATCCATGACTGCACATGAGACTTCATCCCCGGCCACCAAAACAATTTCCCCAAACCCGCCACCGTTTTCTTGGCACCCAAATGTCCTGATAATGGAGAATCATGAGCCAACCTAAGCAAACTTTCCCTGCAGCCCTCTGGCATGACCAGCTGGTCAACTGTACCTGATCCGCCCTCCCAGTTCCTTTTAGGATCTTGATATCGGTGGTATAAAATTCCATTAACGAAAAAAAAATCCCCTGCCTTTGCATCCCTATCTTCTTCTAACTCCACAGCCCCATTGGTACAATGCAAAACCTCTGGATCCTCTAATTGCAACTTTCGAATGTCTGTGGGAGCCAACATGTCTAACTGCTTGGTCAACAACTCATGCCCTCCCCCAACATCCAACTTAGACATCCGGTTTTCTCGCTGCAGGTAACGGTGCTGTCTCTGAGTCTCTGCCTCCTCCACTACTTTATCAACTGTGTTAGGCACTGGAGTTACAACAGACTCGGTCAAAGGTCCTGCTATTGGGTCTTTTGGGAGAGCCACTGGTTCTAAACTCTTCAAACTTTTCCCAGCCTTCCGCTTCTCCTTAATTCCCTTCCTCCGCTGTTCTGTGGCCTGGGAAATAGGCTGTGATACCTTAAATGCTTGGGAACGAGTTACCACACATGCCATCTGTTGGCGTTGACAACTCACTACCCACTCTTGTTCCTCCTTACTCACGTCGGCCGGCCTCTCGGCAACGACTAAGGGTGGAACTTCTAAAGTAGGCACCGCAAAGTCGTTGCCGAGAAGAAGGTCGACGCCCTCCACTGGCAATTTCTCAACGATCCCAACATCTAAGTCCTTAATCACACCATCAATTTCCAGCTCCACATGAACCAACGGGTATGACCTGGTCGCATTAATACCCTGAACAACAACCACCCGTGCCGCATTAATTGGTCGCCCCGTGAAATTCTTCAAAAGTGTCTGTGAAGCTCCAGTATCACGCAAAACTTCCACCTTATGCTGGCAACCCGCCCAACTTACCCTACCGGTCCCTCTATGGGCGCAAAAGACATCACGGACAGGGGACGAGCCTTCCTGAGTCTTATACATAGCCTGTGACCCTGCCGCTGGCAAACTACCCTGGGTAAATCCAGACGACATTTCAGCCACACCTATGCTGCGCACCAAAGACACGGCTGCAGTTGGCGGCTTACTAGGACAAGATTTTGCATAATGCCCCTTCTTTCCACAATGAAAACATTCCACTTCCCCTATCGGTCTCTTCCGATAAGGGGCGGAGTTCTGACCCTTCTGTAATGGGACGGCTGTAGTCTTTGGTTCAGTCCTGGTATCTTGGCTTTTAAACTGAGGTTTATATCTATAGTGATTGTCCTGAGCTCGAGGGATTAGAGTATCGCGCCCCTTGGGAACTGCATCAACACGCTTTACAGATTCACATCCCCTGATTAGCGACAACCTGAGGTCAGCCATCTCAGCTGCCTCTTGAAGAGTTCTTGGGTTCTTTTCTTTAATATTTAAAGTCATTTCTGCACCAGTACACTTATAAAACTGCTCGAGCAGAAACAGCTCAGTCAACTGTTCTGCCGTCTCAGCTTTCTCAGAACGTGTCCAGTTTTTAAGTGCATCTTTTAAGTCCCGGGCATGTTCAAGAAAGGTCGCCTCCCTAGTCTTTGTAACACCCCGAAACTTCAATCAATATGTTTCCGGTTGCAACTCGTATGCCCGTAGGACAGCTCTCTTCAATTCTGGGTAGTCAATGCAAGACTCTAAAGGCAGTGCATCATAAGCCTTCAGACCCTTACCCGTAAGTCTTGAGGAGACTAGAGCTGCCCACTTCTCTTCAGGCCAATTATGCTCCCTACACTTCTTCTCAAAACGATTACAAAATTCTGTGACTTCAGTTTCACTAAATACCGGCACCAATTGACTAAGTGGGCCAAGGACTGTTCTCTTACTTGGCCCTCACGGCCCATCCGAGTCCCTGTTGACTCTGCACGAGTCTTATCTAAATCTAATTTAGCACAATATTTCTCCGAGTCGTACCTAAGCTCAGCCTCGTGCCTCCTAACCTCAATCTCATGCCTCCTAGTCTCATTCTCCTGCTTCCTAGTCTCATTCTCCTGCTTCCTAGCCTCAATCTTAGCAAGCTCAAGTCTAAATACCATATCTGGAGACAGGCAGGAAGAGGGAGCTGCCACTACTGAAGGATGGGGGGCAAAAACTGGGGAACCACCACGTGCACCGCCCGAGGGCACTCCAATCTGCCAATTCTCATCCCTCTGTGGGAGAGTGCTAACCTCCGGTAACTGGGTGGACGGCACTGTGGGAGTCGAGTGAGAGGGGATCTGGGGAGGAACCCCCCCAAACGCCCTCTCCTCCGAAACCCCATGTCGCCCACGCAACACCCAGGAAATCAGCTCCCCCTTGGACATCCCTGCTACATTGGAAATGCCCAAAACCTTGGCTATCAGGTGCAAGCCACAAACATCCACCCCAGTCAGCCTCTCCTCCGTCACGTGGTACCGCTTACTCACAAAAACTCTAGCATCCTCCTCACTGGTTACTAACGGCACACCTTCAAATGACATCTCTCGCTCATCGTCAGTGCTAATGCACGACATACTGAAGTCCACAAAAAAATTCTCGAGACAAAAGTGTTAAACTTCCTATGCAAACACTAATTACTAAATTAACTGGAGTCTCTTAAATGCTTTACTAATTGCCATACAAAAAAAATATTCTTCAATATGCACGCTAAAATACAAACAAACAAATGTTGTACAACTCTGCAAAAATTTATACTGTTCACAAAATCCTAAGCAAGGTCGCCATTTGTTACGAACTGGCACTCGGGTACACAAGGGCTCTCAATCAGGACTCGAATATGGCTCGCTGCCACAACGGAAACACACGATCCCAACCCCTGAGTACTGCCAGTCGAACAAAAAAACACCAATACCCTCCAGAGTTCAATCTGCTATAACGGGGTATACAAGAACTCGGTACTAGTGTTCAACAACAGACTAATAAAGAGACAGGAATTATCTAGTCTGGTCAACAATCAAACAATGAAGTAAGAAACAACAACACAAAAGAATAGTGTTGGCCGAAGCCGAAGTAATCCACCCTTGACTATGAACTTAAGAAGTCTACCACCCTCTACTTCGGATTGGCACTATTACGTTACGTTAATTAATAGTCCTTAAGCATCGAGCAAGGAATCTTCTGAAAAAAGTTAGATGCTTCTCGGATGCTCGTAAGAAGTACGTATCGGATTTTGAACAGTAATTCAATAAGCAAAAACACTGGCAATTAAATACTATTAAAGGCTTAAATTGGCATAAGAATAATTAAAAGAATATGCAATAGTAAATGGCAAACATTAAAAGGAAGTACTCCGCAAATGCAATGGCAATAGCCTACTCGGATTGTGCTCGTGGGCCACTAATCACTAAAGTAGCCAAGCTTGCAACACATGAAATCAATAGTGCATAAACAATATCATACATAAGGAAAGCTTCAATACTATTCTGTATCTACTAATCGAGTAAAGTCTAGCGGGGGTACTGTAGGCAAAAAGGTAGCAGTGACTGAGCAAAAATGGCTCGTAGCCTAGCGAAGTCCTCACAACTGTTTAAAGTATTACGTTAAAACTAACAAGTGCACTTTGAGAAATCCATATCCCTTGTATCTGGTTTTCTCCCGGCTCCTTGACATAGTAAAAACAAACTGTTAATAAAATACAGGGTGGTTAGGCTCTTGCCCTCACACACTGTAAATTATTAACTCAACTCAGTCAGCCGCGAAGACAACCTAGGCTTCACTGAACCGAAACGAGTATGCAGGTTTATCGCTTAACCACTGCATCAAACAACAACTCGTAACACAGAAAAGCCTTACCCCAGTCTAGCATTACCTAGACTAGCAGAAAACAGGAATAATAATAATAACACACAGGGAAATGCATATACAAGTGCAACAAACATAAATCAATCCTATTCTAAGTCAACCAATCCAAAATAGGCTATCTAATAGGCAAGTATCTCGTGAGAACTCAAGCGATAATACGTTGGCTGACTAGCTCTGCACCAACGGGACCATGGAAGTTAAACAGGGTAGGGAAAAGAGGAAATAAGAATGTAAGGTAGTAGAGAAAGTTCCCATCAGTCAGAAGAATATAAATAGTTAGCAAGGGAAATGAGAAGTCGCTCTGCCTAATGAGTTCTGATGAAAAAAGGGCTAGACTTCCCTTTTATACCCGGCCCTCTAGTGAGCCCAACGTGAACTACTAAGGACCGCCCACTGACAACCATTAGTAATTTCTCTCTCTCCTCTGGGATTCACAAAGGCTCCCCTAGCACTGAGGGAGGGAGGAGTGCTAGTGAGTTAGGCCTACCTCCTGTCTGGCGTACCCACTGACACCTAATTGTGGCTGTTTCTCTTCCCATCATTACAAATAAGTTTTACACACAATACTTATAACTAATGATATAAAATAGAACTCGTTGACTCGGATGAAAACAAAATACATATTCATAATACTTATAGTACAACGGCTCACATGAACTGAGTTAGGAAACTCTACATAGACTACAGCCAAAGTTCCTGCCCTGACGATCCTAGCGAGAGTGGGGCATGACTAGGCGTTCTGTACAGCATGCTCACACGTGGACATGCGTCACACAACACACTATTTCGCCTTACAAGTAGAAATAAAAACAAAGGAGATCCAAAGATTGGGAGTTGTATAAGCTAACAGGACTTTTAAACGCGAGTTTGTTGAGTTGAGTCCATGTTGAGTTGAGTACATGTTGAGTTGAGTACATGTTGAGTTGAGTACATGTTGAGTTGAGTCCATGTTGAGTTGAGTACATGTTGAGGTGAGTACATGTTGAGGTGAGTACATGTTGAGTTGAGTACATGTTGAGTTGAGTCCATGTTGAGTTGAGTCCATGTTGAGTTGAGTACATGTTGAGTTGAGTACATGTTGAGTTGAGTCCATATTGAGTTGAGTCCATGTTGAGTTGAGTCCATGTTGAGTTGAGTACATGTTGAGTTGAGTACATGTTGAGTTGAGTACATGTTGAGTTGAGTACATGTTGAGTTGAGTACATGTTGAGTTGAGTACATGTTGAGTTGAGTCCATGTTGAGTTGAGTACATGCTGAGTTGAGTACATGTTGAGTTGAGTACATGTTGAGTTGAGTCCATGTTGAGTTAGTGGAGTCCATGTTGAGTTAGTTGAGTCCATGTTGAGTTAGTTGAGTCCATGTTGAGTTAGTTGAGTCCATGTTGAGTTGAGTACATGTTGAGTTGAGTCCATGTTGAGTTGTGTACATGTTGAGTTGAGTACATGTTGAGTTGAGTACATGTTGAGTTGAGTCCATGTTGAGTTGAGTCCATGTTGAGTTGAGTCCATGTTGAGTTGAGTACATGTTGAGTCACATGTATTTGAATCCAGGATTATATGTATGAAAAGAAACATGTTTGATTTACAAAATAATTGTATACAACAGTTAATTGGTCCTATTATTTAACTGCTGTGTAATAAAATACTATGTTAACCCAAACATATACATTTTCCTTCCAAACATAAAATCACGGAGTATATACAAAAAGTGTACCTGTGACCAACTGTACCACCAAACCCATCGATAACGAACCGGATGTGTTTTGATAAAGGGAGTTACTGTTATGACACTAACGACAGACTCACACAATCTCTTATTCCACTAATTTACTATGACAAATTATGACGTAATTATATTTTGACAGGTCTTGTATATAAATGTTACGGTATCAATATTCAGCAGTGCTCTGAATTAGCCTAACCCACTTACTGCTTTTCGTTACAGAGATACTATCGACAATATATTATGTTTAACTATATATTTACTATGACTGTCATCATATCTTGCAGTAAATGAACCGGACCCCTCTTGTTTTTCAGTACCGGAGCTAACAATTTGTTTGTAAATGTGTATGAAGGAGACAAAAGGCAGGCTGCCTGTAACGAGTGTCTCCCCCAAAGTCAAAGGAGTGACAAAAATCCAAAGTCAAGAGACTTTGGGGTCAAAATGCCTGGACCAGCGAAGTTTAGAGCAGTCTAAATTATAGGATAAAGTACAGATTGATTGAGGGAGAGAGTACCAGAGTTCACTAGTTGAGTAGAAGAAAGACTGGGAAAATTTGCTAGTTCTTAGGTTAGAGAGCTGGACAGAATAGGTTTGGGACTGTGTTGAAAGGCGGGTTTTTTTTTTTTTTTTTTTTTTTTCTATGTGATTGAGGGAGGCAAAAGGCATAACTGCCTATAGCGAGTGCCTCCCCCATAGTTGAAAGAGTGACAGGGCCAAAATCAAGGGACGTTCGAGCCAAAATGCCTGGACACACGGAGTTTGAAGCAATTTAAGTCATAGGAAGAGGGAAAGACTGATTCTGGGAGAGAGTTCCAGAGCTCAGATGTTGAGTAGAAGAAAGCTTGAGAGTAACGTTTCACTCTTGGGTTGGAGAGTTGCACAGAGTAGGGGTGGGATTGAGTTGCAAGACGGGTACCACGTGCCCTACGTAAAGGAGGTGGTATGCACTGGGATAGCTCTGAGGAACACTGATTATTATAATAGCGATAGAATAGCGAGAGAGATGCAACATTGCGGCGGAGAGAGAGAGATTGCAGAGAGTTGGTGAGTGGACGGGAGTTAATGATACGAAAGGCCTTCCTTTCAACTTTGTCTAGGAGAGCGGTGTGAGAGGAACCTCCCCACACATGTGAACAATACTCAATACAAGGGCGCACTATGCCCCTGTACAGAGCAAGAAGCTGTGCAGGGGAAAAGAACCCCCTAAGGCGGTTGAGCACACCCAGCTTCTGGGAGGCTGCCTTAGCAAGACTGGTAATATGGTCCTTCCAAATGAGAGCAGAAGAAAAAGAGACACCAAGAATATTGAGAGAAGATGAAGGGTTGATTTTTGTATTGTTGAAGAATAAGGGATAGTCCGCTGGGAGATCCTGACGGGTAGATAGATGGAGAAATTGGGTTTTGGAAGCATTAAAGTTAACAAGGTTTTCTCTGCCCCAATTGGAAATAGTATTTAAATCAGAATTTAAGAGTTCTATGGCTTCATTACGTTTGTCGTTGAGGGATTGCTGGCTGGGGCGTTCTGAAAAACTAATGGAGTAGTGTAAGGTTGAGTCGTCTGCGTATGAATGGATGGGAATTAAGGTACAGTTAAGGAGATCATTTATAAAAATTAGAAAGAGAATAGGAGATAGGACAGAGCCCTGAGGAACACCGGAGTTTATAAGGTGAGGAAGTGAACAATGGCCGTCCACAACCGCAGCTATGGAACGGCCGGAAAGGAAATTAGAGACAAAGGCACAGATGGAGGGATAGAAACCGAAGGAGGGTAGTTTAGAAATTAACGATTTATGCCAGACTCTATCGAAGGCTTTCGATATGTCTAGTGCAATAGAAAAAGTCTCACCGAAGTCCCGAAAGGAAGATGACCAAGAGTTAGTAAGATATGAAAGAAGATCACCAGTAGAGCGACCCTTAAGGAAGCCATACTGGCGATCTGAGAGCAGATTATGAGAAGAGAAATGCTTAAGAAATTTGGAAGCAAGAATAGTTTCAAAAACTTTAGAAAGACAAGAGATAAGAGCAATTGGACGATAGTTGGAGGGTTGAGAGCGGTCACCCTTCTTTGGGACAGGTTGAATGTGAGCAAACTTCCAGCATGAAGGGAAGACGTTAGAGGATAGACAGAGACGAAAGAGTTTGCCTAGGCAGGGAGTCAGCACGGAAGCACAGTTTTTGAGAACAACAGGAGGAACACCGTCCGGACCGTACGCCTTATTAGTGTTAAGCCCAGAGAGGGTAGAAAGTACATCTTTAGAAGAGATTAGGATATTAGGCATAAGTAAGAGAGAGGAGGGCGGAGAGGGAGGAATAGCACCGGAATCATCCAAGGTGGAGTTTCTAGCAAAAGTTTGAGCGAAGAGTTTAGCTTTGTCAGAGGAAGAAGTGATGGTTGTGCCATCAGAGTGGGAAAGGGGAGGGAAAGACGAGGAAGAGAAATTGTTGGAGAGGTTTTTGGCTAGATGCCAGAAAGCTTGGGAAGAGCTAGAGTTGGATAGTTCAGTGCATTTATTATTGATGAAAGAGTGTTTGGCAAGTCGAAGAACAGATTTGGCTTGATTCCGGGCAGAAACATATGAAGAATGAGAGTCTTGAGTTTTAAGGCGTCGGTACCGTTTGAATGCTTCCTCCTTATTGCGGACAGCAGTAGAACAGGCGTGAGTAAACCAAGATTTTTTAGCATTAGTCTGAGAGAGAGAGAATGGAATGTATGCTTCCATGCCCGATAGGATTACCTCGGTAATGCGTTCAGCACTCTCCGAGGGTCCTCGGCCATGGAAGCAGAAATCATTCCATGGGAAATCAAAGAAGTACTGCCGAAGAGCCTCCCAGTCGGCAGCGCCAAAGTGCCACAAGCGCCGCCGGCTAGGAGGATCGGGTGGCTGTACTCGAGAGATAGGACAGGTGACAGAGATAAGTTTATGGTCGGAGGAGCCCAAAGGAGAGAAAAGATCGACAGTATAAGAAGAAGGGTTAGAAGTTAGAAACAGGTCAAGAATGTTGGGCCGATCTCCGATGCGATCCGGGATACGGGTGGGTTGCTGAACTAACTGCTCTAGGTCATTTAGGATAGAAAAGACGTAGGCTTGTTCACCAGGTGGATCAGTAGTGTGAGAGGAGAGCCATTGGCGGTGGTGAACGTTGAAATCTCCTAAGATGGAAATTTCTGAGAAAGGAGAAATGGATAGAATGTGTTCCACTGTAGAGTTTAGATAGTCAAAGAATTTAGGAAAGTTGGTAGAGTTAGGGGAAAGATAGACAGCACAGAAATATTTAGTAAGAGAATGACAGGAAAGTTTGAGCCATAAAGTTGAGAATTCAGAGGAGTCGAAATCGGGAACACGAGAGCAAGTGAGTTTGTTGTGCACATATGCACAACATCCGCCTTTGGCTTTGAAACTAGGATAGAGAAAGTAGGAGGATACAGAGAAGGGGTTGCTGGATGTTGCTACAGACACCTGGGTTTCGGTGAGGAAGAGAAGATCAGGTTTTTAGGAGGAGAGATGGTGCTCAACAGAGTGAAAGTTAGAGGAAAGTCCGCGAATGTTGCAGAAATTAATAGAAAGAGTAACAGGCCGAGGTCCAGGTAATTGTGTGGGGTCGTCAGGGGATGGTCGGTCGAGTGAGGGGGCATTTATGGTCCCCCCCCCCCCTGGGGACTCCGAGGCTGGGCTAAAATTCATCATTTTGTGTTTTTTTAATTTTGGTGTGGAGGAATGAAGTGTGGTGTGCATGTTTAGTGTAGTGAAGTGGATAGGAGGAGGAGGTGTTTGTGAGAGCTAGCTGGATTGCTCTCAGTGTAAATGAGGCACAAAGAAAATCAGTAAGAGAGGCCAAGCAAATGAAACAGGAGTTCCAGCGACTCTTTATCACATGCCTATAACCTCACCTGGGTCTAGCCCTGATCGATTGGTGCCTACAATCTCCCCACTTAAAATCGCTGCAAAAGAGGGGTTATGCACTGGAGAGCTCTGAAGAACACTGATTGTTGTAACAGCAATAGAAGAGTGAAAGAGATGCAAAATTGCGGCGTGTAGAAAGATATTGTAGCGAACTAGTAAGAGGAAGTGAGTTGATGAGGCGGAATGCTTTCGACTCTACTCTTTTGAGAAGTGCAGTATGAGTGGAACTACTCCACACATGCGAAGAATACTCGATGCATGGGCGCACTTTGCCCCTACACAGAGCAAGAAGTTGTGCAGAAGTGAAGAACCCACGGAGACGGTTGAGCACACCTAACTTTTGAGAAGCTATTTTAGCAAGAGTGGTAATACGATTTTTCCAAGAAAGATCGGATGAAAAAGATACACCAAAAATATTGAGAGATGATGAACGGTAGATGTGTGCATTGTTAAAGAGTAATTGATATTCATGTGGAGGATTGTGACGGGTAGATAAAAGAAGAAATTGGGTATTAGAGGCATTGAAAGTAACAAGATTTTGTTTTGCCCCAATCAGAAATAATTGATAGATCAGAAGACAGGCGTGCCATGGCCCCGTTATGTGAGTTATTGTATTCTGGGTTGTTGTAAAAAACTAGTTGAATAGTGTAAAGTAGTCATTAGCATATGAGTGGATAGGACTAGAGGTACAGTTGAAGAGATCATTAATGAATATTAGAGAGAGAACTGGAGACAGGACAGAACACCATAGTTGATAGGTTGAGGAAGTGAGTGATGGCCGTCCACAACTGCAGCTATTGATTGGTCAAAAAGGAATTTTGAGACAAAGGCACAGATGCAGGATAGAAACCAAAATAGGGCATTTTGGAAATTAGAGATTTGTGCCAGGCTATATCGAAGGCTTTCGATATGTCTAGGGTAAAAGAAAAAAAAAACACCGAAGTCCCGAAGGGAGTATGACCAAGAGTTAGTAAGATAAACAAGGAGATCAGTAGAGCGGCCCTTAAGGAAACCATAGAGGCAATCTGAAAGTAGATTATGGGAAGATAAATGCTTTAGAAATTTTGAATTAAGAATAGTTTCAGAACTTTATAGAGGCAAGATATGAGAGGAATTGGACAATAGTTGGAGGGCTGAGAGCGGTCACCCTTCTTTGGAACAGGTTGAATGATAGCAACAGAGACGAAAGAGTTTACCTAGGCATGGAGTCAGCACAGAAGAACAGTTTTTGAGTACAATAGGGGGAACACCATCCAGTCCGTACGTCATCTTAGTAATAAGCCCAAAGAGGGCAGAAAGTACATCCTTAGAAGAGATTATGATATTAGGCATAAATAAGCGAGAGGGGGGTGGAGAGGGAGGTGTAGCCCCATAACCATCCAAGGTGGAGTTTTAAGGGAAAGTTAGAGTGAAGAGTTCAGCTTTGTCAGAGGAAGAGGTGACGGTGGTATCATCAGAGTGGAACAGAGAGGGGAAAGATGAGGAAGTGAAATTGTTGAAGGGATTAACTTTTTACTCTTTATGTGAATATATAATCTCGCTAACTAGAGCATGCTAAAGTTCGTGATATACGGTATATATTTTCGTGATAATCAGTTTCTTTCTAACGCAAATGCATACCAAATATTTGGCCAATCACCTTTAACCTGACTAACTAATTATCTATAAAACCCATCTTTCTCAAGTATTCCTAGATTCCTAGATTCAATCTTCCCACAATTATCTAATTGATTATTCTTCTATAAAGACGAACCTCGCCTCAACATGTAAACAAATAGTCTTAGGTATTTACTTATGAGGTTTTACTACCAATGACATATTCTAATAAATCCTAATTTTCTAACTAACTATTAGTGTATCGTTTTCTTAATAATGAAGAACTGTTCCTTTAACACAATTTTCCTTATATTACATAATTTGTAGTCTTTACCTGTATTATCTCTAATTCACCTAATATAGGTAACATACATTTTTAGGTTGGCAAAACCAAGCCTGTCTATCTTCCCTTCTTTTTCTTTTAAGTATTTGCAAGGCCAATAGGTCCCATAACAAAAATTATTATTGGCAACTATCCGTCTTCTTAAAACCTTGGAATAGGCCAATACATACTGCTCAGGTTTTCTTCTTTTGGTTCCCCTGTTTCTTGCCTATGCAGCTGCCAAGAAATCTGGTGCAGGTAGGCGATTTGGGTACACGCTCTTGAGTACTTCAAGAGAATTTGTGTTAATGGTGATTGTATAATCTTGATCCTGGAGGCTTGCTACTGCTGCTACAAATCATCTGCAAATTCTCTGTCCGGTCTGCTATTATTCCCAAACATGTGTTGGGAATATGCTGGAAGGCTCTAGGAGTGCCAAGAAAAGGATCCGACCCAGTCTGTGCCGTCTGTCTCTCTGCCTCCCTCGGGAGGGAATATAAGAAAGATGAGACAAGTCCCCTGCTCTCCGCTTCTTTCATGCCACGCAGTTACGCCAGCTCACACGCTGATTGGCTGAGCAGCCCAGCCCGTGTGACAGGTGCCCGGGCTGCTCCTCTGCTCTCTTTTATTCTCCTTTTTGGCTTTCCTTTCATTATAATAATATCCAGGCAACGAGTTTCTTCTATTATTGAGTAGTTTATGGGAGTATGGGACTTGCACCGTGGGAAGATGTTCTTTTTGCCAGAATGAATGAAGTGAGAAGACGATGAAAGTGATTAATGTGCAGCCGACCAATCAACGCGTGGGCTAGTCTCACCATAGCTTCAGTGTTACTATCCCGCTTCCTTTGTTCATCTAATGGCCTATTTGGGCGTCCATTTACTTTAGGTCGGCAAGAAGGATAAATTTGAGCACCATTCAAAGTTCTTGGAATTTCTTTTGGAATCAAATACCTTCTTTCCCCTTCCTCAGATTCGCTACTCCGCTCTAAACCAATGAGCTCGGAGTCTGCTTTTCCCCTTTTCCAATCAGCATCCGCTTCTTCACTTTCTTCAGATAGGCATTCCTCTTCGGATTCGGAGTCTGTTCTGGAGATACCTGTAACAGCTAGTGGACCAAAGGGGTTTTACTGAGTTAAAGGAGACTTCTCTCTTGTACTACTGTTGTTCTGGTTCTCTTCTTCATCGCCACTGACCCTTTCAGAAATGAACTCAGTATCATCATTCCTTATTGGTACCTAATATCTTTTGGTATACCAGATTTGAGTGGCATTTAAAATGTCCCATTCATTCCTGTGCCAGACCTGGTAGGGTCCATTAATATCATAGATCCGAAAGGGTCCCTCGTATCTATATTTCTGATTTCTCCGCCCCAGTAGGATCATGCCTCTTTACCAGTATATATTCTCCACAGATATTAGGAGGGTTGATTAGATTGATTCTCTTGTATTTGCTTCCTGATCTCTCTTCTTTCTTCTTATTCTTGGCAATATTCCCCTTCTCGTTGAGGAGGTAGGTTTTTTTCTTTTTGAGGGAAATATGCTTTTTTAAGGTAGATGTGGGGTAATTCCAAAAATAATGTAATAAGGGGAGTATTTGGTCATGCGGCACATGGTAGTGTTGACTCCCTAAACTACCTCAGGTAAGATCTCTTGCCATTCTTGGCTAGTTTTTCTCCCTGTGAACTGAGATTTGCCCAAACACAGTATTCTAACATCCGGTGGTTCCGTTCACGCACTGCATTCCCCTGAGGCCAATAGGGTGAGGCGTGTCGAATCCTGTATCCCAAGGAATCTCCAATAGCATACCATACTTCATCATCAAATTTCCGACCTCGAATGCTTAAAATGCTATCTGGAATAATGCCATAAACATAGATGACCTTTTCCAAGATACATTTTGCAACAGTTTCAGCTTTCTTGCGATAGCACAATTCCGCACAGGATAGGATATATTTCTTGCTCTGTTTTCGAGGTAGAGCTTCCACTACATCAACAGATAGTATCTCCCATCGTCGTCCTGTATTTACGTAACCCGTGACTTGACTCAAACTCCGGCCGTCCTTACCTCTTTGACAGCCCAGACAGCTGAGGATAACTTCTTTCACTATCTAGTCCGAATGGGTAGTCCAGTACCTCTCACTGAACTGCTTTAGGATCCTGGATTGTCCCAAGTGAACAGCTCTCCTCTCCTCCTCTCTCTTCTCCATGCATGAGTGTGATCATGTATCTGGCTTCCTCATAAACTAATACTACCCTGTTTTGGGAGTCCCTCCATATCTCCCCATCATGATGGATCTTTATCATTTGTTGTTTAGTGAGTCTAGGGAATTTTTGTTTCCCTTTTATCTGCATAGAGGAAATTTATAATTGAGACAAACCATTGGCTTTAGTATGTAGTTTACCAGGCCAATGCTTCACTTTGAATGAAAACTCTTCTAAGATTCCCTTCCATCTAACGAACAGGCTATCTTCAGTCTTCATCTTCCGAATCCACTGTAGACTGTGATGATGAGTGATAACGTCAAATTTGACCCCAGCTAGGTAAGGTCGAGAATGCTGTACTGTCCAGACTAACGCCAAACATTCTTTTTTAGTGGTACTGTAATTTTGTTCACCGTTGTGTAGGTATCGGCTGGCACAGGCAACAATGCCTTCTTTTCCATCTACTTTTTAAGCCAATACGGCACCTAGTCCATCATCTGAGGCATCCATATACAACTGAAAATATATAGAAAAATTGGGTGGCACACCGTGGGTTCCGAGGTAAGTTTATCCTTCAAAACTTCAAAAGTGGCCTGAATACTTAAGTCCCAATCAAACTTTCCCCCATTTACTAATGAAGTATTGATAAGTTTATCAATTTTTGAGAAATTTTGGATAAATCTCCGTTAGTATGAAGCTATTCCAAGGAAAACTCGGACTTAATTACTGTAGTCGGCGAAGAAATTTCTGAGATGGCTTTAACTTTCTGTGGGTCGGGTTGAATCCCTTTCTTTGACACCACATGGCCCAAATATGCCACTTCTCTAGCTCCCAGTTGAAATTTTTACGGTTTAAGTTTTAATCTAGCCTTCCTTATCCTTTCCAATACTTCTCAGAGTCTTTCTATATGCTATATCCAGGTGTTGGAGAATATGATGTCCAGATAAGTCAGACACGTGTGCCACACCAGTCCCCTTAGTACTTCATCCATCACTCTGGTGAAGCTAGCAGGTCCATTACAGACCCCAAATGGAAGGACTGTAAATTGGTATAATTTCCCTTCAGAGGTGGCAAACACCGTTTTTTTATGGTCTTCTTTTCTTAGGGGAACTTGTCAATATCCACTTTGTAAGTCTAGGGTAGAGAACCAAGTTGACCCGTGCAAAGATTCTAACGAGTCCCTGTAAGATGAGGATAAAAACTAGTCACCACTTCTTTTGGTCCGCATTGGATGTTTACCCCTAACTGACTCATGAGGTCTATTCCCATATATCCATAATTGTCTCTATTTGATATTCCGGCTAACACGCACATGGTAGTTTTAAACTAAATTCCTTTCCACTGTATTATGAGAGGTTCCGTATTTCCTAGTATATGTAATGGCTGCCCTCCTGCTCCTGCCAATTTTACATTAGTAACACTTAGGGGTCCCAACTCTGGTATACTGTATATTGACAAAAAAAATGTCTATTAAACAGCTTCTATCTGCTCCCGTAGTGACTAGCAGATTTGCTACTCCTCCATTTATGACCACAGTTTCACAGGATGTCTGTTTGTCCAGAGTTCTTACCCCTCAATAGCGCTTATCTATGAGAGGACTCTGGCAAAATGTTCAGTCTCGTCAGGTTCAGTGATAATGCCGGTTCATAGTCATGTTCGTTTTCCTTTTTCACTTAATTTTCTTTCTTTGGCCCCATTTATTTTTTATGGGGCCATCAATAGTAGTGGTCTCGGGTAAGTTAGTGGTCTCGGTTGGTTAGGTAGTGCTCTCTGAGTCTGAGGTGGATTCATGCTATCTATCTATCTATCTATTGCCTGACGCCGTGATCTCCGAAGGGGTGGCCACGAACGAACCGCCCCCATGCACCTCTGTCCCCAGTAAGTCGACGCCCCTCCTCCCAACCAGCACCGCCTTCATTAATATACTTCCTCACTCCATCCTTCCACCTCTCCTTCGGTGCACCTTTCCGTCTCTATCCTTCCACCTCGCTCTCGTACACCCTCTTAGTCATTCTCTCGCTTTCCATACCTTCCACATGGCCGAACCATCTCAAGTTGTTCCTTTTCACACTTTCCAGCACACCTACCTCCACACCACACCTCCTGCTTACTTCCTCATTCGTCTGTCTATCCCTCCATGTAACTCCGCACGCACTTCTTAGGTAACTAATTTCCACCGCTCTCACTCTTGGTCTGAGTCTCTTCCCGAATGTCCATGCTTCGCTTCCGTAAGCTAGTGTCGGGATTACCACACCATCATGCAAGGACTTCTTCACTTCCATACTGACCACCCTATTTCTTGTTACTGCTTTCAACGTTCCTACAACCCTCTTTCCCTGTTCATCCTCTCCCGCACTTCTTCATCCATAGTCCCATCTTTACTCAACACACTGCCCAGATGCTTAAAAGAGCTGACAATCTCCATAGCCTGACCGTTCAACTTCACCTCACACTCATGCTATGGTTTGGAAAATTTTGACAATTTCTTTGGGGAGATTGTAGACACCAATCGAGCACGGCAATACTCAGGGGAACCCTCATAGGCATGTGATAAGGAGTTGCTGGAACTCCTGTTTCATTTGCCTGGCTTCTCTCACTGTTTCTGTTTGTGTCTCACCTACACAGAGTTATCCAGCTAGCTCTCACAAACACCTCCTCCTCCTTTTCATTTCACTACATTATACAAGCACACCACACCTCTTGCCAATAAAAAAACAAAACAAAACAAAAATATATACAAAACGTTTAGAATAGCGACTTTCAATCTTTCAACTTTGGGAGAGACACTTGTTACAGACAGCTTTACCTGTTGTCTCTTTCATAAAAAAAAAAAAAAAAAAGTACGTGTGACGTGTCCCGTTCGTTGGCAGAGCAAAGAAACGTATAATCTTCCTATGATTCTTTGGGGTGTTTTAATCTTCCCTCTTTTTTCTTCGTCTTTGAATTCGCTGGCTTCCATTACTTTCCTAATGGCTTCCATCAACTCTTTTGTTGTGGCCACTTCATGAATTATATATTAATGTGGTTGTTTTTATTTGACAGTTAATCATACACTTCACTTTATTTAATAAACCTTCTTTAAGAAGGATTGAACTTGTCTTGGCCCGGAACAAAAAGTACTAATATAACGGAAATATACAATATTAAATAAAATTAAGTTTATGATTAACTGTCGAATAAAAATCAACGCCATTAATATATAATTGTGAGAATTTATACAACATTTGGTGGCAACAAAGTGGGATTCGACAAATTGATCATGATTAACACAAATTGTTTGATTAATCCACAACATGACGACGCTCCTTCCATTTAGAGTATGGGAAGAAGGGAAAACAGAAATAGAACTATGGATTAAACAATTAGAATGTCAGTTTACACTACTAAAAATCACAGAGGAGATAACAAAAAAGTTGGCCTATGGCGCAGCACATTATGGTTTTGAATTTTACCACCCACAGGGTATAATTTAAGCTTCTGAATTATATATTCCCGTAACAGTTTATCACTGGGTGTTATTCAATGATTGCCTTATTTCAGCTTTGAAATTCAAGTCATACTAATATATCAAATCAAAAGGAAAATTAAATCAGAGTAACTAGTGACTTGTTACTCATAAAGTGAATATATAATCGCGCTAACTAGAGCATGCTAAAGTTCGTGATATATATATTTTCGTGATAATCAGTTTCCTTATAACATACAGTACATGCTTACCAAATGTTGTTCTATTATTGGGTGGCTTATGGGAGTATGGGCCTTGCACCGTGGGAAGAATGTTCTCTTTGCCAGGATAAATGATGCAAGAAGACGATGAAGGTGATTGATGTGCCGCCGACCAATTAGCGCATGGGAAAGGTGTTTGATCAGGCCGCTGCAGCACCTATTTTTGTTATCCTGAAACGTTGGCTGCTGATGGGTTGTTTGTTTGTCACCACATCTCTGCTAACTTAGGTCGTGAATGAATGAATGCATAATTATAGAAAAGGTGGGTGAAAGTGAAAGAAGGGAAGTTTTTATTGGTGTAGTAGACAAATAAATCAGATGAACTACAAATGCTGTGTTGGCGTCAAATGCTGGTCGTTGATTAGATGCCGGCTTGATCGTTTGATAACGTAATGCATAAATGCGCGGAATTTCGATGTGAGTATCATAGGTTCGAGTCCTTGGAGTGCCACATGTATTTATTGATTTCATTAATTGAGTTTAGAAGTAAAGTTGGTTGGGGAAAAAACATAATATTTAGTACCACACTAATAATGATAATAATAATAATAATACGGTAATAATAAATATCATACTATAATAATAATAATTATTATAATAATAATAATAATAATAATAATAATAATAATGATAATAATAATAATAATTAATGACACTTTATCATGATAAGGTGAAGAATTGTGACGTCTAGAGTTCCTGTACTGAGAGAATAATCCCCTTGATTAGGATAAATTATCTCATAACATTGACCAGATTACACAAAAAACAAAAACAAAAAAAAACATCTAAATTAATAGGATCTGTGAACAGCAAGATTAACTCAAACCAATTGTCGTAGATGTCAGAGATGTATTATAATTGTCGTAGATGTCAAAGATGTATTATAATTGTCGTAGATGTCAGAGATGTATTATAATTGTCGTAGATGTCAGAGATGTATTATAATTAAACATCGCCATAATATTTGGAATCCTGTCAACTTTTACACTCCACATCCCCACAAGCAACAACATTACAAAACACATCTAATTGATAGGCATTGTAGAAAGTCAAATGAACTTAACAAAACACATCTAATTGATAGGCACTGTAGAAAGTCAAATGAACTTAACAAAACACATCTAATTGATAGGCACTGTAGAAAGTCAAATGAACTTAACAAAACACATCTAATTGATAGGCACTGTAGAAAGTCAAATGAACTTAACAAAACACATCTAATTGATAGGCACTGTAGAAAGTCAAATGAACTTAACAAAACACATCTAATTGATAGGCACTGTAGAAAGTCAAATGAACTTAACAAAACACATCTAATTGATAGGCACTGTAGAAAGTCAAATGAACTTAACAAAAATAGCATAGATATTAGAGATGTGTCATAATTGATAGGCACTGTAGAAAGTCAAATGAACTTAACAAAAATAGCATAGATATTAGAGATGTGTCATAAGGAAATATAACTATAATATTAAACATCTTGTCAACTTCCAAAGCAATATCCCATAGCTTTAGATACCGGTACACGAAAGACCAAATGTTCCTAGTTAGTGGTAAGGCGGTGGTGAATGTCTGGGAATTAAAGCCCTTTGCAATCAAATTAACTGAAAAACTTAATGAATGAATGAATACAAGAAAAGAGAGAATGAGTAAACATAACTAAAGTCGCACTCGGTAGAGCGCATACCTCCGCCAACGCTAATATCACCCTAGACCTAAATTTCCTTCTGGATCTGGGTTCCAGGGTATGATGCGGATCGCTTTCTAAATTAAACCACTTCTTCCTTGGCGCATATCCTACCACTCCACCAAATTTCGTGAACATCGGTTCATAACTTTGTGAGATATCTTTTTTAAAGTGAAACAGGCAGACAAACAAACATACAGAGGAAAAATCATAACTATTGTCTAACTTGATGGGCGGAGGTAATAATGAATGATTACAATTTAATAATGAATGAAATGAAGGCAAGAAATATAAGTAAATGCATAAATAATACAATGAATAAAGGAATACATGAAATAATGAACAAATAAAAAGAATGAATAGAAAAAAGAAAAACAAATAGAATGAATTAAAATAAAGAAGGAATAAACAACTACAGGGGCATTCGGTAGAGCGCATACCTCCGACTACTCTGGCGGAGGCACTGATATGCTCTCTACTGATCGCCTCATAAATCACTGCTTCCTTGGAGCATATCCTATCCACACACCAAATTTCTTGAACTTAACACCTTAAGAGCAGGTGGAGGAGTATATTTGATGTGCCGTCCAGCGGTGGGTTTGACCATAAACGAGCTTGTTTCCGTGCTCGTTTTCATGCATAAACAAGAGCCAGAGCGTAATACAAGTATGCATCCCTGAAAGGGCGTTAATTCAGCTTTCCAATGACACCAGAACCATCCTTCTACGATCACTGGTTGTCTTGCAACGATCGTGCAACCGAAGGGCAAAATCGGTAAAATATGGTAATTTTCTTACAATATTACATGTGAAACGAGTGAGAGAGGGTGGAGTACAAAGGAGTACATCTCAGTAGCTCCATGGCCACCGTGGCGAGCAGTCATGAGGTAACCTACGCTCCTCCCACTGCTCAGCTCTCTCTCAGAGCACATTACGTGCTCAAAATTGCACTCGACAATAGCCGTGACCCACCACATAGGCCACATTTATTTAACGACAATAGCCGGGTGCCGCCAGTTAAGGGCTAAGTTCATAAATGTGTGAGCCGTCTACACTGGCGGAGGCATGCGCTCTACCGATTAACTCCTAAACTAAATCACTTCTTCCTTGGCACATATCCTATCTGTCAACAAAACATTCTTATAAATCGGTTCATAACTTTTTGAGATATCTTGTTTACAGACAAACAAACAGACCGGAGGCATAAATATAACCTCTGGCCAACTTCGTTGGCAGATGAATGTATGAATGAAAGAAAACTATGAATGAGTGAATTAAATGAAAGAATTAATTAATTCATTACTAAATAATATAAATAGTTATATTGTACTATAAAGACACAACAGTTTCGATTCTCTCTGGAGGAGAACACCTAAAGAGGACTCCAAAGAGACTCGTGTCGTGTCGTTACAAATAAACCATATTTATATCATAATATTATGGACATGGTTTCTCTAGTATTAAGCGTTAGTCTAATATGAGTTAAACAGGTGATAGCAACATATGAGCATTAAAACAATAGCTCTGTGTGTGCATGTGTATGTATGTGTGAGTGTGTATGTATATATGTGAGTATGTGTGTGTGTGAGCGTGCGTGCGTGTGTGTGTGTGAGCAAGTGTATTATGTAAGAGAGAGAGGGAGAGTGTGTGCGTGTGCGTGTTTATAATATGACTGGCTTCCGGGTTAGTTTAATGGCGCATTACGGCGTACTTGTGCTGATAAGACGTTCAGGCGATAATGTTGTTGAGGCTTGCGTGAGGGTGATGTTGCGCAACTTTTACGGAGAGAGAGAGAGAGTTACACAGACCACACAGACCTTGCGGTCCCAACTAGGTGGGCCGGTCTTATTACTACTAGAGACAGGGACAGTTTATACTAGAAGAATAGGACACCAAAGTCGAAGGTAATTTGCTTGGGCAAATCTGGTTATGGTGAGTTCTACTAACAGGAAGATATGAATAATAATATCCAAGTATATCTCACAAATACACGAGAACTTAGAAATTATCACGCCGTGGGTATAGTGGGTTAAAAGCTTGAACACTCGTTCTGAATGTCAGAGGTTCGATCCCGACTGGGGGTATTTAAACAAATATTAATATAAAACTATAATCAAACACAAAGGCAAGTCAGACAATAGGTACAGAACAGCACTTATATTTATACACAAATGTAATAATAAATCATAAAATGTAGGTACATTAATACACACAATACAAATTTACACAACAAGCTAAAAGAGACTTATTGTTAGAGGCCCTTTTTGCTTTTCGTCTATTTTTCCCCTTCAATGAAAACAAACTACACATTCCTATCCTTGTGTTTCCCTAGTTAAGTTTCTTATTATTACAATCGAACATTCCAGCTTCGGCGTAATATAGAAGATTAAGGGGAGGTTTTTAGTTTGTTCCCTATATTTCCATCAAGCTTACGATTACACCCTTTGAAGATAAATTTGTACATTTTTCGGTAGAAAAATTTCCCGGCCGAAGGCCGGTTCCTCTTATATTACAGGCTCGTTATCGCTCGCCAGGAAAAAAAATAGACACCTAATTGGCACGAAAGGTCTTAAAATTGACAGAAATGGGGCGAAAGTTCTTAAGATCGTCAAACTAATGGGGCGAAAGTCTTAAAATCTCAAAAGCAATGAGGGAGAAAGGGATCCAGAAAACAATCCCTCTAGTGGAAATCTCCCCTTAAGTAGTCGAGAATTAATTGCAAAAAACCACTGGAACATCCACTCGCGCACACCTATAGTTTAGTGATTCCCAAGTAGTAAATATTCTTCTATGATTAACTTGATTTAGATATTATAGTCGAGAGATATAGAGAAACATGAAATCATGATAATATAATATAGACTAACTTCGCCAAAACTCAACTCTGATATATAAATAATCGAAACAGTATTTTGCCATTTCCATGAGCAGTAAGGTGTTGTATACTGTATATAATTGACGAACGTAGATCAGTGGGTAGACAAGCTTTGACATGAACGAATGTACCAATTTAAAACGTATTCTTATGAATGAAGCTGAAAGAAAGTTGAGGGTAAAATTTGAGCAAATATCTTCTTAATTATTAAATTAGGTTCTATTTCACTTGAGGCCTCACCTAGGTAAGGAATGGTCTCAAGTAAAATAGACAATAATTTAAGAAGATATTTGCTCAAAATTTACCCGCATATTACTTCCAGCTTCATTCATAAGAATACGTTTTTACTACAGAATGGCTAGCCTTTATCTAAATAAGGAAGAAGGTGGGGGCCGGGTGGGGGGATTTCCAATTCCAAGAAGGTAGGTTCAGAAAATGGTAGGTGACGGGGGCAAGAATTACAGCATATGTTACGTTTTCTGGAACTATCTGTGACATAAATTGAATCGTGATAATGCTAGTGATTGAGATGATTATGACTGGTTGTGACGATGATTATAACAAGGGTTGTAATGCTTATGATGACAGTGGTTGTGATGATTATCACAGTGGTTGTGATGATGATTATCACAGTGGTTGTGATGTTGATTATGACAGTGGTTGTGATGATGATTATCACAGTGGTTGTGATGTTGATTATGACAGTGGTTGTGATGATGATTATCACAGTGGTTGTGATGATGATTATGACAGTGGTTGTGATGTTGATTATGACAGTGGTTGTGATGTTGATTATGACAGTGGTTGTGATGTTGATTATGACAGTGGTTGTGATGTTGATTATGACAGTGGTTGTGATGATGATTATCACAGTGGTTGTGATGTTGATTATGACAGTGGTTGTGATGATGATTGTCACAGTGGTTGTGATGATGATTATGACAGTGGTTGTGATGTTGATTATGACAGTGGTTGTGATGATGATTATCACAGTGGTTGTGATGTTGATTATGACAGTGGTTGTGATGTTGATTATGACAGTGGTTGTGATGTTGATTATGACAGTGGTTGTGATGATGATTATCACAGTGGTTGTGATGTTGATTATCACAGTGGTTGTGATGTTGATTATGACAGTGGTTGTGATGTTGATTATGACAGTGGTTGTGATGTTGATTATGACAGTGGTTGTGATGTTGATTATCACAATGGTTGTGATGTTGATTATGACAGTGGTTGTGATGTTGATTATGACAGTGGTTGTGATGATGATTATCACAGTGGTTGTGATGTTGATTATGACAGTGGTTGTGATGTTGATTATGACAGTGGTTGTGATGATGATTATCACAGTGGTTGTGATGTTGATTATGACAGTGGTTGTGATGTTGATTATGACAGTGGTTGTGATGTTGATTATGACAGTGGTTGTGATGATGATTATCACAGTGGTTGTGATGTTGATTATCACAGTGGTTGTGATGTTGATTATGACCGTGGTTGTGATGATGATTATGACAGTGGTTGTGATGTTGATTATGACAGTGGTTGTGATGATGATTATGACTAGACTGGTTGTAATGATGATTGTGACTGGTGTTTTGATAATGATTGTGGCAGTGGTTGTGATGATGATTATGACTAGACTGGTTGTAATGATGATTGTGACTGGTGTTTTGATAATGATTGTGGCAGTGGTTGTGATGATGATTATGACAGTGGTTGTGATGATGATTATGACAGTGGTTGTGATGATGATTATGACATTGGTTGTGATGATGATTATGACAGTGGTTGTGATGATGATTATGACAGTGGTTACAATGGTTATGACAGTGGTTGTGATGATTATTGTGGCAGTGGTTGTGATGATGATTATGACAGCTGTGACGCATGTCCAGTGTGAGCATGCTGTACAGAACGCCTAGTCATGCCCCACTCTCGCTAGGATCGTCAGGGCAGGAACTTTGGCTGTAGTCTATGTAGAGTTTCCTAACTTAGTTCATGTGAGCCGTTGTACTATAAGTAATATGAATATGTATTTTGTTTTCATCTGAGTCAACGAGTTCTATTTTATATCATTAGTTATAAGTATTGTGTGTAAAACTTATTTGTAATGATGGGAGAAGCGGCAGCCACAGTTGGGGGTCAGTGGGTGCGCCATGCGGGAGGTGGGCCTAACTCACTAGCACTCCCCCCCCCCTCCCCCCTCCCCTCAGTGCTAGGAAAGCCTTTGTCTATCCCAGAGGAGAGAGAGAAATTACGTAATGATTGTCAGTGGGCGGTCCTTAGTAGTTCACGTTGGGCTCACTAGAGGGCCGAGTATAAAAAGGGAAGTCTAGCCATTTTTTGATCAGAACTCATTAGGCAGAGCGACTTCTCATTTCCCTTGCTAACTATATATATTCTTCTGACTGATGTGAACTTTCTCTACTACCTTACATTCTTATCTCCTCTTTTCCCTACCCTTTTTAACTTCCATGGTCCCGTTGGTGCAGAGCTAGTCAGCCAACGTATTATCGCTTGAGTTCTCATGAGATTCATGCCTATTAGATAGCCTATTTTGGAAGGGTTAACTTAGAATAGGATTGATTTATGTTTGTTGCACTTGTCTATGCATTTCCCTGTGTGTTATTATTATTATTCCTGGTTTCTGCTAGTCTAGGTAATGCTAGACTGGGGTAAGGCTTTTCTGTGTTACGAGTTGTTGTTTGATGCAGTGGTTAAGCGATAAACCTGCATACTCGTTTCGGTTCAGTGAAGCCTAGGTTGTCTTCGCGGCTGACTGTGTTGAGTTAATAATTTACAGTGCGTGAGGGCAAGAGCCTAACCACCCTGTATTTTATTAACAGCTTGTTTTTACTTTGTCAAGGAGCCGGGAGAAAACCAGATACAAGGGATCTGGATTTCTCAAAGTGCACTTGTTAGTTTTAACGTAATACTTTAAACAGTTGTGAGGACTTCGCTAGGCTACGAGCCGTTTTTGCTCAGTCACTGCTACCTTTTGCCCACAGTACCCCAGCTAGACTTTACTCGATTAGTAGATACAGAATAGTATTGAAGCTTTCCTTATGTATGATATTGTTTATGCACTATTGATTTCATGTGTTGCAAGCTTGGCTACTTTAGTGATTAGTGGCCCACGAGCACAATCCGAGTAGGCTATTGCCGTTGCATTTGCGGAGTACTTCTTTTTAATGTTTGCCATTTACTATTGCATATTCTTTTAATTATTCTTATGCCAATTTAAACCTGTAATAGTATTTAATTGCCAGTGTTTTTCTTATTGAATTACTGTTCAAAATCCGATACGTACTTCTTACGAGCATCCGAGAAGCATCTAACTTTTTTCAGAAGATTCCTTGCTCGATGCTTAAGGACTATTAATTAACGTAACGTAATAGTGCCGATCCGAAGTAGAGGGTGGAGGACTTCTTAAGTTCTTAGTCAAGGGTGGATTACTTCGGCTTCGGCCAACACTATTCTTTGGTGTTGTTGTTTCTTACTTCTTTGTTTGATTGTTGACCAGACTAGAGAATTCCTGTCTCTTTATTAGTCTGTTGTTGAACACTAGTACCGAGTTCTTGTATACCCCGTTATAGCAGATTGAACTCTGGAGGGTATTGGTGTTTTTTGTTCGGCTGGCAGTACTCAGGGGTTGGGATCGTGTGTTTCCGTTGTGGCAGCGAGCCGTATTAGAGTCCTGATTGAGAGCCCTTGTGTACCCGAGTGCCAGGTCGTAACAAATGGCGACCTTGCTTAGGATTTTGTGAACAGTATAAATTTTTGCAGAGTTGTACAACATTTGTTTGTTTGTATTTTAGCGTGCATATTGAAGAATATTTGTTTTTGTATGGCAATTAGTAAAGCATTTAAGAGACTCCAGTTAATTTAGTAATTAGTGCTTGCATAGGAAGTTAAACACTTTTGTCTCGAGAATTTTTTTGTGGACTTCAGTATGTCGTGCATTAGCACTGACGATGAGCGAGAGATGCCATTTGAAGGTGTGCCGTTAGTAACCAGTGAGGAGGATGCTAGAGTTTTTGTGAGTAAGCGGTACCACGTGACGGAGGAGAGGCTGACTGGGGTGGATGTTTGTGGCTTGCACCTGATAGCCAAGGTTTTGGGAATTTCCAATGTAGTAGGGATGTCCAAGGGGGAGCTGATTTCCTGGGTGTTGCGTAGGCGACATGGGGTTTCGGAGGAGAGGGCGTTTGGGGGGGTTCCTCCCCAGATCCCCTCTCACTCGACTCCCACAGTGCCGTCCACTCAGTTACCGGAGGTTAGCACTCTCCCACAGAGGGATGAGAATTGGCAGATTGGAGTGCCCTCGGGTGGTGCACATGGTGGTTCCCCAGTTTTTGCCCCCGCTCCTTCAGTAGTGGCAGCTCCCTCTTCCTGTCTGTCTCCAGATATGGTATTTAGACTTGAGCTTGCTAAGATTGAGGCTAGGAAGCAGGAGGATGAGACCAGGAGGCATGAAAATGAGACCAGGAGGCAGGAGGATGAGACGAGGAGGCATGAGATTGAGGTTAGGAGGCATGAGGCTGAGCTTAAGTACGACTCGGAGAAATATTGTGCTAAATTAGATTTAGATAAGTCTCGTGCAGAGTCGACAGGGACTTGGATGGGCCGTGAGGGCCAAGTAAGAGAACAGTCCTTGGCCCAATTAGTCAAATTGGTGCCGGTATTTAGTGAAACTGAAGTCACAGAATTTTTTAATCGTTTGAGAAGAAATGTAGGGAGCATAATTGGCCTGAAGAGAAGTGGGCAGCTCTAGTCTCCTCAAGACTTACGGGTAAGGGTCTGAAGGCTTATGATGCACTGCCTTTAGAGTCTTGCATTGACTACCCAGAATTGAAGAGAGCTGTCCTACGGGCATACGAGTTGCAACCGGAAACATATCGATTGAAGTTTCGGGGTGTTACAAAGACTAGGGAGGTGACCTTTCTTGAACATGCCCGGGACTTAAAAGATGCACTTAAAAACTGGACACGTTCTGAGAAAGCTGAGACGGCCGAACAGTTGACTGAGCTGTTTCTGCTCGAGCAGTTTTATAAGTGTACTGGTGCAGAAATGACTTTAACTATTAAAGAAAAGAACCCAAAAACTCTACAGGAGGCAGCTGAGATGGCTGACCTCCGGCTATCACTAATTCGTGGGTGCGGGTCTGCCCAGCGTAGTGAGGCAGGTAACAAGGGGCGTGACGCCCCACCCCCCCGAGTTAGTGATATACCTTATGCAAACAAGTACAAGAGCCATGATACCAAGACTGACCACAAGACTAGCACCGTCCCATTTAAGAAGGGGCCGGGCCCTTCCCAGTACCAAGGGAAGCCCAAAGGGGAGGTGGAGTGTTATCATTGTCATAAAAAGGGGCACTTTGCAAGAGTCTGTCCTAGCAAACCACCTACAGCAGCTGTGTCTTTGGCCTGCAACATTGGTGTGTCTCCGAAGTCATCTGAGTTTGCCTGGGGCAGTTCGTCAGAGGCTGAGGCACAGCCAATGCAGAAGCACCTGGGAGGCTCGAACCCTGCTCAGGATGTTTTTTGCGACCATAGAGGGCGGGGTTGCGTGATGTGGGCGGGGCGCAAGCATGGAGTAGAGGTCTTGCGTGATACAGGTGCTTCCCAGACTCTGATGAAAAACTTGACTGGCTACCCTATAAATGCGGCTCGGGTGGTAGTGGTGCAGGGTATTAATGCAACTCGGTCATACCCGCTGGTGCGGTTGGAGTTGGAGGTGGATGGTGTGGCACGTGAATTGGATGTCGGGATTGTGGAGAAACTGCCAGTGGAGGGCGTCGACCTTCTTCTCGGCAACGACTTTGCAATGCCCGCTTCCGAGGTTCTACCCTTAGTCGTTGCCGAGAGGCCGGCCGACGTGAGTAGGGAAGAGCAAGAGTGGGTCGAGCGGTGCCAGACACAACCCATGGCGTGTGTGTTGTCACCCGAGCTCGGGCAGCTAAAGTGTCACAGCCTAGTCCTCCGCCTTCAGACCAGCGGAGGAACGATCAACAGGAGGAGGCTAAAGCTGGAGTTGGTTTTAAGAGTTTTGACTCGGCGGCTCTCCTGGGTGATTCAGTATTAGCACCATTACTTAATTCTGGAGTAGCCCCTGGGCCTGTCATCGAGAGTGACGAGGCTGGGCATGACGAGTCTCCACGACAGCAACGTTATGTACATCGAGAGAGACAGAGGGAGCAGCCCAGTATCGGGGAAGGTCATGCATTGCTCCGGGAGCAGTTAGATCGCTTGGCACCCTCAGATATAAGTCGGTTGCAACTAGAGGACCCTGAGCTCCAAACGTGTGCTAATGGAGCTGTAGAGCTCGACGAGGACGGCGATGCACAGCCAGGAGATTTTTTTTATTTAGAAGGCATCCTTTATAGGCGTTTTCAAGACCCTAAACGTAGTTGGCAAAAGGGGTCCGGAGTAGTGGACCAGTTGGTGGTGCCACGGGAGTGCAGGGATAGCCTACTGAGGTTGGCGCATGACACACCACTGGCAGGACATCTAGGGGTGAGAAAAACGGTGGCGGCTTTGGGGAAATTGTTTTGGTGGCCGGGGATGAAGTCTCATGTGCAGTCATGGATAAACTCCTGTGATATTTGTCAACGTGTCGGGAAAACCGAACCAAGTTATTCCTAAGGCTCCGTTACACCCTATTCCTGTGATTGGGCCACCCTTTAGTAAAATTATTGTTGACATGGTTGGTCCACTCCCTCCCACTAAGGCGGGAAATAAATTTTTGTTAACCATAATGGATGTTGCCACTAGATACCCCGATGCATACCCTATGAAAAATGGAATGGCTAAGACGGTAGTCAGTAACTTGTTGTGGTACTTCTCAAGGTACGGGTACCCGGAGGAGATTCAGTCTGATCAGGGATCTAATTTCACCTCCAACATGTTCAAGCAAACAATGCAACAGCATGGGATACGAGCAGTAGTATCATCAGCGTATCACCCAGAGAGTCAAGGGTGCTTGAGCGGTGGCATGCTACACTTAAAAGCATGCTCAGGTGTTATTGTGCTGACAACGGTATGGATTGGGATCTTGGATTGCCTTATGTGCTGTTTGCTGCTCGGGAGGTACCTGGTGAGAGCCTGGGATTTAGTCCAAACGAGCTGATTTTTGGACACCGTGTCAGGGGCCCCCTTAACATGCTGAAAGAAATTTGGGAGGGGACTGTGCAGCCTTGTCCATTATTAAAGTATGTGCTTGAAAGCCGTGAGCGCATGCTTAAGAGTCTGGAGATGGCAGGTAGAAATTTGACAGAATCACAAGCTTTGATGAAGGACAGGTATGATCGCAAAGTGAGGCTCCGGAAGTTCACTGTAGGACAAGAGGTATTAATTTTGTTGCCTTTGGTTGGTAACCCCCTCTCTGCGAAGTACACTGGACCTTATAAAATTGTAGAAAATTTCAGACTTAGATTACCTTGTTGCCACTCCAGACAGGAGGAAAAAGAACCAGTTATGTCACGTGAACCTTATTAAAGAGTATGTGAGGCGCCCCTCTGAGCCTCTCACTGTCCCTGTGTTGGCTTGTTGCGGCCGTGGTGGAGAAGGAGAGGGGGACAGTCAAGCTTCAGAGGAGGATAGCTGGGATCAACATGTTTCAGCGGATCAGTGGGCGGGGAACTCGAGCCTAAGGGCTGACGAGGCTATAGCTCATTTGCCTGAGCCGCAGTTTGATGCTATCCGTCAGTTGTTCGGTTCATACCCCACTGTATTTGCTGAACACCCAGGCCTCACTACTCAGGCTATGCATGATGTTGACGTGGGGGACCATCTACCCTTTAAGTCAATCCCGTACCGTGTGCCCCCCATAAAACTACCAGCTCTGAGGGATGAGTTGGAGTATATGCTCGGTAGAGGGTTGATAGAGAAAGGCACAGTTAAGTGGACTTCCCCTGTAACACTGCAGCCTAAGCCAGATGGCAAGGTACGCTTTTGTATTGATTTCCGTAGGTTAAACGGTTTGACTCCAACTAACCCATATCCTCTTCCTCGGGTTGATGATAGTGTTGACAAAATTGGTAATGCTCGTTTTTTGTCTAAAGTAGATTTAGTAAAAGGTTACTGGCAAGTACCTTTGTCCGAGCGTGCTAAAGAGGTATGTGGTTTTGTTGTGGACGGGAGTACCTACCGGTGCAATGTTATGCCTTACGGGCTTAAGAATGCACCAGCAACGTTTCAGAACCTGATGAATGAAATTGTAAAGGACATTCCAAATTGCACCGTATATTTGGACGATGTAATCATTTATGATGACGACTTTGAGAGCCATTGTGAGCACCTTGAGACCTTGTTCCGGAAACTTAGTGAAGCAGGTCTGGTAGTAAATTTGGCAAAGTGTGACTTCGTAAAAGCCACTGTGCAGTACCTTGGGTTTGTAGTGGGAAGGGGACAGGTGTGCCCTCCTCAGAACAAGGTACAGGCTATCAATAAATTTCCGCACCCAACAACCAAGAAGCAGATTATGAGATTCTTGGGTATGATAGGCTACTACAGACGCTTCATAAAAGGTTACTCAACGGTGTTGGCACCTCTCACAGATTTGTTATCTAAAGACAAAAAGTTTTTGTGGGCACCTGAGTGTGAAAAGGCTTTCACTTTGGTGAAACATTTGCTATGTACTCACCCGATACTCAGGGCCCCAGACTTTAACAGGCCTTTTCAGCTGGCAACAGATGCTAGTGGTGTAGGGGCTGGTGCCGTCTTGCTACAGACAGACAATGAAGGTGTGGAACACCCAGTAAGTTTCTTTTCTAAGAAGTTCAATGCTGCACAAAAGAACTATTCTACAATAGAAAAGGAATTACTGGCGATTGTGCTGTCGCTCAGGCACTTCGAGGTGTATGTTCCAGCCTATGGCCCAGTCGTGGTTATCTACACTGATCATCACCCTTTGAGATTCCTGAATCAATTTCACAATCACAATATGAGACTGACCAGGTGGTCTTTGATGTTGCAGGAGTATAACCTGGACATCCGTCATATTGCTGGATGTGACAATGTGATCGCGGATTGTTTATCAAGGGTGGATGATCAGTCGTAGGCTATCACAGGTGTGTGGGTTTGAGTGGAGGAAAATAGGCTGCCCTTATAGTGCAGCCGGGAAAAACATATTAAAATATAAAAATCATATAAAAAACTCTTTCTTTTGATATAGGTAATCGTATAAGTTTGTCATAGCCTATAGAGTTTGAGTAGTCCACAAACTATCAAACGGCTGAGCTGCTGTAAGCTCGCTCTGGGAGCATGATATTGTGTCTTTTTGCTATTGTTGGGAGGAGTTATAAAATGTGAATTTTTGGTTAATAATAAGATGCGTTTTGGTGATAAACTCAGCTTTGTTTTAGTGCCATGCGGTCGCTGGGTCGCTGGGTGTGAGGGGCTTGATGGGGTTCTGTGTTTGTCAGATTTTAGCTCAGGGTTGAGCAAGTAAAATCTTGGGGGAGGTGTGACGCATGTCCAGTGTGAGCATGCTGTACAGAACGCCTAGTCATGCCCCACTCTCGCTAGGATCGTCAGGGCAGGAACTTTGGCTGTAGTCTATGTAGAGTTTCCTAACTTAGTTCATGTGAGCCGTTGTACTATAAGTAATATGAATATGTATTTTGTTTTCATCTGAGTCAACGAGTTCTATTTTATATCATTAGTTATAAGTATTGTGTGTAAAACTTATTTGTAATGATGGGAGAAGCGGCAGCCACAGTTGGGGGTCAGTGGGTGCGCCATGCGGGAGGTGGGCCTAACTCACTAGCACTCCCCCCCCCCTCCCCCCTCCCCTCAGTGCTAGGAAAGCCTTTGTCTATCCCAGAGGAGAGAGAGAAATTACGTAATGATTGTCAGTGGGCGGTCCTTAGTAGTTCACGTTGGGCTCACTAGAGGGCCGAGTATAAAAAGGGAAGTCTAGCCATTTTTTGATCAGAACTCATTAGGCAGAGCGACTTCTCATTTCCCTTGCTAACTATATATATTCTTCTGACTGATGTGAACTTTCTCTACTACCTTACATTCTTATCTCCTCTTTTCCCTACCCTTTTTAACTTCCATGGTCCCGTTGGTGCAGAGCTAGTCAGCCAACGTATTATCGCTTGAGTTCTCATGAGATTCATGCCTATTAGATAGCCTATTTTGGAAGGGTTAACTTAGAATAGGATTGATTTATGTTTGTTGCACTTGTCTATGCATTTCCCTGTGTGTTATTATTATTTCCTGGTTTCTGCTAGTCTAGGTAATGCTAGACTGGGGTAAGGCTTTTCTGTGTTACGAGTTGTTGTTTGATGCAGTGGTTAAGCGATAAACCTGCATACTCGTTTCGGTTCAGTGAAGCCTAGGTTGTCTTCGCGGCTGACTGTGTTGAGTTAATAATTTACAGTGCGTGAGGGCAAGAGCCTAACCACCCTGTATTTTATTAACAGCTTGTTTTTACTTTGTCAAGGAGCCGGGAGAAAACCAGATACAAGGGATCTGGATTTCTCAAAGTGCACTTGTTAGTTTTAACGTAATACTTTAAACAGTTGTGAGGACTTCGCTAGGCTACGAGCCGTTTTTGCTCAGTCACTGCTACCTTTTGCCCACAGTACCCCAGCTAGACTTTACTCGATTAGTAGATACAGAATAGTATTGAAGCTTTCCTTATGTATGATATTGTTTATGCACTATTGATTTCATGTGTTGCAAGCTTGGCTACTTTAGTGATTAGTGGCCCACGAGCACAATCCGAGTAGGCTATTGCCGTTGCATTTGCGGAGTACTTCTTTTTAATGTTTGCCATTTACTATTGCATATTCTTTTAATTATTCTTATGCCAATTTAAACCTGTAATAGTATTTAATTGCCAGTGTTTTTCTTATTGAATTACTGTTCAAAATCCGATACGTACTTCTTACGAGCATCCGAGAAGCATCTAACTTTTTTCAGAAGATTCCTTGCTCGATGCTTAAGGACTATTAATTAACGTAACGTAATAGTGCCGATCCGAAGTAGAGGGTGGAGGACTTCTTAAGTTCTTAGTCAAGGGTGGATTACTTCGGCTTCGGCCAACACTATTCTTTGGTGTTGTTGTTTCTTACTTCTTTGTTTGATTGTTGACCAGACTAGAGAATTCCTGTCTCTTTATTAGTCTGTTGTTGAACACTAGTACCGAGTTCTTGTATACCCCGTTATAGCAGATTGAACTCTGGAGGGTATTGGTGTTTTTTGTTCGGCTGGCAGTACTCAGGGGTTGGGATCGTGTGTTTCCGTTGTGGCAGCGAGCCGTATTAGAGTCCTGATTGAGAGCCCTTGTGTACCCGAGTGCCAGGTCGTAACACAGCCACGTAAGATAATGGCTGTGATGATGATACTAGTTATAATGATGATAGTTTTGATAGTTGTGAAGATCATGATGATTAAAATAGTGGTTGTGTGAATGATGATATTAGATATGATGAGGATTTTGACAGTGGTTGTGATGATGATAAACATAATGGTTGTGATGATGATGATACTAGTGTGATGATGGTTATGATAGTGGTGGTGATAAAGATGGAGATAGTAACATTAGTACCGTATAAACCGTATTTAAGGACCATATTCTCAATCGCCATACAACCTGACCAATCCTGAACATCAGAATGACTCCCCTCCTTGATTCTACCATCTCCTAGGCCTGATATATATGCTGGATCGTAATATCTATCGGAAAGAGTGTAATGTAATGTGGTGACTTAGAATACCCTATCTGGTCCGACGTCTATTATGATGTTTTGTTTAATCATTATTAAGGATTGTGTTTGCTTTTGCCAATTTCGATCAATGTATTTTAGTTAGTCCCCTAAGCTAGCAAAAACGCCTTCCCAGACTTCATTCAAACAAAACAAATATTTGTACATCTTTCAATAGAAAAATGTCTTGGCCTAGGGCCGACTTTTTCCCAGTTACAGGCTCACTATCGTTCGCCCCGAAAACAAATATACACCTGAATGGGTTGAAGCGTCAAACTAATGGAGGGAAACTGGGGAGGTTCAAAACGACCCCCATCGGACCAAATAGTGTTATGGGGTGGTAATGTTGATGGTGGTAATAGTAGTGGTGATGGTAATGTGGTGGTAACGATGGCAGCTAATGTAAAGGTGGCAGTGGTTGTGATGCTGGTACAATACTATAATGGTGGTGGTAGTGGCAGTGGTAGGTAATATAATGGTGGTAATAGTTGTACTGGTGATGGTAGTACCACAGTAACTGTTAATATAATGAACGTAGTGGTAATGGTGGCACAGTACTATAGTGGTGGTAGTGGTAGTGGTGGTGGAAGGGGCAGTTTCTCGCAGATTGAATAATGAGAGGCGGGTTAACAGGTCTGTGTGTGTGTGTGTGTGTGTGTTTGTGAGTGTATATGTGGATGAGGTTGTGTGCTTGTGAGTGCGTATGTGTGTGATGTAATTGTGTGTATGTGTGTGTGTGTGTGTTAATGTGTTTAATATGTATTTTAACGTGTTTGTATGTGTCTGAACGTATGAGAGAGAGATAATGATTTATTTTTTCTGTGTGTTGAAGGAGACAAAAAGCAAAGCTGATTTTAACAAGTGTCTCCCCCTAATGTGAAAGAGTGACACGATAACAGTTTTTGGTGTATTGGAAAGAAGTGTGGTGTGCTTGTTTAGTGTAGTGAAATGAATAGGAGGAGGAGAGGTTTGTGAGAGCTAGCTGGTTTAATCTCTGTGTAGGTGAGGCACAAACAGATACAGTGAAATTAGCCAGACAAATGAAACAGGAGTTCCAGCAACTCCTTATCACATGCCTATAGGACCTTCCCTGGGTAGTGGTTGGCTCTGAGGATGACATATATGAATGAAGAAGAGCATGTGGAGGGATTTTGTGGGAACGGTGACCCTTTACTTACTTCAGATTTAACCCCTTGAAGATTAAGACGTACAAACTATTTATTCTGGATACCGAATACAATTTCATACAATCTGTGAGTGTTAAAATAGTAGAGACAGGCCATTAACACCCCATTAACCCTCTGGCTTGCGTATAGGCCTACCCTTAATTGTCCTAAAATAGATAATCTAATAATAGCCGGAATAAACTGTCAACATGCGTCCTACAATACTGAGTACCTATAAAAAGACTATTTCACATTTCATTACATCATTATTATTATTATTATTATTATTATGATTATTAGGCGATCTCCAGGAAGGATCTCTAGAAACCAAAAAGGTACAATTTATGGTAACTCTTTAACACCCACATGTTCTTCTCAAAGTGAAACAATAACCTTAAAAATGGTATCATAGAATATGTATACAGTATATATACAGTACATATATATATATATTGTATATACTGTATATATATCTCACATGTTGCTTCCATTTCACTGGGTCTGGGACATTTTTTGTGGGATTTTTTTATGGGCTATCTACCGGAAGGAGCGTCACATTCGCCCAGTAAACCCTTCCCGAAGGAGTGTCATAGCTCTTAGGTTAAAAGGCAGCTGACTCACACTCTTCATAAGGGAGGAGGTATACACTGAGAAAGCTTTGAAGAACACTGATTATTGTAATAGCGTTAGAAGAGTGAGAGAGATGCAACATTACGGTGGTGCGTAGAGAGAGATTGTAGGGAATTAGTAAGAAGTGAGTTAATGAGACAAAATGCTTTTGACTCGATCCTACCGAGAAGTGCGATACGGGCGGAACCTTCCCACACATGCGAACAATACTCGATACATGGGCGCACAGAGGCTCTATACAGAACAAAAAGCTGTGCGGGGGTGAAGAACCCACGGAGATGGTTGAGAAACCTAACTTCTGGAAACTGTTTTAGCAAGAGAGGTTATATGATATTTCCAAGAAAGGTTGGATGTAAAAGATACACCAAGAATATTGAAAGAAGATGTAGGGTTGATTTGTGTATTGTTGAAGAGAAATCGATAGTCTTGTGAAAGATTGTGACTAGTAGATAGAAGGAGATATTGGGTCTAAAGGGGCATTGAAAGTAACAAGATTTTCTCTCCCCCAATCAGAAATAATGGATAGATCAGAAGATAGGCATGCCATAACCCTGTTACGTGAGTTTTGGAGTGATTGCATGCTGGGTTGAGAAAAACTAGTTGAATAGTGTAAGAGCATAGGAGTGCATAGGACTAGAGGTAAAGTTGAGATCATTAATGAATATTAGAAAGAGAACTGGAGACAGGACAGAACCCTGAGGAACACCGGAGTTGATAGGTTGTTTAGCCTTTAAACGGCGAATCTATGGTATTTGAAACGTCCCGCCAGGCAAAGTTATTTTGGTTCATTCCAGACGAAAATCGTCATTTTACCATAAATATCATTATTAGTTATTCATATGCGCCTATTTTACGTTTAATATGAAGATATTAACATGTAACATCAATAAAACAAGTGGGAATAGTACTCGGGGTGTGAAAAAGACGTATTATTGCCAACCGATCGTATCAAGAGGGGAGAGCCGGCACGACGTATATCCTCTCTCTCTCACTTCCCAATCAATACTGACATCTTGCAAGTGAAGTCTCTCTGTTTATAGGATCTCTAACTGCCTCCCATGTGACCCTGAGACCGCGGGCGGGAAATTCGCGTCAAAAATTACCCGATAAAAGGGGTAATAAGAGGAAAAATAGGTGATAATTGAGGGGGGGGGGGGGTTTGGACACATGTGGAGCAGTGATAGGAGGTATGGAAGGGAATTATATAACTTATTCACATATTGTTTTGTTTTGAGTGCCAGTGGGGTGTTTTGAAAGTCATTTTTTATGCCTAAATTCTTAAGAGTCCCGGCGCCTTCGCCCAGTAAAACCTCTTAAGAGTCATGGCGCCTTTCCCAGGTTAAGAGAGCGATGGCCATCCACAACTGCAACTATGGAATGGTCAGAAAGGATATTAGAGACAAAGACACAGATAGAGGGATAAAAACTGAAGGAGGGTAGTTTGGAAATTAGAAATTTGTGCCAGATTCTATCGACGGCTTACAATATGTCTAGTGCAATAGAAAAAGTCTCACCCAAAGGGAGGATTTGCAAGAGTTAGTAAGATAAGCAAGGAGATAACCAGTAAGGGCCCATAAATAAACCGTACTGGCGATCTAAAAGTAGATTATGGGAAGATAAATGCTTAAGAAATTTTGAATGAAGAATAGTTTTAATAATTTTAGAGATGTAAGAAATGAGAGCAATTGGGCGATAGTTGGAGGGTTGAGATTGGCCACCCTTCTCAGGGATTGGTTGAATGAGAGCAAACATTCCAGCAAGAAGAAAAGACGTTAGAGGAAAGACAGAGACGAAAGAGCTTGTTTAGGCATGGAAGAACAGTTTATGAGTACAACAGGAGGAACACCATCCGGTCCATACGCTTTCTTAGTATTAAGCCCAGAGAGGGCAGAAAGTACATCTTTTAGTAGACCAGCCAAGAAGCAAAAAGGCTTTAAAAAAAACTTTTACCTGCATGGAATGTTAATAGCAGGCACCTATGCTAGATCAATCAGTCATAGGTCAGACAGAAATACTAGGGTGGATGCCACTAAAAATGTTGACCTTAAAGGTCAAATCAAGGTCATTTTGTGGCCGAAAAAGGTCAAATTTCTAAATCATTTAAATATAGCCAGCCATGTTATATATCAGAAGAAAGGTATGGAAGAGACAAACAGTTTGGTACTATTTGTAGGTCAGATTGTTGACCTTAAAGGTGGGGGCTCATGGTTTGAGGTAAACATAGAATGATAATCGCCAAGCTGTACATAATTATCTTGCAAAATGCAATGGCACTGAAATAATTATTAACAATGGTATAAAGGATTTTGTGGATCGTCTATACCAAGCCTGTGACGTTACACCAGTATAAGTCCACCATCCAGTCTAGGATAAGGATACTGGTGTGACGTCACTATGACGTCACAGGCCCAGTATAGACGATCCGCAAAATCCTTTATACTATTGTTAATAATTATTTCAGTGACATTGCATTTTACAAGACAATTATATGCAGGTTGGCAATTATTTTTCCATGTTTACCTCAACCCATGAGCCCCCACCTTTAAAGGTCAATTCAATGCCATTTTGTTAAATATCAAAATGAATGTATGGCCTAGCTGAATTTTGAGACTACAATTTTAAACTCTATACACTGCATACAATATTAGAATGTATAAACTGTATGCAGTATGCAGTTTACTGTATGCAACTGAATTAAAATTTTCATTTCTTTTGAAGGCTGTGAACTGATGACACAAGAATTATGAGTGAAGATTCCAGCAGGAGGGCCACAAAGAGGCACCACATGGACTCTAAAAACAAGAATGTGTGCTTCTTTTGTGAAGGCAGTTCAGGCGACCTTCGGCAAGCCTCCACCAATGGAAAAAACAGAACCAAAGATGTTGCACAACAAAGAAGGAAATTGGGTGACCATATGTATTCAGACGTGCTGGACAAACTAGATGGACTCTCGTTGGATAATTTTAACTCTCTCGAAATTAGGTGGCACAAATCCTGCTATTCTGTGTTTACTTCGGAGAGCAAACTGGACAGACTACGGAATCGGCGACAACCAGCATCTAAACCATCTACCAGCTCAAACAGCACAGCTCCAACAAGAAGAAGTTCTCTGACAACTATTGACTAGAAGCTCTGTATGTTTTGCCAGGCACAGATCTCGAGCAAGAAACTTCACCGGGTAGAAACTACAAATGTATCCACAGCACTGATTGAACGAGCTAAATCTGATCCAGTGATGTCCGTCAGACTCTCTGGTGTCAGTGACTTGATGGCAGCTGATGGCCTGTATCATCTGGCCTGCTTAGTGACATTCGAACGACGTACTAAAGGAATGCCTCAAGAAGTTGAACCAGATCTGGACGAGTGCATGATGAAGTTGTGCTATGATTTAGACATTGGGCTTTCAAGAGGTAAGACTTATGACATGGCAGTTGTGTGGCGCAGATACCAGGACATGTGTACTGAGAGAAACATCCCTGTTCGTAAGAGTTACCAGTCCAGAATAACCACCTTCTACAAAAAGGTTAAGAAAATGCTTGGTTCAAAGGCAGCATATGTCGAACCTCTTTCAAATAGAGCACCAATAATGTACCCTGGTGAAAAGTCTAACTTCATTATATCAGAGTCATTATCAAGAAGTCATCATCTGAGGATAAACCACCACGGTTTATCCTCAGATTCGGAATCCACAGACAATGATGATTTTGGTATTGTTGGATTTAATCAAGGAAATATCTATCAAGAAATGGTACATGTGGCACTAAGAATCAGAAAAGATCTCTCAGACAGTCCTGGTCATTCCAGCAGTTGGCAAGGACTTGTTCAAGAACATTTTGCACAAGTTATCCCAAACAGCTTGTATCTATTTCTACGTTTACTGTTCAGTGATGCGGATGATCTTCATGAGGGAATTGAAGAAGACAACATTATCAAGCAGAGTGTGTGCAGCATTGCTCAAGACATTGTGTATGCAGTATCTAGGAAACGAAAGTTGACACCAAAACATATTGGTTTAGGGCTTGCACTCCACCAAGCTACACGTTCTGAGGCACTTTTGAATCTCTTCCATGCAGCGAATCATACCATTGGTATTGATACAGTTTGAAGAATTGATACATCGATAGCTCAAAACATTCTTCAAAGATTTGTGGAAAATGGCAACGTCTATATTCCAGACAATATAATCAAAGAGCGAATGATCCACTGCTCATGCGACAACATTGATGTGCTGGAAGCAACTCTAGATGGCAAAAATACGTTTCACTGCACACAGATGTTGATGTGGCAGAGAGGACCAGCACCGCAGCAGAGGAATGAGAGAACACGCATCCAGAGATCAAGAGCAATAAAACTGGATTCTTTACAGGCATTTCAGACACTTGACCATGCAACTATGCCAGCAGGAGACAGATCATCACCATCATACACTGGTGCTTCCAAGATAGAAGTGGATTGGTTTGGAACAAAAGATGAAGAAAGACAGAAGGCACGAGTGAAGGATTTGACTTGGTTGGTGTCCAGGATTTGTGATGACAAAGATGATCCTTCTGTTCCTGGTTGGAGAGCAATGAACGAAGCCACAAGCATTGTTGACCCTCCAGTAACTACTGCAGGGATGTTGCCCATTCTTCAGGCACCAGCGTATGATAATGATACTATCACAAGAGTGATCAATCGCTTCAGGGCTATTTCAAGGCACATGGGACAGAAATACACCATTATCACGGCAGATCAACCATTGTACAGCAGAGGCAAGGAAATTGTTTGGGCAAATCCTAAGTTTGAGAATGTAATTTTTCTGATGGGTGGCCTTCATATCTGTTTCAACTTCTTGAAAGCGATCGGTCAGCACATGGAGAGTGCTGGGCTGGATGACCTGTGGACAGAATCTGGCTTGTATGGAACCAACACAACTGAAACCATGCTGGATGGAAAAGCATACTACCGGGCAGTGAGAGGACATGTGCTGACATATGAAGCTCTGTGGCACATAAAGTTGTCAATGTTCAAATCGTGGATCATTGAAACTGAACAGGAGCTCACTTCGCAGGTTTCGACACTTTCCCAGAATGTGGCTGATGAGTGTAAAAACAAGGCTGCTACTGACAGAAATTCACTCCACAATGCAGTTGGCCAGCTTTCTGATGTTCTCAGTGACAAGAATGTGAAAGGACTCTTGAGTGAATTTGACAAAAAGTACTTAAGCAATCCTAATTACAAGTTGTGGCTGGACTACATGAGTATGGTTGAGATTCTTCTGGACTTCATCAGGGCAGAGAGAGATGGTAATTGGATTCTTCACTTGGAGTCTTTTTCTACCATGCTGCCGTGGCTCACCATCTATGACCACACAAACTATGCAAGATGGGGACCTATCTATTATTCAGATATGAAGCTTCTTGAGAAATCAGCTCCTGAAGTTCACGCTGAATTCATAGATGGTAACTTTGTTGTGAAGATGACCAAAAAGCGCTTCAACCAAATTCCTGTGGACCAGGCAACAGAATGGATCAATAAAACATGCAAAATGCACAATGGAATAATTGGAATAACCAGGAATGACCAAGCAAGGGACAAATTTTGTATCACATGGTCAGAACGGTCGCGCATCACACAGGATATGAAAGTTTTGTTCAACTTGGAAGATGAGGAAGAAGAAGAGGTTTTTATACGTTCTGATAGCCGTCCAAGCCGGATGACACGTGACACTGAAGATGTGAGAAAATTGGTGTCACAGCTCACAAGATTTGATGTTTTCAGAGTTCACACACAATCTGACAATAGACCACCTATTTCTGAGTCAAGCATTCTCCTGGTGTCACTGGCAATAAAGGATACCGCTCCAGAAGATATAGCCAATGATCTTCTGACTGCTGAAAACAGAGGAAAGAGGCAAATGCTGGCTAATGTGACAGAGCGATTAGTGGATCAGAAAGTGGGATTTCATTATCCGCTCTCAAAAAATCGGTCCAAAACATTTGCAAATATCTACAAAGCAACTGTCTCAAGTAAAGAGAATGTGCAAAAGACTATTAAAGCAGACCGAAAATTGCTTCAACGTCTTTTGAATGCGGTGACTGCAGATAGAACAGTGACAATGACAAATATCCTGAAACATGAACTGTCACCAATCCCACTTTCCCTGGCAAACGCTGGAGGAGAAATGAATTCAACCAATAAAGCAGAACTGATAAGTCTTTTGATGAACAAAATTGAAACTACTACTGAATTTCCAGAATCTGACATGAAGACTTGTTTTCTAATTGATGGGCATGCACTCATCCAAGCTATGGGAAAGCCTCATGGATGTCAGACATTTGGAGACTATGGTGCTGCTTTTATTCGCTCAGTTACACGCTGTTTTGGAGATATTACGACACAAGTTGATGTTGTGTTTGATCGATATCTGGGTGGGAATTCTATCAAATCTGGTACCAGAGCAAAACGAGTTAACAAGAAGAAGCCTATTCGAAAGCTGATAGATGGACCAGATGTTCCACTGCCTCAGGTTTGGAGCCAATTTGTTGCTATGGATGAAAATATGGCAGACCTGGCACATTTCCTGTCTGAAAGGATCATTCACACAACCAAAGATCTTCCAGAAGAATACGAGATGGTAACTGGAGGTGGATTCATGGACCACACTGGGGCTAAATCAACCAGGAGATCCATAGATGACCTCAAACTTAATGGGAATCATGAAGAAGCGGACACAAGGTTGATTCTTCATGCCTCTGAAGCAGTGGATATGGGCTATCAACGAATTCTTGTGAAGTGCAGAGACACTGATGTCATGCTTCTCCTATTGCATTTCACTGCCCCAAAAGCAAGTGAAGTCTGGATGCTCTCTGGAACTGCAAAGAAACAGAAGTGGATTCCCATTCATCAAGTAGCAAAATCATTTCCTGATGCAGTGAAGAATAACCTCTTGAGTTTTCACGCACTCACAGGCTGCGACACAACCTCTTCTTTCAGTAGATATGGGAAAAAGACCTGCTGGAAAACATTTTTGAAAAACCCACGTTTGGTAGAAGGGATTGGTCGTGATGGTGAGCTTGGACCTATTGAACAGTTTGTTTGCAACCTCTATGGATGTCCAGGGCTGCAAACAATTGACAGTGCAAGATTGAACATGTTCAGCAAGGCAAAGAAAGGCCTGGAATTGCTCCCTCCAACAGTGATGCTCTGGAGCTTCATGTGCAATGCGCAAACTACCAGGCCAATATTTGGCTTCAGGCAGAGAAGGAAACTATTGTTGTGACATTGCCCACAGATGCTTGGAAGAAGGAGTCAGGTTGTCTGACACCTCGATGGGCTAGGTTACCTCCTGTACCACAGTCCTGCCTCGAACTGGTGACCTGCTCTTGCAAAAAGAAGTGCAATACTGCTAGATGCACTTGTTTAAAAAAAAATCTGAAATGTACAAATGCCTGTGGTTGCGATTCTATTGACTGTTGTAATCCATCAGATTGAACATTATTTCTGTCAAGTACATATTGAATACACATATAATTTTGTTTTAAAATATATTCATTTGTCTATTGCTAAAGTAGATCAACTAAGAAGCAAAAAGGCTTACAATTTTTTTATTTGCCTGGATTGTTAGCTGCAGGCACCCATGATAAATCAATAAGTCAAAGTCAGACAGAAATACTAGGGTGGACTTTGACCTACATGACCTACTTCTGAGATCAATATTCTGACTTTAAAATAGTACCAAACTGTTTGTCTCTTCCATACATTTCTTTTGATATATAACATGACTATATTTGAATTATTTAGAAATGTGACCTTTTTGGACCACAAAATGACCTTCAATTGACCTTTAAGGTCAACATTCTGACCTAAAAAGAGTACCAAACTGTTTGTCTCTTCCATACCTTTCTTTTGATGTATAACATGACTATGTTTAGATGATTTAGAAATTTGACCTTTTTCGGCCACAAAATGACCTTGATTTGACCTTTAAGGTCAACATTTTTAGTGGCATCCACCCTAGTGTTTCTGTCTGACCTATGACTGATTGATTTAGCATGGGTGCCTGCTATTAACATTCCATGCAGGTAAAAGTCACAATTTTGCTCCTTGGCTGGTCTACTATTTAGAAGATATGATATCAGGTATAATTGATGGAGAGGGAAGAGTAGCGCCGGTATCATCCAAGGTGGAGTTTTTAACGAAAGTTTGAGCGAAAAGTTCAACTTTTTGTGACAATGGTACTGTCAGAGTGGAAAGGAGGAGGAAAAGACGAGGAAGTGAAATTGTTGGAGAGGTTGTTGGCTAGATGCCAAAAAGCTTAGAAAGAGCTAGAGTTGGAAAGTTCAGAGCATTTGTTATTTATGAAACTGTTAATGGCGAGTCGAAGGACTTAATTCCGGGCAGAAACATATAAAGTACGAGATTCTTGAGTTTGAAGGCGACAGTACCATTTGAATGCTTCCTCATTATTGCGGACAGCAGTAGAACAAGAGTGAGTACACCATCATTTTTGTGTGTTAGTTTGAGAGAAAGACAATGGGATGTATGCTTCTATGCCTGAAAGGATTACCTCAGTAATGCACTCGGCACTTTCTGAGGGTCCCCGGCCATGGAAGCAAAAATAATTCCATGGAAAATCAAAGAAGTACTGCCGAAGAGCCTCCCAGTCGGCAGCACAAAAAATACCACAAGCGCCACCGGCTGGGGGGGGTCAGAAGGCCGTACTGGAGAGACAGGACAGGCAACAGAGATAAGGATATAATCGGAGGAGCCCAACGGAGAGAGAAGAATTACAGTGTCAGCAGAAGGATTAGAGGTTAGAAATATGTCAAGAATGTTGGGTCAATCTCCAGGGCGGTCCAGGATATAGAACTAACTGTTCTAAGTAATTTAGGATAGAAAAGATGTAGGCTTGTTCACCAGGTAGGTCAATGAAAGGAGAGGAGAGACATTGATGGTGGTGAACATTGAAATCTCCTAAGATGAAGATTTCAGAGAAGGGAGAGATGGATAGAATGTGTTCCACTTTAGAAGTAAGATAGTCAAAGAATATTGGATAATCAGTAGAACTAGGGGAGAGATAAACAGCACAGATATAATTAGCGAGAGAGTGACAAGTTAGCTTAAGCCAGAGAGTTGAACATTCAGGAGAGTCAAAGTTATGAACACGAGAGCAAATAAGATTGTTGCATGCCTACACACAACATCCACCTTTGGCTTTGAATGGAGGATAGAGATAGTAGAAGGATACAGAGAAGGATTTGCTATCTGTTACCCTACACAACTGGGTTTTGGTGAGGAAAAGTAAGTCAGCTTTGGTAGAAGATAAATGGTGTTCCACAGAGAGGAAGTTAAAGTAAAGGCCTCAAATGTTACATAAATCGATAGCTAGAGTAGTAGGTAGTGGTCCAGGGCAGTTTGAAGAGTCAATTCTAGGGGTCCGACCAACTGGGGGGCATTTATGGTCCCCCCCCCCCCCCCCCCCCCTCCCCGCTCCTGCGACTTCAAGGCTGAGTGTGTTGCTAAGTTCAGAAAATATATTATTGATAAAAGAGATTTTGGCTAGTCGAACAACAAATTTGGCTTGATTCCGGGTAGAAACATATTAAGTCCTAGATTCTTGAGTTCCTACATCACAAAATTACTAGTCTAGTGGAATTACACAAAACCTTGTTTTGGAAGCTAACAAACGTTTTATTGTTTTTAGTTGTTCTTTAGGTGATATGTATTGAATATCAACCGGGTGCAATGATGGCACCTTTGGGAGAAAAAAAAATATTTACGAAATTCAAAATGGCCGCCAGCCGTATCCAGCAACATAAAAACATTATCATAACCTTCCTCCTAGTTGACATAAAGACTTGATTTTGGTGTCAAAATATATGTTTTTAAGGTCATAGAATCCCATGAAATATGTTTTCACTGTGTATTTTGGTATTATACATGAACTCTGAGAATTGAATGCTCTCTAATAGGTAGAACACTTGAGAATCACTATCCTTTTCATTACTATCATCTTTCTGAATTCTTACAGTAGTAACCGTATTTGGGGTAACACAGTCCTGTGACACTAATGCATCTAGAACACTTGGCCAGCATTGTATTTATCATCATCATCAGCTTCTTCAATTCTTACAGCTGTAATTGTATTTGGGTTAACGCAGTCCTCATCTCCCCGACAAGCACAGAAGACTGAGCACGATATCCGGGCATTAGAGCAGCTACACCGTGCACTAGAGCAGGGAGCTGCAGTAGCACACCCACATTTGATTAGCTTTAACACATCAGGTTGAGCTGGAGACACATCTAGTGGTAATGCAACTGGTTCTAGTTTTGTGTTGCACCATTAATTGACCATCCGTAGTGGACGGGTTTATGTCTGGAGGGTCACTTTGAAGTGCATTCCTCCATATTGCTGCCTGGAAATGTGCCGTGTGCACAGGTTCGTTGAAATCTTCAGTAGTTGGAGGAAGAGTCATCCATTTAGGTGCTGAATTCAGCTTCTGGTTGGCCGTTTTCTTTAACCAAACCTGGTAGCGAACTGCCGTCATGTCCGATTCTCCAGTTATGCCATAGCAGGATGCAATGAATGTGGTGCTTTGGGCTACTACTTTGCCCATGTTTTCACTGAGCACTCCAAGCTTTGTGAGCTTCTTTCCACTTTTAAGCATTTTCAATACAGTTCCTTTACCCAAACCATGGAGGCAAGAGACTGTCACATCCTGATAGTACATGTGCAGGAAGAATGTTATCCACTATGTTAGAATGTTTCTCTCTGTGGCCTTGATGTTGCAACTCTTGCAGAATGGGCTTGTACCAACAATCACCAAGTCACAGTTCAGCTTCTCACTCTTGTAGTAATGTACTAATAGGACAAATACATCTGTAACAACGCGAATGCTCTTTACCCCAGTATTGGCTATTCTAGCAACTTGCAGTGGTAAGAAAATGTCTGCTTCCGCTAGACCCTACAACACATGCTCCAAACCGCCTTGTCAACGTTGTTACAGGCCAGATCGCACCAGTCACAGTGAATGTTGAGGACTCTGTACAGCTGGGAGAGGATCTCATGATGGCCTGAGAATTTTAATAAAATACTCACAAAACATGTTGTCACAATGGCAGTATCAAAGAAGAAGCTCAACGTGGATGGAGTTGGATTCTATGACACATCATTGATTAACTCGAGAGTATTGTGTCTGCAGAAGACCAGACACATTGATATGAAAGATGTATTGGGATATAAATTGGCAGGTGTCCCTCCATCCATGTTTGATGAAAATGGAGATTTGCGCATCACCAAATCAAAGTCGACACTGAAATCGAGCATCCAAATGGAACTTGCGGATCGTCAGTCAACTCCATCTGACTCCATACTGATTGATGGTTGTACAATGTTGTGGATCATCGCATGGTCTACAAATGGGACTGTCCAGAAGTATTTCCAAAATGTATCCAACTATGTAGTAACTCATCTCCAGACAGCTGACACCTACCTGATCTTTGACAGGTATTATGACAGAAGCATCAAGGAAGCAACTCGTACTGCCAGAGCAGGCCAAGAAGCAAGCAGAATATACCAGTTCTCTCTCACAACTCCTCTCCCTCCTAAGAACTTCTGCTTTGCTGTTTCGCACAATAAAAAACAGCTCATCCAACTACTCTGTGATTACTTGGAAAAACAGAATGATACCTTTCCAAGTAATTGAAACGGACTTGTCATTACAGGACCAGACTCAAATCCCATACAGAATACATAATTTATAATACTATCACAGAGAGAAACTACCTGAAAACCACTCATGAGGAAGCATACATTATCATACCACTCCAAGTTGTTAGAATGGCCAATACTGGGGTAAAGAGCATTCACGTTGTTTCTGATGACACAGATGTATTTGTCCTATTAGTACATTACTACAAGAGTGAGAAGCTGAACTGTGACTTGGTGATGGTTGGTACAAGCCCTTTCCGCAAGAGTTGCAACATCAAGGCCACAGCAGAGAAACATTCTAACATAGTGGATAACATTCTTCCTGCACATCTACTATCAGGATGTGATAGTCTCTTGCCTCCATGGTTTGGGTAAAGGAACTGTATTGAAAATGCTTAAAAGTGGAAAGAAGCTCACAAAGCTTGGAGTGCTCAGTCAAAACATGAGCGAAGTAGTAGCCCAATGCACCACATTCATTGCATCCTGCTATGGCATAACTGGAGAATCAGACATGACGGCAGTTCGCTACCAGGTTTGGTTAAAGAAAACGGCCAACCAGAAGCTGAATTCAGCACCTAAATGGATGACTCTTCCTCCAACTACTGAAGATTTCAACGAACCTGTGCACAGGGCACATTTCCAGGCAGCAATATGGAGGAATGCACTTCAAAGTGACCCTCCAGACATAAACCCAGGCCACTACGGATGGTCAATTAATGGTGCAACACAAAACTAGAACCAGTTGCATTACCACTAGATGTGTCTTCAGCTCAACCTGATGTGTTAAAGCTAATCAAATGTGGGTGTGCTACTGCAGCTCCCTGCTCTAGTGCACGGTGTAGCTGCTCTAATGCCCGGATATCGTGCTCAGTTTTCTGAGCTTGTCGGGGAGATGAGAACTGCGTTAACCCAAATACAATTACAGCTGTAATAATTGAAGAAGCTGATGATGATGATAAATACAATGCTGGCCAAGTGTTCTAGATTAATTAGTGTCACAGGACTGTGTTACCCCAAATACGGTTACCGGTACTACTGTAAGAATTCAGAAAGATGATAGTAATGAAAAGGACAGTGATTCTCAAGTGTTCTACCTATTAGAGAGCATTCAATTCTCAGATTTCATGTATAATACCAAAATACACAGTGAAAACATATTTCATGGGATTCTATGACCTTAAAAACATATATTTTTACACCAAAATCAAGTCTTTATGTCAACTAGGAGGAAGGTTATGATAATGTTTTTATTTTGCTGGATACGGCTGGCAGCCATTTTGAATTTCGTAAATAAAACAATTTCCCCAAAGGTGCCATCATTGCACCCGGTTGATATTCAATAAGTATCACCAAAAAGAACAACTCAAAACAATAAAACGTTTGTTAGCTTCCAAAACAAGGTTCAGCAAAAATATCAATTTGGCAACTAGACTATACGTGTGCGTACTAAAGGTAGTCCATACTCAACATAACACTACTGAAATGCCTGCATTCATCGAAACCAAACGGTGGGAGCAGTTGCAACCACTATACCACACTGGCCACAAAAGAGGTCTTGCAACTTGGCAGCAACTGTCACCCAGGATCTGTCTAGGTAGACATCCATCTACCAGTAGACGATTTTACACAAGATACCCCCTACCAGTGAAGTATAGAGGCAGCTCCCAGTCCATGGGAAATCATATAACCTTTAAATCAAGTAATGCCACTTGAGAACAATTTCACACAACCCACCTGGGATTCGAACCCTGGACCTTACGATCAACAGGCACTCGTGCTAACCACTACACCACACTGGCCACAAAAGAGGTCTTGCAATCTGGCAACAACTGTCACACAGGATCTGTCTAGGTAGACATCCATCTACCAGTAGACGATTTTACACAAGATACCCCCTACCAGTGAAGCATAGAGGCAGCTCCCAGTCCATGGGAAATCATATAACCTTTAAATCTAATAATGCCACTTGAGAAAAACCTCACACAACCCACCCGGGATTCAAACCCTGGACCTTGCGATCAACAGGCACTCGTGCTAAACACTACACCACACTGGCCACAAAAGAGGTCTTGCAACCTGGCAACAACTGTCACCCAGGATCTGTCTAGGTAGACATCCATCTACCAGTAGACGATTTTACACAAGATACCCCCTACCAGTGAAGTATAGAGGCAGCCTCCAGTCCATGGGAAATCATATAACCTTTAAATCAAGTAATGCTTCGACAACAGAGATCAACCGAAGCAGCGTTAATGAAATTTACTAGTGATGTGTATAAATACTTAGATGAGAAGGTAAATGTTGCTGGAGTTTTTCTTGATCTATCGAAGGCTTTTGATTCATTAGACCACAACATTTTATTAGATAAACTCGAGAATATTGGTATCAGAGGGATTCCTAATAATTTATTAAAAAGTTACATATCTAATAGGAAACAATTAGTCAACTGTAATGGGATTTTTTTTAGCTTAACAACTATCTATAAAGGTGTCCCTCAAGGTTCAATACTAGGACCTATTCTGTTCTTAATATATATTAATGACATCACTTCTGCAGGTAGAGATATAAAATTCACATTATTTGCCGATGATACAAATTTCATTGTAACAGATACTGATTTAAAATAATTGCATACTAAACTAGGCAGGGAACTTGCTAATGTCAATAACTGGGCTAAATCTAACAAATTACGACTCAATACAAACAAAACTCATTTTATGGTTTTCCAAAATCGGTCGGTTGTATATGATATGCCTCAAGTAATATTAGGTGAAGACAAAATAGATCGTGTACAGTGTACTAAGTTCTTAGGGGTGACTATAGACGAAAACTTAAACTGGAAGCATCATATAATTATATAACCTATGCATTAGTTTATCAAAAATATGTGGTATATTATACAGAGTTCGACATCAACTTACATCTGAGGCAATGACAAACATATACTATACATTGTGTTACTCTCGGATGATATATTGTTTGCCAATTTGGGGGTCTACCTGGCCGTCTTATATGGTCAATGTATTTAGAGCTCAAAATAAATTGTTAAGAACTATATAATTAAAAAAAAAAAAAGTGACTCAACCGACATAATATTCTCATCTCTTAAACTGTTAAAATTCAACTTCATATATAAATACTTTCTGATTATGTCCATAAATAGAAATATTACGTGTGATACCATTAAACATAAATTATTTATCTTTCTGAAACATGCTCATGATACGAGAGGAAATAACATTAACTTGGTTTGTCCTCCAGTTAGAACCACCCTCTTTCGTAATTCTGTTTTGTATGCTGGACCTCAAATATGGAATCGATTACCAAACGATATAAAATATATTAGCACCTCGTGTACCTATAACATAATTATTTAAGCAAAAAATTAAGGAATATATAATTAGACTGCAAGAACTGTAAATCGTGTACATTTTTGGATATTATTATTATTATTATTGTTATTATTATTAGGGGTTCGTCCCCTACGGGGAACCCCTATTGTAATAATTAAACCTGGGATTTCATCCAAATTCTTCTTACGCGCCGGTTTCGACGCAATAACTCCAGAACCGCTTTTTGGATCGGGATCAAACTTTCACAAGAGGTGCGTTTTTGTATTGGGCATCTTTTGATATGTTAAACATTCGGCATGGCGGCCAAACAGATCCGTGGCAGCCGATTTCCCGAAAAACTTGACGCCTAAATACCGTCTCTCCCACTCACAGGAAACGACTGGGCTTTGGCATACGCACTCCCCTACTAATGCTCCGCAAATTTTATAGAGAAGGTTTTGCTTTTGCACGTGTTTTTTTTTCCGGCAATCTTGAAAAAAACTCGAATTCCACTTAAAATTCCACATCATGAAAACTACGCCGATGATCAAAGCCATGCTTGCGTAGTTGGGTGAGGCTCGCGATTCCGAACGTTTTGATACCAAAAAATATAAATGGGTGGAATAGTTTGGCCGCAGCATTGAAAACTGTCTATTCTTAAATGACTTTAATTAAAATGTAAAACTTGCAAACTAAACAAACCAAAATTGGGACAAGTCCAATATAAAGTCAAATTAAATTATCAAAATCGCTATGTGGAAACAACGCTTACTAAAATGAAAATTATTAAATAAAAGAACACAATCCACCACATAGGGTGTACATTACTACATGAGCAAGTTTATCTGTTTCCCAAGCAAACTAATCGCACATATAACAATGCACTATCGTCACGTTAAAGGAAGTAGTCAAGTTTGGGAAGTCCGGGACGTTCTGGCAAATTTGACTAAACTCTGCATGAATAAAGAAATTACATGTTAAATGTCAAAATATTATTTAAAATCAAATTTGCAACATGACAAGACATTAACAATAGTACAAAATACAAATATTGATAAGATATCTATACTATTACAAAATAATATATAAAATACAGTACAGCACTCACTAACGATAGTGCTATCGGGTAGGTACCTGTAAGCATAGCATGCCTCAAGTGACCCCTATTAATAACTACCCTACAAGTAACCTACATTTATAGCACAAATAAACTAAGGAAATCGCAAAAGTAAGCAATTGATACTATCGACAATGAATACATATAATATAAAGACAAATAATTGCAAAATATGAAGTAACAACAGATTTAAACAAAGAGTACTCTTTTAACAAGAACAATCAATTTAAAAAATCATCAATATTAATATTAATAATAGAAAAAAAAAAAGATAAACAATAAATACAGACAAAAAACAATAAATACAGACAAAAAGTAAGCAGAGGTTATACAAGAAACTTCAAGTTAAAAATGCTTGATTAAAATTATTGATGTCAAATTTTAGAATACAGTCACAATAATTGACCCTAAAATGATTAAATTTATGGAACAATTTACTTGCCTCAAAACCTCTGTCCACTAAGAGTCTGTATAGTAACCTAGCTAAAACCGATTTCGCTACCCACAAAAAGTTTACCGTCTACAGTCTATAGGCTTCCACGCATCCCCCAGTTTTGCTTAATAACATAATCTCTTTATTATTCAGATCTATAATTTTTTTTTTTATTTAACTCTCTCAAAACATTTCGAGTCCCTACGAATTCCAGCAATTATTTAGCCAACCTACCTATACATACCTACCCTACCAAATAAAAATGATAAATTCAAATTTATTTTTGGTGAATGACAGAGTATTGGCTAAGGTTTTTAACAATTCCTCCCTTTGCCAAATGCTTAGTTTAATAACAATGATATGGACCTTTAAAGTTTTGGCAATTGCCTGTGTGACTCCTATTTCAACCCTCCTAAAGTGTTTCCACGAAATACTGCTAGATCCTTTCTCAAAAGTCGCTAGCATGTTGCTACATAGCCAAACAATGTTAGGATAATGCTGCAATTTCTAAAGAGTTTTGGTTTGTTTGTTTTGCAAATTTTACAATGTAGTATGACTAGAATGTCTGAAATTTTCAAATTATCCCTAGGAAATGTCTCTAGATATAAAAGAAATGGCTGCTAGATTGAAGTAAATAGCTCTACATTTAGCGGTAATATGTAGCTTTACAACTGGCAACACTGCAACCACCACCTCCCTCACACCCTCCCAGTATGTCTCCACAAAATACCGCTAGATCCTTTCTCAAAAGTCGCTAGCATGTTGCTACATAGTCAAACAATGTTAGAATAATGCTGCAATTTCTAAAGAGTTTTGGTTTGTTTGTTTTGCAAATTTTACAATGTAATATGACTAGAATGTCTGACATTTTTAAATTATCCCTAGTAAATCTCTCTAGATATGAAAAAATGGCTGCTAAATTGAAGTAAATAGCTCTACATCTAGCGGTAATATGTAGCGATACAACTGGCAACACTGCCTAGCCATTCCTTCCTCCTCCCTCCTCCCTCATATGTATCAACAACCACTCTAGTGAACTTTCGGTATTTAGTTTATTCAGCTTAATACTATTTATCCACATAAAATAGAAACCTATCACGATTGTTGTCTAATACAACCATAGACAATGCTATTACATATTATTTGAACATGATGTCGAATTTAGCAGTTGCTGTTTACCTTGAACAGTAATGACAGAACCGAAAGCTTCTCTTGCCGTGTAGTACTCAAAGAAAGCAGGGTTACCCATACCGAACTGTTACCAAGTCAGAGATTCAGAGGTAACTTTCACAATGCATTATAACGCTAGACAGACACCAATTTACCACTAAATCAGACACATATCACTACAAAAAAGATAGGAAAATATTATATTAATATCCTAGGTATTTGAAATTATGCAAATGAGTAAAATCCATTATGATATAATGATAATGGGATTGATTAGTATCTGGCAACAGTGTTGCAATATAATTTTCTGAACGTATGCGAACTTCGGAGTATTTATCCCATTAATATACACATCTATCACTATTTAAATTTAATACAACCATACACAGTGCTATTACATATTATTTGAACATAATATAGGATGCTCTTTCCTTTAAACCATTTTCTATATCTATTCACGAAAAATATAGGCCTAGCCTAGACAGCGCTACCGGTAGGTACGAATTAATCAGTTCGAATTTTGATTGAGAGTGGGATTAGGCCTAGGCCTAGCCTAGGGCTTAACATGGGATACTGTTTGGGGGTTGGGAATAGGCTCAGGCTGCTTTAGGCCTAATTAGGTAAAAATAGTCAAATCGAGACAATTGCACAGCCAACATAGCCTAGGCCTATTAAGCAAAATATTTTACCAATCTACAATAGGCCTAGTCTATTCGCTGTAAGTAGGCAAGAAATCATGACCTAGGCTATAACCTCTGTAACTAAAAAACAACTAGGCCTAGAGTGATCAAGCTAATATGTCTACCATTTGGGAAGAGTCAGTCAAGGAATAGCCTAGATGTGGAAATTTGCAGCCAATTTGCTCTAGCCCTATTTGAGATACAGAGGTTAGAGGTCATTGTTGAGGCCCCCCCCTCATGACATATTGTCATCATCTTATATATTGCCAGCAGGGGGCAAATAACCGAAAAAAATCGCCGTCAAAATAGACGCGAACTTAACCACGGCGATCGACAAATGTAAATATGGCGGTGGCGGGGGAGGTGTCGGACGTTTGCAATAAAGTTCCTGTCTATTTTGAATGCCATTGGATATAATAATATGTTGAGGGGGGCTTTGCCCCCCCTCAACCCCCCCCCCCATGACATATTTTCACCATCATATATATTGCCAGCAGGGGGCAAATAACCGAAAAAATTGCCGTCAAAATAGACACCTTTATGAATAGGTTAGCCTTTAGGCTAGGCCTATCGGCAAGAGTTGCGTTGTATAGGCTATCCTAGTGTTTACTAATTTATAGGCTACCCCTTTGAAAGGACATTAGCCGGGTAGGATGTAGTTACCGGGTGTATCGCCAGCCTTGTTTACACTACGCGTACGCGTAGTGGCGTCGGACGCTTGCCATCCTTTTCCTGTCTATTTAGACTGCCTTTGGATACAATAATATGTTGAGGTTGGGCTTTGCCCCCCTTCACCCCCCCCATGACATATTGTCATCATAATATATATTTCCAGCAGGGGGCAAATAACCAAAATAAATCTCCGTCAAAATAGACGCGAACTTAACAACGGCGATCGACAAATGTAAACATGACGTCGGCGGACGTCTGCAATCATGTTCCCGTCTATTTTGAATGCCAATGGATACAATAATATGTTGAGGGGTGGCTTTGCCACCCCCCATGTCATGTCATCGTCATATTGCCAGCAGGGGGCAAAATAGACAAATACACCAAAAATCGGGGTGTGGGGGCGACAGCCCCCACCCATAATAGCCTACTATGTTAGGCTAGGCTAATGTCCTTTCAAAGGGGTATAGGCCTAGTAAACACTAGGATAGCCTATACCCGGTCAAAGGTAAGTCCTGCTGTAGTCTCCTTGAATGCTACCTTAACCCTTAATTAGCGGCGAGCAACATAAGTCGAGTTAAATAAAGCTGGACTATGTGGCGGTGCTCGACATAGGTCGAGTGGCAATTTCAGCACGTAATGTTGCTGAGAGAGAGAGACAAGTGGTGGCAGGAGAGTAGCGAGCGTATGACTGCTCCAGACCACCGCGGCGAACCTACTGACACGAATCCCACCTCCCTCCTCCCTCTCTCACTCGCTATATACGGAATTGTATGGGGAAAGTGCCTAATTACATGCTTTTTGCACTCGCGTTGCACGGTTATTGCAAGAAAACTAGCCATCATAAAAGGATCGTTATGGTGTCATTCGAAAGCTCTGTTTATGCCCTTTCAGGGATAGATACTTGTTTTACGTTCTGGTTCTTATTTAGGCATGAAAATGATCACGTAAACAGCCCTATTTTGGCTAAAAACACCCCGCTGGGCGGTACATATAAATAAACCGCATAGGCCGCTCTTAACCCTTAATTAGCGGCTCACCACATAAGTCGAGTTAAATAAAGCTGGACTATGTGGCGGCGCTCGACATAGGTCGAGTGGCAATTTCAGCACGTAATGTTGCTGAGAGAGAGAGACAAGTGGTGGCAGGAGAGTAGCGAGCGTATGACTGCTCCAGACCACCGCGGCGAACATACTGACACAAATCCCAGCTCCCTCCTCCCTCTCTCACTCGCTATATAAGGAATTGTATCGGGAAAGTGGCTAATTACATGCTTTTTGCACTCGCGTTGCACGGTTATTGCAAGAAAACTAGCCATCATAAAATGATCGTTATGGTGTCATTCGAAAGCTCTGTTTATGCCCTTTCAGGGATAGGTACTTGTTTTACGTTCTGGGTCTTATTTAGGCATGAAAATGATCACGTAAACAGCCCTATTTTGGCTAAAAACACCCCGCTGGGCGGTACATATAAATAAACCGCATAGGCCGCTCGTAAGGTGTTAAGGTGTTAAATTGTAATATTAGACTAGGCCTAGCCTATAGATAAAATAGCTTAGCCTACTCATTTATTGTAGCCTATAATATAGGCCTAGCCGGGCAGAATGTAGAGAATGTAATGTTTACACTACGCAGAGCGGCGACGAAAGCTTGCCATCATGTTCCCGTCCATTTTGAATGCCGTTGGATACAATAATATGTTGAGGGGGGCAAACACCCCCATGACATATTGTCATCATCATATAATTTGCCAGCAGGGGGCAAATAGGCCTAACCAAACTGCGGCGATCGACCATGTAAACATGACGGCGGCGGCGGCGGTGGACGCTTGCGATCATGTTCCCGTCTATTTTGACTGCCATTGGATACAATAATATGTTGAGGGAAGGGCTTTGCGGCATTTTTTTTGGTTGTTTGCCCCCTACTGGCAATATATATGATGATAACATGTCATGGGGGGTGAGGGGGGGGCTTTCAACATATTATTGTATCGAAATGGCATTCAAAATAGACGGGAACATTATCCCAAGCGTCCAACGCCGACACCGCCGCGGCTGCTGAAGAACAAGGAAATTAGCAATAGGTTTCATTGTGAACTAGAGGAAATTAATAGAAATAAGGAAGCTAGGCCTAGCGATGTAAATAGTCAATGGAATTTCCTTAATAATCACAATTATATGTACTGTATAGGTATAAAGTAAAAACAATATATTTTACATAATTTATTGCATATCTTACATATATAAACAAATATATATTAAAAATAGTTTAACCACACCACTGAGTTCCCCCAAAATACTCTAATAGGGCTGGCCTGAAGAATTAGATCAAGATGGACAACCAATCAACACATGATAGGTAGGGAAGGGCAGGTTAACAACGGCGATCGACAAATGTAAACATGACGACCGTACACTCGGAAACTACATCCATCCCCATTAGCCTAACCTAACAACCTTACCTAACCTATCCTAGTATTAGGGGTGGAGGCTGCCGCCCCCTAGACCCAGTATGTTGGATACAAAACTAACCCTCACGTAACACCTAGTATATGTCCCTAGTACCCAGTACGTGGGATACCAAGCTAACCCTCACGTAACACCTAGTATATGTCCCTAGTACGGTACCTAGTATTTGGGATACAATACTAACCCTTTCATAACACCTAGTATATGTCCCTAGTACCCAGTACGTGGGATACAAAACTAACCTTCACCTAGCATATGTCCCTCACTCAGTACACCTTTCACCCTCACTACCGTTCGTGAGTCTTCATACATCTTCATTATCACACGCACCAGCCACTCCTCTACGCCAAATTTTCTCCTAGCCTACTGCACAACTTCTTACTTTCAGTAGAGACGTGATTTTCCGGGCCCGTCGCAAGACCACCGTCTCAACCGAGCCGTCGCAAGATCATCACAGGACAGGAAAAACAACACAGGCTTGCTCCAAGCCAGCGCACATCTTACAAATATATAGGCTAGGCTATACAACTTCCATTTCATCGGAATAACATTCACCGCCAATTTAATTATCATAAGGATTATATAAATGCAATTCTGATGTGAAAAAACAATCGGTAAATAGCATAGCCTAGGCCTAGTCAAAGCTGGGGTTTGTTGTTGTTTCGTGGACAAAATTTAACCAAGCGTTCTGTCCCACATTAATTTATTATCAACAATTGGATATACGTTACTGTGGGCTCTTATTACTCTACTTCCTAATAATAGGCAAGTAAATTATAACATAATGTTTGGATAAACAAATATACCGAAATATATTAGAATGGAGAAACAGTAAGTTGAGTGAGATGTTTCAGCTTGCCGTCAACCTAGCTCCGGAGCTCTCTTGCCATCGCAAGAGAATATTGGTGTCTCGCTAGCTAAAGGTGGGCTTGCGACGGGACCAGAAAAACAGTTTTTCGGGTAGATCTTGCGACGGTGGTCTTGAGACGGGACCGGAAAAACACCTCTTAGATATCTTTCCTGCAGCTTCCTGACTATGAAATTATCATACCTTCAAAGACTCTCTCACACTCACAGACCTTCATGACTTGGCCAAGCATTTTCAGGCCTCTTATAGCAGTTGCAAGGGGAGCCTAACTCTGAAATCACTAGATAGTGCCTCCAGAACCATAAAAAAGAGGAGAGGGTTTAATTAACACACTTCCCTGTTGGACTCCGACGCGAACTGAAAACTCATCACTCAGTACCCTCACGTAACACCTAGTATATGTCCCTAGTACCCAGTACTTTGGATACAAAACTAACCTCCACCTAACACCTAGTATATGTCCCTAGTAACCAGTACATGGGATATAAAGCTAACCCTTACCAAATATCTAGTACCGTACTGTATATGTCCCTCACTCAGCTGTACACCTTTCACCCTCACTATCGTGAGTCCTCGTACATCTTCATTATCACATGCACCAGCCACTCCTCAACGCCAAGTTTTCTCCTAGCCTACTGCACAACTTCTCTGGCCACCTTATCAAAGGCCTTCTCCCGGTCTGCAAACACAACATCAGACTCCTATCTTTTAAGTACATACAGTACATACAGTATCTTTCCCTTATCATACCTTCTAAGACTCTCTCACAGACCTTCATGACTTAGTCAAGCATTTTCAGAACCCTTATAGCAGTTCCCAGGGGAGCCCAACTCTGAAATCACCAGATAGTGCCTCCAGAACCATAACAAAAAAAAGAGGAAAGGGCTTCATTAACACAGAGCCCTGGTAGACTCCGACGCGAACTGAAAACTCATCACTCAGTACCGGTACATCTTTCACCCTCACTGCCGTTTGTGAGTCCTCATACATCTTCATTATCACACAAATACCTTCATGACTTGGATTGTGCCGTGTCCTAGCATGAAACCAAACTGCATATCGTCAGTATCATACCTTCAAAGACTTTCTCGCAGACCTTCATGACTTGATCAAGTATTTTCAGGCCCCTATAATTTTCTCTATCCAATGAGTCCCCTTTGCTCGTATACAGTATATAATGTACTTTTGTGCCATTCATCAGAGATTACTTCCTCTCTGATGATGAAGTTAATTAGCTCATTGAACACACCTACTCCTTTCTCACCTGAGGCCTTAATCATCTCGGCTAGAATGCCAGAGCATCCTGCAGCTTTTCTGTCCCTTCATTAAGTTATTGCACTGCTTACAAAAGCTGGCACAATCACAGGGAGGGGGGAGTATTGGCTTTTCGTTGCTAAGCTTCTCTATTCCATTCAAATTCCATGTTGAATAATCTTTCGTAGTGTACGGTATTTTCCAAGAATCTATAATTTCTTTGTCAGCGGAAACAATTGTTCAAGTATATATTTTCCCTGTGAAACCAATTTAACTTCATAATGACAATTATATATATAAAGAAAAAACAATATATTTTACATAATTTATTGCATATCTTACATATTTAACGCCTTAAGAGCGGGTGGGTCGGTAACTTCTACCCGCCAAGCGGGTGGTTTTACCCTAAATGGGGTTGTTTCCGTGCTCTTTTTCATGCTTCATGCATAAACAAGACCCAGAGCGTAATACAAGTATCTGTCCCTGAAAGGGCGTAAACAGAGCTTTCGAATGACACCCGAACCATCCTTCTACGACCACTGGTTCTCTTGCAACGATCGTGCAACACGAGTGCAAAAACCCTAAAATAAGGTAATTTCCTTACATAATTCCCTGTGTAGCGAGTGAGAGAGGGTGGAGGAGGGTGTAATAAATTTCAGTCGACCCACGGCGGTGGTGGCGAGCGGTCAGGAAGCAATCTCTGCTCCTAGCACCGCTCAGCTCTCTCTCAGAGCACATTACGTGCTCAAAATTGCACTCGACATATGTCGAGGCCCGCATATGGGCATGTTTTCTTTAACTCGACATATGTCGAGCGCCGATGGTTAAGGGTTAAAATGATATTTATTAAAATAGTTTAACCAGACCACTGAGTTCCCCAAAAAAACTCTTATAGGGCTGGCCTGAAGGATTAGATCAAGATGGACAACCAATCAAGATATGATAGGTAGGGAAGGGCAAGAGGTGAACAAATCTAGGAAGGTGAGGATACGCAGACATTTCTCACCATTTCACCAATTCAGCCGCACCAGAGTTCCTCTTATAGGGTAGGGCCGAAGGGTGAGTCAAGAACTGCTATACTGCAGCACCAATTAACCCGTGGACTTTGAGAGTTTTCAACCATCGGCACGGTTGCGTGGGATACGTATACAGTTCCCATACAAATCTGAGCCCTCTTGAGTGGCTACACCTGAGCTTACGGTCGGCGCAATTAGGGTGACGCGTCAGGCGCGTCTCTGGGGCTAGTTTTGTAATGTTTGCGCACCAGAACCCGGCCGGTTTTCAAAAAAATGGTTTATTCCAGAAACAATAGCGAATGGGTTAGGAATGAAGGAAAAACCACGAAAAAACGCTCAAAAAGCTTAAAAAATGGTCCTACAGAGCCCCCGAAAACGGATTTTACAAGAGTAAAAAATTGAAGGCAATTATCCCAAAAAAACAGGTTATTGCGCGCTCGCGCGCACGCACGTGGACTTTGAGAGTTTTCAACCATCGGCACGGTTGCGTGGGATATGTATACAGTTCCCATACAAATCTGAGCCCTCTTGAGTGGCTACACCTGAGGTTACGGTCGGCGCAATTAGGGTGACGCGTCAGGCACGTCTCTGGGGCTGTGCGTTACATACATCGCCGACGCGTCAGACGCGTCGCTGGGGCTGGACGGGTTAAGAAGTGATCAAGGGCGAAGAATGAGAAATCAGGTCTAAGGAAGAAATAAATCACACAGAGATACACACATAAGACACCACTGAGGGGAATCGAGTCAGCTTGACCGCACCAGCGACCATAGACACAAATAAAGTCAGGAGCCAATAAACTAGCCAGGCCAGGGTGGCATATGATATAGGCCGTCCGGAAGACAACCGAATTAGACAGAATAAAAATAAAAGGGGAAAAACATACAAAAAGGGGCATTCAAATTTCAATGGAAATTCACTATGATAACTGTAATATGTGGGAATAACTTTCACCTTCATATTTCCTCATCTCTTAGCATAAACATGATCAATTAGGGTGCCATTTTCAGTTGTTGGTTGTGTTACATGTTGAGAGTATCCACGCTTTTCCATTAAATTTGCAATAGAAGAGTTAGTTTGGATGTGTTCACAATGCAACTAATTGAGTACCGGTATTTGTCTAGTTCATTTAGCAAATTACTTAAATTTACTCTAAAATAATTAAGTCCATATGAAATAGGTCTGTATATAGGGACAGGTTTGTCCTATAGAAAAGTATAGCCAACACTGTTCTCTACCCACTAAAAGCTGAACCAGTGGAAGGTATTACCCGTGTTTGTATACCTTCCCTCAATTTCAGTCAGGCTATATTTGGATGATAATTTGAACTCAATTTGACCTATCTCAGAATAGTAGTATGGGAATTTCATTTTTTCCTTATTGTGAAGGCAATCATTATTCTATAAAAACACTTACCCTAATAATACATGTACCAGGTTGTTCTCTATATTTTAAGATTATACTCTTTATGTAAAAGGCTTGCATGGCTGCATGATAAATGTTTTTCTTTGATTCACTCTTCTTGACTTTTTCTATATTGCAGGCCATGCTTTTGTTCCTCCTAATTCCTTTTCTATTATTTCCACTCCTCAAGTGAGGTACTGTAGAGGTGATTCTCCTGGTCCCATCTGTAGAGGTATTGTAAATGGTGGCCAGACACACCCGTGGCAGTCTTTCACACCCAACCCATCTTGTCCTATCTAATTTTATGTTGAACTCTATTGTTCTTGATCCCACTATAGGACTTGGTAGCCTATTCCACACATCTACAACTCTGTTACCAAACGAATAGAGGCAGATCCCTTACACACCCAGTTTCTCTCTTTCGCTCGTTTGCTTGCACATCGGTACAAATGAAGCAGATCCCTTACACATGCAACTAAGATGAATATGGGAATCTGCAGACAAGTGGCCCACAAAAGGCAGATCCCTTTCACATCCAACCCATTTTGTCCATATGTCTATCTGATTTTATCTTGAAATTCTTTATTGTTCTTGATCCCACTATAGCACTAGGTAGCCTATTTCACATATCTACGACTCTGTTACGAGAGAGACAGATCTATCCCTTACACAGCCAATCTCTCTCTCTCTCTCTCTTATTTGCACACTGGTACAAATGAGGCAGATCCCTTACACATGCTACCAAGATGAAAATGGGACTCTGCAGAGAGCCGATTGGCCCACACACGGCAGATCCCTTTCACACCCAACCCATCTCGTCCTATCAAATTTTATGTTGAAGCTCTATTGTAATTGATCCCACTATAGCACTTGGTAGCCTATTCCACATACTTTCTTACAGTTTCTTACAGTAGATCCTCTGGAAAAAGGCAAACTAGGCCTGTGTATCCAGCTCAGTACCAGTACTTGCACTGCTGCGGTCGTTCACAGTGTTGGCGGCGGCGGTAGCAGACGCAACATTTTTACTATTCTGTATTTTTGTTTTATAATCAAACTTCAAATCTTGTCTTCCCCATGCTTTATCAAGATTACTTTCAAACTCCCTTATTGATTCGGAATCGACTACATACTGGGGCAGTGCGTTCCACTCATTTACCACTCTTATCACAAAATGAGTTCTTTGCCTTCTCAAGCCTATTTCTTTCTTTGTAAATTTTCTTAGAGTGTCCTCTCGTTCTTGTTCCCTCCCGCATCAAGAAGATACCTTCACACACATCCTCAACCTACTTTCCTGACACTATCTTAAAAGTCTCTATCATATCCCCTCTCTTTCTCCTATATGCCAGTGTCGGAAGCCCCAGTGTCCTCAACCTCTGCTCATAGCCCGCGTTCTTCAACGTTGGTACCAGCTTGTTAGCTCTCCTCTGCACTTTCTCCACTGCTTCTATATCCTTTACCATATATGGAGCCCACACCTGGTTCGCATGTTCCAGGTGCGGCCTAACCAGCGCTGTATAGAGATTCCTGAAGATTTCTTCGTCAAGTGACACAAATGTCCTCCTTATCAGCCCTACAATTCTATTGGCTTTGTTTATCTTTTCCGCTAAATGTTCTGAGAAATTTAACTTATTGTCTATCACTACTCCTATATCCTTTTCTGCATTCACTTCCTCCATCGCTTCATACATACTGTATCCTACCTTGTCTATCTTGCTTGTCCCAATCCGCATGTACTTGCATTTTTTTTGGATGAAAAGGCATTAACCAATGCTCAGACCATCCCTTCATGCCCTCCACATCTCCTTGAAGCAAACCCACATCTTCCTTACTCCTCACTCTTCTATACAGCTTAGTGTCATCCGCATACAGGTATACCTCACTTCCATTAGTTATAACTTCAGGTAAGTCGTTGATAAATATAACGAACAGCAGTGGTCCCAACACAGATCCCTGAGGTACCCCACTTGTAATTTCCCTCCACCCCGAGCCTATTCCATTCACCAGTACCCTCTGTCTCCGATCTTTCAGGAAGGCTTCTATCCATTTCACACATTTCTCCCCTATATTATAGCTTCTAACTTTCTTTATTAACCTTTTATGTGGGACCTTATCGAAGGCCTTCATAAAATCGCAATATACCACGTCTATTACATGACCATCTTCTAGAATTTGCATCCAATCATCTACCACCTTAATTAGCTGTAGTACCGTCGACCTCCCCGGCAAGAATCCGAACTGTGTCCCACTGAAAAGTTGGTTTGACTTCATATGCTCCATTATTCCTTCTCTAATTACCGTTTCCATTGGTTTACACACAACACTTGTCAAATTGACTGGTCTATAATTCCCTGGGTCATTTCTCTTTCCCTTCTTAAATATAGCTGTTATGTTCGCCTCTCTCCAGTCCATCGGGATTTGTCCTGTATTAAACGATACCTCAAATAACATTTTCAATGGCTCTACTAACATCTCACCTCCTTCCTTTATGATTCTTGGGTGTATCCCATCCGGTCCCAGTGACTTACTTCTGTTCATTTTTTCTATAGCCCTTCTTATTCTAGCATGGGAAAACTCTATTTGTTTTAGTACCGGTACCATACAGTATCTATAACTCTTTTACCAAGCGAATAGAGGCAGATCCTTTACACAGCCAATCTCTTTCTCTCTCGTTCTTGTTTGTTTTGCACACCGGTACAAATGAGGCAGATCCCTCACACATGCAACCAAGATGAAAAGGGGAGTCTGCAGAGAGCCAAGTGGCCCACATAAGGCAGATCCCTTTCACACCCAACCCCTCTCATAAACGTTACCTGTTATTTACACTACTTACTATACACCCATGTTATTATATACCTGCAACCAAAACACAATTGTAAGAAATAGGAACATAGGAAAATGGGAGTCTGTAGAGAGCCAATTGGCCCACATAAGACAGATCCTTTTCATACCCAAACTATCTCATAACAACTCTCTCTCATTTATCTCTGTCTTCCTTACATTTATGACATCCTAGTCTCTCTCTCTCTCTCTCTCTCACACAAATGAGAACATAAGAAAACCGGAGTCTGCAGAGAGCCGATTGGCCCACACATGTCAGATCCCTTTCACACCCAACCCATCCCGCGCTCTCTCTCTCTCTCTCTCATATTTATCGCTATCTTCCTTACGTTTATGACATCCTATTCTCTCTTGCCATACTCTCTCACCCTCACAAATGAGAACATAAACAAAATAAGAAAATGGGAGTCTGCAGAGAGCCGATTGACCTACACATGGCAGATCCCTTTCACACCCAACCCATCTCGTTCTATCTAATTTCAAGTTGAAGCTCTATTGTTCTTGATCCCATTATAGCACTCGGTAGCCTATTCCACATATCTACAACTCTGTTACTAAACGAATAGAGGCAGATCCCTTATACAGGCAATCTCTCCCTCTCTCGTTCTTATTTGTTTGCACAATCTGTTCCTTTTGTAGTTTCTCCATGCCCGATAAGTTAAATGATCTTTTGATATCTGTGACACAACTTTTGTATCCAACACAATACCCTGCTTGCAAAACCCCTCGAACCCCGGACAACGTTGCTTGCAACTTTAATTATTATTATTATTATTTTTGTATGTAATTTTTTTTTTGTAGTGTCAGAGTGTAAACGTGTGTATTGTTTGTAGTGTGAACTGTATTGCCTGGCTCGAATCAAGATACAATAATTTTTTTTTCCCAGTCTGCTAAAGAGCTCCGAATCAGCAGACTATGCCGTGTTATCTTTATATGTGTTTAATCTTAAGATCAATGTACTATATTATGGCAATAACATTTATATGTGTTTAATCTTAAGATCAATGTACTATATTATGGCAATAACATTTATATGTGTTTAATCTTAAGATCAATGTACTATATTATGGCAATAACATTTATATGTGTTTAATCTTAAGATCAATGTACTATATTATGGCAATAACATTTTGAATTGAATTGAATTGAATTTGTGGGCCCGGGGAGCTCAGCTCCTCAAGGGGTGGCAGAGGCACCCCTCTCCCTTCATATTTACCAAAAAATGGCATCAAAATGAGTCCAATATTAATATATTTGTTTTATTTATTTAATAAAGTTTCTTCTCATCAACCACCAATCACATCCCCAATTATGAAATTAATGAATATGTTAACATGTGATACTCCCATGTCTTCGATCCCAGGACATGACACCAAGAACGTATGAAAGCACACGTACATATAGCTTATTGCATTCGGAATAGTATAAAATATCAACAAAGTCGCTAGGCACAATAGCTATTTTACTACAATTTCTTATAAGTAGACCTACAGTAGGCATTCTTTCTCAACCGCTTGCAAAGTTCGCATTTGAAATTATGATCAGTTAATATTTTACACTGTTACTTCTATATGTATAATTGCAACAAATAATGACTTCTATAACACAAACATGATCATAAACATTTATACAACCATCAGATTCTTACTGTGGGATTATCAACAGGATAAAGGACAACAGAATCTACCGTACTGTCTCGTCCGTTCTACCCTCGACCTCGAGTGTCAATGCCAACAATGAACTATCTATAGCATTCGATAAGCATAACCTTATATATATATAATCTGATTCTCTTGTGGATCTCTTATATAGTAAATTACTATGTAATAATATTATTTTATTAACTAAACAGTCAGATGACTAAGAAGAAAAGTAATCCAGAATATCAATACGAGATACAACATTAACATTCAACATTGCCTAAAATAAGGTATCGGTAACAAAAGAAAAACCATTCCGAAGGTAAGTATATGGTTAACTATTACATATTTAGGCAATGTTCCGATAAATTATCATGTACTGTTATTACTGTGCATGATAATAAAGACCTTAGTGGGGCCCTGGGGAGCACAGGATTCTCATATGGGGCACGTGCCGCCCTGTGCTCCCCTTACCTAAGCCAGAGGGCTCCCTTGGACCTAGGGGTAGGCTGCAGGCAAAATGAAACAGCGTTACGAAACTGAAACATACAGTAGCATAGTGCATACAAAAACATGTACCTTGATAAATACAGATCCTGAGATTCCCCCCCCCCCCTCCCCCCTTAGCTACGCTACTACCACTATTCTTCCTGTTTCTTCCAACATGATAGATTTAGCCAATACAAACAAAGGCAAATTGGCTGGCACTGGGGGTGACACAAGGTCGATGATCCTCTGGCACTTGAGGGGTTAAGAGCAGGCAACTTACTGCTTTGCTACGTTATTAGCCCATGTTGTATTGCGCGCCGGTTGTTGTGTGGCAAAGGTATGCAGGCTAGCCCACCTGTACTCCTGCACGTCTGTGTATGCGTTGTTCTTTGCAGAATGATTTCGAAAATTAATTATTCAATTTGGTTAAAATATGGTTAGACTTATGATTTTGGTAACCCCAATACAAGCCGGTAAAACAGCGCCTTCATTACTTCACGTACCGGAGCCCCACTATCTAATCACACTAAAATACGTCCTCAGAATAATATAATGCATACATCCTTCAAGAATGCTCATTTTCATTAGGTATTTCCCCCACCCCACCACCCCATGTTGTGTAGTGTACTGTTATGTCCTATTCAGTTATACTGTATAATTGTGTTCTTCCCCAGGTGAGTTCTGCCAACGGCCCTGTGAGGAGAACGACACCCGTACCTGCCAGTTCACCTTCGATGTTGACCTTTACCAGTCCATGTCCAGGTCAGTGTGAATAATTAACACTTTCTTACCACAAGAGGGAGTATCGAGTTTAATATATATGGATGGTACCAGTAGTTATACTGTTATCCGGTACCCAAAAAGTTTTTGGAAGTAGGCTAATATTAACATATTTGACTATGTCTTTCCTAAGCTAAATAAAATCCCTTAATACTAGCTAGAATAACATTAATGTGGCGTCATTAAAATTATCAATTGTAATCAAGGAGTTACGGTACCGGTAACTTAGATAAATATATAAATATATAAATATATATATTGTATTGAGTATTGTTCACATGTGTGGGGAGGTTCCTCTCACACCGCTCTCCTAGACAAAGTTGAAAGGAAGGCCTTTCGTATCATTAACTCCCGTCCACTCACCAACTCTCTGCAATCTCTCTCTCTCCGCCGCAATGTTGCATCTCTCTCGCTATTATATCGCTACTATAATAATCAGTGTTCCTCAGAGCTATCCCAGTGCATACCACCTCCTTTACGTAGGGCACGTGGTACCCGTCTTGCAACTCAATCCCACCCCTACTCTGTGCAACTCTCCAACCCAAGAGTGAAACGTTACTCTCAAACTTTCTTCTACTCAACATCTGAGCTCTGGAACTCTCTCCCAGAATCAGTCTTTCCCTCTTCCTATGACTTAAATTGCTTCAAACTCTGTGTGTCCAGGCATTTTGGCTCGAACGTCCCTTGATTTTGGCCCTGTCACTCTTTCAACTATGGGGGAGGCACTCGCTATAGGCAGTTATGCCTTTTGCCTCCCTCAATCACATAGAAAAAAAAAAAAAAAAAAAAATGAAGAAGTGTCCAAGAGAGCTTTAGGTTGCCTGTATTAGGTGAATGTCTAGGTGAGTATTATAATAGTTCTTGAGTGAGCTTCATGAAAGCTTAGGTGAGTTTGGGTCTGTTAGGTAGCTTATGTGAATACAGAGAAACATTAAGTTAATAGCTAGTCGTTTGGGTAAATTTGGTGAATATTTAGGTGAGTATTTTGGGTAATGGTGGAGCCTAGACCTATAACCTACTGGGAATATTTTAAGTGTGCTTAGGTGGATATGTATGGGACCTTGGTGAGGCTTGGGTGCTATTGGTACCCTATTTCTTAAGAGAATAATGGAATTTCTAGGTGTGTGTACTGGGCTGCATGACTTAGATGAGTAGCTTACCGATTAATATATGCTTAGTTGAGTGATGAGGGTTTAGTTGAGTGATACGATTCCAGGGTGAGTAGTGGAGTGATCGAGATAGAGTATTTTGCACTATAGGTAGACAGATATTAGGAATACAAAAACAGCGGTCACCATTAATATCACAGAGTCCTGACCTATACCACTACAGCAATAAAGTTTGACATTCACGCAAATAAGTTTAACAACCTAGTTTGCCATTCAGACTAAATAGTTTGACATAGTTGCAGGCTAAATAACACCAAAGCTACAAAATACATTGACATGGAGCTAAATCAAAGACAATAGAAGACATGATAATCACAATTGTATATTTTATTTTATCAATCCAATATACAGGTATAAACATGATTAAACCATTTAATGTTTACCATTTAATGTAGTTGTTATGGAATTTAATTTTCTTTAATTGTCAAAGTAATAGTATTTGTTGTTGTTACATTTGTTGCATTGACACATTATTCCTGTGGCAATGTCGTTAGAATTGACATTTGTCCGACTATTTTGTCCTTTGTCTGACAAACTGCTGTACTGATGTAATGTTTTATGCATTAGTTTCGAACAGTTTCCAATTGTTTCAGAACTTTGAGCTTTGTCATTAACCACCGATTAACTGTCTGACTATAACGCAAACTACTGTAGTGAAACATTCCAATATTAAGTGATTAGGCCCATGATGAATGTGTAAACTAGATGCATGTTGAAAATATATAATATAAGTGAGAGTTAAGTGTGTCTAGGCAGGTGTCTCTGCTTAATGTTATTGCCAGTGAGTTCCACATATATATAGGTGACTGTTAGGCTATCTAGGTGAATGTCAGACTACCTAGGTAACTGTCAGACTACCTAGGTGACTGTCAGACTACGTAGGTAACTGTCAGACTACCTAGGTGACTGTCAGACTACCTAGGTAACTGTCAGACTACCTAGGTAACTGCCAGACTACCTACGTAACTGTCAGACTATCTAGGTAACTGTCAGACTACCTAGGTAACTGTCAGACTACCTAGGTGACTGTCAGACTATCTAGGTAACTGTCTGACTATCTAGGTAACTGTCAGACTACCTAGATGACTGTCGGACTACCTAGGTAACTGTTAGACTACCTAGGTAGCTGTCAGACTATCTAGGTGACTGTCAGACTACCTAGGCAACTGTCAGACTATCTAGGTGACTGTCAGACTACTTAGATAACTGTCAGACTACCTAGGTGACTGCCAGACTATCTAGGTAACTGTCAGACTATCTAGGTAACTGTCAGACTATCTAGGTGACTGTCAGACTACTTTGATAACTGTCAGACTACCTAGGTGACTGCCAGACTATCTAGGTGACTGTCAGACTATCTAGGTAACTGTCAGACTACTTTGATAACTGTCAGACTACCTAGGCAACTGTCAGACTATCTAGGTGACTGTCAGACTACTTTGATAACTGTCAGACTACCTAGGTGACTGCCAGACTATCTAGGTAACTGTCAGACTATCTAGGTAACTGTCAGACTATCTAGGTGACTGTCAGGCTACCACATTTATCGGCAAGACAAATATAACTGGTAAATACTGTACAATGGCAGCACAGATCAAAGCCTAATAATCTCGAACCTCTCATAATATTGAGAAAGACTAATTAGTCATATCAACGTATGGAGACTATGGAGAGGCTATAGGTTAAAAGTTGTGGCCATCCGAAAAACAGTATTTCACACTATATACTAATTAGATATATTATCATAGGTATATAGGCTGAAAGTATCGGGTACCAGTATAGTAAATATCTAGGTACCGATACTAATTTACATTTATTAGGGGTGCGAGATAGCCTAAACAAGAAAACTACCGAACTGTGTATTGCAATTATACATAAATCATGTAAACAAATTAAAACAATACAAATCAAAACTATAATTTTAATAAGCTATGCATTACATATCGTACTCTTTAATAAACCAATTATAATAAAGAGTGGGTGGTGCATTTTGCGGCATCATGCGCTGTGTAGCTGGAGAAGCAATGTTGGGAGGGCATGTCACTCCTACAGTACATTTATCTTGCATTATTGCTACTCAATATTTTTTATAATTTCGCTATGTGCACGCTTCAGTCGAAATAAATAAGAGTTCATAAAATTAAAGACCTACTTTCAGTCTTATAAACATGTATAAACACGAAGACAATAAAGCCAAACTCATATAACTAAATGTGAATATAAGCCTAAGTATTACGTACGCGTGAGTGATCTATAGCAACAAATGGGAATATAAGCCTCAGTATTACGTACGCGTGAGTGATCTATAGCAACAAATGGGAATATAAGCCTCAGTATTACGTACGCGTGAGTGATCTATAGCAACAAATGGGAATATAAGCCTCAGTATTACGTACGCGTGAGTGATCTATAGCAACAAATGGGAATAAGCCTCAGTATTACGTACGCGTGAGTGATCTATAGCAACAAATGGGAATATAAGCCTCAGTATTACGTACGCGTGAGTGATCTATAGCAACAAATGCAAAATTCGCTGCTGTATCGATGTCGTAACCCACCTTACAATTCGTCCAAATATTACCAAAAACATTATACCCCGAGTTGCTATGAAGAAAGTAGGCTAGATGTCAAGGTATTTCAGTGGTGATTTCAGGGATGGAACTTATGCAAAACTACATGTCTATTGTGATTCCCTAGGTTCTAGGGATATGATGCTGACAAAACATTTATCATACCCTGTGAGAGGAGAGGCTGGGAATGCGATATCACCCGGATGAATAACAGGGGTGCTATGGGCTCTCTGCGAGAGGGGTGGTTATCACACAGAGGCCCTCGACTCTTCAACAAACTCCCACGGCGAGTGAGAGACATAAGGGGCGTCTCGCTAGACAACTTCAAGAGAGCCCTCGATGTCGAACTGCAAAAAGTGCCAGACGAGCCCATCTTCGCAGGGGGGCGTGCTGCCCCTTCGAACAGTCTGCTGCACCAAATCACCACCCAGAACGAGGACCGGCGCGCTCCTCGGTGCTACTAGATTAGTGACGAACACAACCTTAGGTGACCTTAGGTGAATGTGTTCTAACAACATAGAAATAAAGCTTATGAAACTTAATTTATGTGACAATAACTGGTAACGATCGCACGCCTTCGCAATGGCAACCAGAGTCGCGTCCCGCCAAATGTTGTTTTGCTATGAAATCAATCTGAAATTATGTACCATCAAAACAACGGGAAGTGCAAGAATATGCCGTATTGTATTATCGATGAGAGAGAGACTGCAAACCTCCTAATTGTGTGCTGTGTAGCTTGGCTATACCACAGCCTGGTCAAGGGATCGCGATAATTAAATTCACGAAGAATGGTATTATTTAGAAGTTACAGACCCTAGTAGTGAAGTTTCATACTCATAGAATTCGACACAGATAAAAACCTGTGTTTATTGTAGACAGGATTTGATTACTTTTTGGGATGCAATAAACCTTGTTCATCTTCTGAGAGCTTGAGTATTATTTGAAAGGCTGTAATTCAGCAAAATCCGTCCTGGAGTGTGTTTACTTCGAAGAGCATCGTCTGCAGTTCAAATAATTGCGCACTATGATGTCACGGGGAAGAAGAAAGTAGGTGCCGATGAGCCTGATAATTCAGTCATTTTATCTAGCGTTTGGATGAAATGGATGGATATTGACTATATACAGATTAATGTATAATTATTTCTAGTATGAGTTAATGTTGTTACTAGTTCCACCAAATGTTTTAATTATTTACATAAAGGATTCTCTTGTTTAATGTTATACTACTCCTAAAACATTATTGGATTGGTGCTTTAACCCATAAACTGCGAAGCTATGATAGTTTAAACCCTCCCGCCAAGCGTTGGTATTTGGTTCTATTCTGACGAAAACGTCATACGTAACATATATATAATTATTACTTATCCATGTACGCCTATTTTGCTTTTAATATGAACATATGAACATTTAAGAGCAATAAAAGAAGTGGGAATAGCATTTGGGGGGTGAAAAAGACGTATTTTTGCCACAAAGTCGTATCATGAGGCGAGAGCTGGGGGGACGTATATCCGCCCTCTCTGAGCTGTAGAGCGGCACTGACGAGTCTGAGTAGAATTCTCTGTGTTGCAAGGATCTCTATCTGACTCACCTGTGTTAAAGAGACTGGGAGGGGGAAATTCACGCCAAAAATTACTTGATAAAAAGGGGAATACGAGGAAAAATAGCTGAACATTGAGGAGTGGGGAAAAGGGGGGAAGAAGGGGAAGGGGGGGAAACATATGCAGGAGTGGTAGAACGTAATGGAGGGGAATTATCTCACCTAATCACAAATTGCTTTGTTTTAAGTGCCACTGGGGTGTTTTCTAAGTTTTTTTTAAAGCTCTGGATCTATTGAATACGGTCGCAGTGTACCAGGAAAACCTCTATTGAGGATGGTCGCCGTTTATGGGTTATTTCCGGGATGTACCTGTACGCCAACCGCAACGAAAGAGTTAATAATAGCTGCAAATTACATTACGCAGCTATCAGCTGTGGAGGATGGGTGGGACGGGTTCAAATTGTGGGTGTAACTTAATAACCGATTTCTGTGTGAGAGCCTACCTTCTAGATAGTAATTATACCATGGGAGGAGTCACTGCAGTGATGTATCTTGACGCTATAGTTGCAAACGATTGCTGACTGGCGGTATATTCGCATACTAAACGCCGCCATATTAAATTTAGTATATATATATTTTTGTCTTTACTGAAGTATCTTTTATGCATTATACATAAACTAGAGTTTTCTTAATATACATTAATTCATGCAAAATATATACTTTACAATAATTGGTTTCTTTTCAGCTGAAGGTAAATTGAATCCCATAGCAACTGATTTTTTCAATACACAATGGCAAAATATGATACTGCAATATTTCTACTTCCCAATATTACCAACTTTTCACAATGAACATTTAGCTACAAAATGTTCGTAATACCGAAGTAATGATGATGGAGTTATGCCACTTTATTATCAGCTGAACAATATAATAAAAACAGACTATAAGCATTCTGCTTATGTAGTTCACCTTAAAATGTATAGCATGGAACCATTCAATGCCTGGAATGTATGGTAGGCATAGAAAAGTCAGCATATTCTTATTGTTTGAAAGGCTACTCAGTGGTGGATATACCCAGAGTATTGACATTTATAATTGTCCCGAGGGCGGGACATTTAAACACCTCTATCATAATCCTCTAAGTCTTCGTCTTTCTAAGGAATGCAAGCCTAGAGTTTTCAGCCTCTCCTCATATGATAAATTTCTAATATTGTGGATACTTTTCATCGTTCTTCTTTGGACTGCTTCCAGAGTCAATATCCTCCATTCTATAATAAGGACACCAAAACAGAACAGCGTAGTTCAATTGAGGTTTCACCAATGCTAAATAATAATAATAATAATAATAATAGTTCTTAAAGCTAGCGCATGCTAAGCTAGCTAAGGATAGCTCAATAAGGCCGATTAGGCGTATTTCCATTGGGGTCCTGTACCACTACCCCATCCCTTTGCTCATGAGGGATGGTAACGACTCAGTGCTTGTGAAAAATCTTTAATGCGCCGAGCGTGGGCGCGAACCCGGGCCTTCTGGGTGGAAGTCCGAGACGCTAGTCACTACACCAAGCGAGCCGCTTAGTAGAGTTTTAAGATGACGTTAGCAGTTCTGTTACTCTCACTTCTAGATATAAATCCCAGAACCCTGTTTGCCCAGTTTCGAAAGCTTATATATTGTTTTCTAGGTTTTAGATCATTGCTTACAAGTACACCCAGATCCTTTTCACAGTCTGAATTACCTAATTCTACATTGGCTAGTTTATATTTCGTATCTATATTCAAATTTCCTATCCGTAATACCTTGAATTTATCAATATTGAAACTAATTGATTGACCATTCATGTAAAGTATCTATATATATTTGGAGACTTTCAATGTCACAATCCGAATCTATTATTCTCCCCATTTTGGTATCATCCGCAAACTTACCAATCCTGCTAGTTATGCCTAAATCAAGGACATTTATATAAATAACAACCAACAGGGGGCCCAACAAAGAAATCTGAGGAACGTCACTTTTTATAGAACCCCAATCTGACTTAATACCATTCATGCTAACTCTTTGTTTCCTACCAATCATGATCTAATCCACTTTAGTAACTACCTACCGATTCCATGTGCGTCTACCTTGCTCATCAATATCTCATGAGGGACTCTATCGAAGGCCTTGAGATGGATAAATTTAGTTGAAATTGTCTAGGTGATTTCTCTAATTTTTCTATCAATAATTGATTCTAGCAACTTTCCTATTATTGAGGCGATACTAATGGGATGGTAATTTGAAGCTATTGACTCACCCTTTATATATCGGAACTACATTTGCAAGTTTCCAGGTTTCTGGAGCTAAGCCTGCTTCTAAAGAAGTGTTAAATATATATTATTAATTTGAAGCTATTGACTCACCCTTTTTAAATCGGAACTACATTTGCAAGTTTCCAGGTTTCTGGAGCTAAGCCTGATTCTAAAGAAGTGTTAAATATATATATATATATATATATATATATATATATATATATATATATATGTTGGTAAAGCCAGGTAATAAATTTTCTTTAATACACACGAGGTTGAAAGAAATGGCAATTTCTGCGTCGGAAATTTTATTATTCAAAGTTTCCAGGTCTCTGATGAGTTTTCGCTGGGTGGCAGGAAGTAGATGAAGGAGATGAGCAAAATTCATGGTGGTACAGGGTTACATTAAAGTACATTAAGATACAGGATATACGACGCGTTTCACTGGACAACCAGAATTATCAAGTAAGGAAGGAATGATATAAAAGGTAAACAGGAAGGGTATATATAGAGGGTGGAGGATCAGAGGAGGCGAAAATCAGGGGGCAAAAGTCTGCTATTGGTGGAGGGGTATTCTAGGAGAGAGAAAGGGAGAACCGCTTCACGCATGCGCACTGGATGCGGGATGGTGGTCGGTTGGTGGGGTCGAAGCTGATTGGCTGCGTGTCGAGGGGCGTGGCCTAAGTTGTGTGGCGCCTGCGGAAGACGAAGCTGAAGGAGGTAGCGCGGGGGGCTGCGTCAAGGGCACCGGGGGGCGAGGGGGGGTGTTAGGTCCTGTAGGAAAGTGCCTTTTGGCAGAAGGAAGGATCTGAAGGTCCAGAGTTTGGTTGTTGATGTTGGGATGTAAGGCTTGGATATATAAAGCTTCGAGTATAGGTAATCTCCTTGGGTCACTTTCTTTATCGAGTATGGTGGTGTGTTTCTCTAACTCGTTGCGTGTGAGGTGAGGGTGGTTAGGGGTGAGATAGTGGTCTTTGATGGCTCCAGCCTGAAGGTGAAGAGTTAGCCGACGTGAAAGACGAGTCTGCGTCATACCAATATAGGAATGAGGTCCACAGTCCTCATAATTACAGGTATGTTGGTAAATGACGTGATCGTCGGTCATCGGGCTCTTTATCTTGGTGGAGGCTGTTTTTTTGAGGAGAACGAGGTTGGAGGTCTTGGGGGATTTGTAATAAATTATTAATTTGATTTTGTTTTCCGGGTTGGTTGGGTGGACATGCTAGGAGATTATTTCTTTTAAGACGGCCTCGTCATTTTTGTGTTCAGAGGACATGTAATTGCGGTAGAAGATCTTAATTTCATTGGGGGGGTCAATGTTGGGAGGGCTTTGGGTGTACCATTTTTCAAGATGGTGGTTGATGGTGCTGGAGATGTCTGAGTTGGAGTATCCGTTATTTACTAAAACTTGGGATAGTCTTTCTAGTTCCTGGTGGGTGTCGGCCCAGGTAGAGCAGTGCGTGAGGGCTCTCCTAACATAGACGGAGATGGAGGATAGAAGATAACGGCGGGGGCATTCACTATCGCCGTTGAGGCATTGTCCTGTGTTAGTTGGTTTAATGTAGACGGTGGTTTTGAACCCATGGTCGTTCAGAGCTACGAGGATGTCGAGGAAGGGGAGTTGTCCATTGTTAGATTTTTCAAAGGTGAAGTTAAGTCCGGAGGAGGTCATGAAGTGACGCTGGAGTTCCTGTAGTTCGTGGAGGTCCTTGATTTGCACGAAGATGTCATCCACGTATCTACAGTAGACGGCGGGTCGTTGGGCAGCTAGGAGCTCTTCCTCGATGGTAACCATGAAAAAGTTCGCAAAAAGAACTCCTAGGGGGCTGCCCATCGCCACACCGTCTATCTGCTTGTACATGTTGCCCCGGGGTCAAAGGAAGGGGGCCTCCTTGGTACATAGCTCCAGTAGTGTTTTCAGGGCCTTCTCCGGGATGTCCAGTGTTGGTGTATCAGGGCAATGATAAATTCGACGTAGAATCATGTCAATGGTCCTATCCACTGGCACGTTGGTGAACAGGCTTTCTACGTCGAGAGAGGCGATTGTGTGGTTGTTGTTACGGGGGGCGTCTCGTAAAATTTCCAAGAAATCGTGGGCTGAGTTAAGGTTGAATTGGCTGGGCACGTAGGGGGTGAGGAGGTTGTTCAGGGCCTTGGCGATCTGGTAGGTGGCAGTGGGGATCTGGGAGATGATGGGGCGGAGGGGGTTCCCAGGTTTGTGTGTTTTGATGGTTCCGTACGCATAACCAGGGGTGTATTCTCCGACGAGTTTTTTAAGGTGGATCCCTCCTTGTTTGGCGTTGATGGCGGTGATGGTGGTGTTGGCAGTACGTTTGATTTCGTCGGTTGGGTTGCGGGTGATCTTTTTAAATTTAGTGTTGTCACTTAAGATGACGTCCATTTTTCTAAGATATTCCTCCTTGTCATGGATCACGAGGCAGGAAGCTTTTTCCGCACGACGGATGATGATGTTGGGGTTGTCTCTTAATTGTTTGGCAGCTTGGAAGTGTTGTTTGTTGAGTATTTTGCTATGGTGAGTTCCTCTGGTTTTGGCGGCTTCAGCGAGGAGAGTAGGTTGTAGGGCGGGAGTAGTGGTGACCTTGCCATCCTTCTTGAGTCGTAGGATGTCGTCCAGGAGGATTTCCGTTTCTAGGCGTTTCCGGTGGGGGCCAGGTTTGGAGCTGTAATGGCAGTTGAGGCCTTTGTTGAGGAGGTCTTCTTGGTCCAGGGTCAGAATGGTGTTAGTAAGGTTTATATATCCTTTTGTTGGTTTGGGTAGTTTTAAGTTTCCGCCATAAAGACGGGCAAGCTTCGCAAGACGGGCACCCTCTATATATACCCTTCCTGTTTACCTTTTATATCATTTCTTCCATACTTGATAATGCTGGTTGTCCAGTGAAATGCGTCGTATATCCTGTATCTTCATGTACTTTAATGTAACCCTGTACCACCATGAATTTTGCTCATCTCCTTCATCTACTTCCTGCCACCCAGCGAAAACTCATCAGAGACCTGGAAACTTTGAATAATAAAATTTCCAACGCAGAAATTGCCATTTCTTTCAACCTCGTATGTATTAAAGAAAATTTATTACCTGGCTTTACCAACATAAAACTTCACGAGGATGCCAGACATCGCACCAGCACCCTCCAGTTTCGTGAAGAACTGGTGAAGGACCAAATCATTGAAAAACGAGAGCTCGCCAACAACCTTCGTAAAGAACGAGATGCTCTTCTACGGATTTGGGAAGACGAAACCCCTCCAGACCACCTCAAAGCCGAAATCAACGCAGCCCTCGAACAACTCCTTGAACAACACAGAAGACAAGCCGAAAACACAACCATAAAAAAGCTTGCCCGTCTTTATGGCGGAAACTTAAAACTACCCAAACCAACAAAAGGATATATAAACCTTACTAACACCATTCTGACCCTGGACCAAGAAGACCTCCTCAACAAAGGCCTCAACTGCCACTACAGCTCCAAACCTGGCCCCCACCGGAAACGCCTAGAAACGGAAATCCTCCTGGACGACATCCTACGACTCAAGAAGGATGGCAAGGTCACCACTACTCCTGCCCTACAATCTACTCTCCTCGCTGAAGCCGCCAAAACCAGAGGAACTCACCATAGCAAAATACTCAACAAACAACACTTCCAAGCTGCCAAACAATTAAGAGACAACCCCAACATCATCATCCGTCGTGCGGAAAAAGCTTCCTGCCTCGTGATCCATGACAAGGAGGAATATCTTAGAAAAATGGACGTCATCTTAAGTGACAACACTAAATTTAAAAAGATCACCCGCAACCCAACCGACGAAATCAAACGTACTGCCAACACCACCATCACCGCCATCAACGCCAAACAAGGAGGGATCCACCTTAAAAAACTCGTCGGAGAATACACCCCTGGTTATGCGTACGGAACCATCAAAACACACAAATCTGGGAACCCCCTCCGCCCCATCATCTCCCAGATCCCCACTGCCACCTACCAGATCGCCAAGGCCCTGAACAACCTCCTCACCCCCTACGTGCCCAGCCAATTCAACCTTAACTCAGCCCACGATTTCTTGGAAATTTTACGAGACGCCCCCCGTAACAACAACCACACAATCGCCTCTCTCGACGTAGAAAGCCTGTTCACCAACGTGCCAGTGGATAGGACCATTGACATGATTCTACGTCGAATTTATCATTGCCCTGATACACCAACACTGGACATCCCGGAGAAGGCCCTGAAAACACTACTGGAGCTATGTACCAAGGAGGCCCCCTTCCTTTGCCCCCGGGGCAACATGTACAAGCAGATAGACGGTGTGGCGATGGGCAGCCCCCTAGGAGTTCTTTTTGCGAACTTTTTCATGGGTACCATCGAGGAAGAGCTCCTAGCTGCCCAACGACCCGCCGTCTACTGTAGATACGTGGATGACATCTTCGTGTAAATCAAGGACCTCCACGAACTACAGGAACTCCAGCGTCGCTTCATGACCTCCTCCGGACTTAACTTCACCTTTGAAAAATCTAACAATGGACAACTCCCCTTCCTCGACATCCTCGTAGCTCTGAACGACCATGGGTTCAAAACCACCGTCTACATTAAACCAACTAACACAGGACAATGCCTCAACGGCGATAGTGAATGCCCCCGCCGTTATCTTCTATCCTCCATCTCCGCCTATGTTAGGAGAGCCCTCACGCACTGCTCTACCTGGGCCGACACCCACCAGGAACTAGAAAGACTATCCCAAGTTTTAGTAATAACAGATACTCCAACTCCGACATCTCCAGCACCATCAACCACCATCTTGAAAAATGGTACACCCAAAGCCCTCCCAACATTGACCCCCCCAATGAAATTAAGATCTTCTACCGCAATTACATGTCCTCTGAACACAAAAATGACGAGGCCGTCTTAAAAGAAATAATCTCCAAGCATGTCCACCCAACCAACCCGGAAAACAAAATCAAATTAATAATTTATTACAAATCCCCCAAGACCTCCAACCTCGTTCTCCGCAACAAACCAGCCTCCACCAAGATAAAGAGCCCGATGACCGACGATCACGTCATTTACCAACATACCTGTAATTATGAGGACTGTGGACCTCATTCCTATATTGGTATGACGCAGACTCGTCTTTCACGTCGGTTAACTCTTCACCTTCAGGCTGGAGCCATCAAAGACCACTATCTCACCCCTAACCACCCTCACCTCACACGCAACGAGTTAGAGAAACACACCACCATACTCGATAAAGAAAGTGACCCAAGGAGATTACCTATACTCGAAGCTTTATATATCCAAGCCTTACATCCCAACATCAACAACCAAACTCTGGACCTTCAGATCCTTCCTTCTGCCAAAAGGCACTTTCCTACAGGACCTAACACCCCCCTCGCCCCCCGGTGCCCTTGACGCAGCCCCCCGCGCTACCTCCTTCAGCTTCGTCTTCCGCAGGCGCCACACAACTTAGGCCACGCCCCTCGACACGCAGCCAATCAGCTTCGACCCCACCAACCGACCACCATCCCGCATCCAGTGCGCATGCGTGAAGCGGTTCTCCCTTTCTCTCTCCTAGAATACCCCTCCACCAATAGCAGACTTTTGCCCCCTGATTTTCGCCTCCTCTGATTCTCCACCCTCTATATAATATTATACCCTTCCTGTTTACCTTTTATATCATTCCTTCCTTACTTGATAATGCTGGTTGTCCAGTGAAACGCGTCGTATATCCTGTATCTTCATGTACTTTAATGTAACCCTGTACCACCATGAATTTTGCTCATCTCCTTCATCTACTTCCTGCCACCCAGCGAAAACTCATCAGAGACCTGGAAACTTTGAATAATAAAATTTCCAACGCAGAAATTGCCATTTCTTTCAACCTCGTATGTGTTAAAGAAAAACAAAAAAATATATATATATATGTTAATGGGAAACGTAATTCATCAATACATTCTTTTAATACTCTAGCATATACTTCATCTGGGCCTGGTTATTTCTGAGGTTTTGTTTGCCTATTTCCTTAATCACGTCATTTCTAGTGAGATGAACAGCACTTAGCATATTTTCTATACTGTTGTTATATACCTTCTGGACTTCTGGAAACTGGATTAAATTTTCATTGGTGAAAACTGAAAGAAAATTACTATTTTAAATATTGCAAATTTCTATTTCATCATCAGTTATCTCGCTTAACAGTTTTAAGGGGACCTATTACATCTTTAACCTTAAATTTATATAATTGTTAAAATGTTTTAGTTCTTTTTGGATTCATTGGCTACCTTGATTTCATAATTTATTTTTTCTTTCCTTATTTCTCTTTTGACCTGCCTTGATAGGTTCTGAAAGTATTCAAGTAGGTGATTTTCCCCATTTCGGATTTTTCTATATATTCCTCTCTTTTTAGCTAGAAGATCTAATAGATGGTTTTTATTCATCCATTTTGGTTGATTCTGTATTGATCTAAATTTTCTTTTGGGGATATATATGCATTTACAACTCTAACCATCTACTGTATCTCTGTGTCCAACCACCTACCTACTAACCTATTTATTTGTATGTCTATATACCTACCTACTAACCTTCCCAAATGTCTCCCAACTTACCCACCCACCTACTTACAAATCTACCCACCTTCTTACCTACCTACCAAACAATCTTTTGTCGATCTTTTCTCTCCTCTGGGCTCCTCCGACCATAAACTTATCTCTGTCACCTGTCCTATCTCTCCAGTACAGCCACCCGATCCTCCTAGCCGGCGGCGCTTGTGGCACTTTGGCGCTGCCGACTGGGAGGCTCTTCGGCAGTACTTCTTTGATTTCCCATGGAATGATCTCTGCTTCCATGGCCGAGGACCCTCGGAGAGTGCTGAACGCATTACCGAGGTAATCCTATCGGGCATGGAAGCATACATTCCATTCTCTTTCTCTCAGACTAATGCTAAAAAATCTTGGTTTACTCACGCCTGTTCTACTGCTGTCCGCAATAAGGAGGAAGCATTCAAACGGTACCGACGCCTTAAAACTCAAGACTCTCATTCTTCATATGTTTCTGCCCGGAATCAAGCCAAATCTGTTCTTCGACTTGCCAAACACTCTTTCATCAATAATAAATGCACTGAACTATCCAACTCTAGCTCTTCCCAAGCTTTCTGGCATCTAGCCAAAAACCTCTCCAACAATTTCTCTTCCTCGTCTTTCCCTCCCCTTTCCCACTCTGATGGCACAACCATCACTTCTTCCTCTGACAAAGCTAAACTCTTCGCTCAAACTTTTGCTAGAAACTCCACCTTGGATGATTCCGGTGCTATTCCTCCCTCTCCGCCCTCCTCTCTCTTACTTATGCCTAATATCCTAATCTCTTCTAAAGATGTACTTTCTACCCTCTCTGGGCTTAACACTAATAAGGCGTACGGTCTGGACGGTGTTCCTCCTGTTGTTCTCAAAAACTGTGCTTCCGTGCTGACTCCCTGCCTAGGCAAACTCTTTCGTCTCTGTCTATCCTCTAACGTCTTCCCTTCATGCTGGAAGTTTGCTCACATTCAACCTGTCCCAAAGAAGGGTGACCGCTCTCAACCCTCCAACTATCGTCCAATTGCTCTTATCTCTTGTCTTTCTAAAGTTTTTGAAACTATTCTTGCTTCCAAATTTCTTAAGCATTTCTCTTCTCATAATCTGCTCTCAGATCGCCAGTATGGCTTCCTTAAGGGTCGCTCTACTGGTGATCTTCTTTCATATCTTACTAACTCTTGGTCATCCTCCTTCCGGGACTTCGGTGAGACTTTTTCTATTGCACTAGACATATCGAAAGCCTTCGATAGAGTCTGGCATAAATCTTTAATTTCTAAACTACCCTCCTTCGGTTTCTATCCCTCCATCTGTGCCTTTGTCTCTAATTTCCTTTCCGGCCGTTCCATAGCCGCGGTTGTGGACGGCCATTGTTCACTTCCTCACCCTATGAACTCCGGTGTTCCTCAGGGCTCTGTCCTATCTCCTATTCTCTTTCTAATTTTTATAAATGATCTCCTTAACTGTACCTTAATTCCCATCCATTCATACGCAGACGACTCAACCTTACACTACTCCATTAGTTTTTCAGAACGCCCCAGCCAGCAATCCCTCAACGACAAACGTAATGAAGCCATAGAACTCTTAAATTCTGATCTAAATACTATTTCCAATTGGGGCAGAGAAAACCTTGTTAACTTTAATGCTTCCAAAACCCAATTTCTCCATCTATCTACCCGTCAGGATCTCCCAGCGGACTATCCCTTATTCTTCAACAATACAAAAATCAACCCTTCATCTTCTCTCAATATTCTTGGTGTCTCTTTTTCTTCTGCTCTCATTTGGAAGGACCATATTACCAGTCTTGCTAAGGCAGCCTCCCAGAAGCTGGGTGTGCTCAACCGCCTTAGGGGGTTCTTTTCCCCTGCACAGCTTCTTGCTCTGTACAGGGGCATAGTGCGCCCTTGTATTGAGTATTGTTCACATGTGTGGGGAGGTTCCTCTCACACCGCTCTCCTAGACAAAGTTGAAAGGAAGGCCTTTCGTATCATTAACTCCCGTCCACTCACCAACTCTCTGCAATCTCTCTCTCTCCGCCGCAATGTTGCATCTCTCTCGCTATTCTATCGCTACTATAATAATCAGTGTTCCTCAGAGCTATCCCAGTGCATACCACCTCCTTTACGTAGGGCACGTGGTACCCGTCTTGCAACTCAATCCCACCCCTACTCTGTGCAACTCTCCAACCCAAGAGTGAAACGTTACTCTCAAACTTTCTTCTACTCAACAGCTGAGCTCTGGAACTCTCTCCCAGAATCAGTCTTTCCCTCTTCCTATGACTTAAATTGCTTCAAACTCCGTGTGTCCAGGCATTTTGGCTCGAACGTCCCTTGATTTTGGCCCTGTCACTCTTTCAACTATGGTGGAGGCACTCGCTATAGGCAGTTATGCCTTTTGCCTCCCTCAATCACATAGAAAAAAAAAAAAAAAAAAAAACCTACTCACACAACACCCACTCACTTTACATATCAACCTACCTGCTGTACATACCCACTTACGAATCTACCTACTACCTCCCACCCCAGAGCGTGCCACCAGTGCCCTAGTAATGAGAGTCACTGTGATGGACCGGAGTGTATAACAGCTGATGGCACCAGGCGTATGATCATCACCATCAACAAGGGCATACCGGGACCAGCCATACAGGTAATTAAATATTGTTGATGGTAACATTTTTGTTGGTAGTATTAGCCGATAGAGTTAGTATTTTTTTGATATTGGTGTTCGAAGCATTGTTAGTAGTATTGTTATTAGTAATAATGCTGTTAATAGGATAATCACTATCAACATTGAATTACCAGGACCAGTCATTCAGGCAAAGATGATGAATATACTTGTTAGTTTTTCTGCTCATCCATTTCTGAGGTTATTCAAAAGCAATATCCTTATACACGCTTTCATACAGATGGTAGGTAAACATGGACGTCTTAAATAACCACTACACCACATTAGCTTAGATATCACTTGAAATTCATTATGCTATCTCAGGACACCAGCCAAAACACTAGGCGTCATCCAAGAATCCTCAACAATATCAGGATAGTAACACCTGCCATACAAACCTTAAGGAACCCTGATAAAAACACCAGGTAATTAGTGCCCCTGGATGCTAAAAGTCTCACCAGCACCACTGCATCTCGGACTGAACAAGTAAATGACAATTAAAGGGAGACTGGCTGTTTGTTTGGTCTATTAATTCATTTATTCATATATTTTTTTAGTGTCCTCCCTAGACCTCCATCAAGCTTAGAAAAACACCCCCTAGACCCCTCTTCAAGATAAAATTTTACATTTTTCGGTAGAAAAATGTCCCGGCCAAAGGCCGGTTCCTCTTAAAATTGCAACCTCGCTATCGCTCGCCAGGAAATAATTGACACCTAAATGGCACGAAAGGTCTTAAAATTGACAACGAAATGGGGCGAAAGGTGTTAAAATCGCCAAACTAATGGGCCGAACGTCTTATAATCTCAAAAACTAGTGGGGCTAAACATTAGGGAAAATGGGGTCCAGAAAAACGGTCTTCCTCCCCTTAATCAGTCTGTAAGGAAAATGCTGTTTTTATAAACAGCAAAGCTGTGTACCTCACCAGCCACACCGTATTACTAATCAGAACCTCTGCCACAGGCGCAACATTATGTGGGCAGCGCTCTGCGCTTCTTCAGACCTCTTTGACGATTATGTTGATTTGATCCCACCTTGATCACACTTCATACAGTTTTTGCACAGTCATTTATTACTATATTGTATCATAAATCCACTGGCAATTAAAAAGAATACTGTACCATTTTTCATCCCATTAGACTGGTACTGCATGAGTGTTTCCAAACTCAAAGAGATACGGTGAAACATTAATCCGATTTAGGAATTTATTGTCGCATTTTTTTTTTTTTTTTTTCAAAGTGATTTGGGGAGACAAAGGGCAGAATTGCCTGTAGCGAGTGCCTCCCCCAGAGTTGAAAGAGTGTCAGGACCAAAATCAAGTGACGTTCGTAGGAAAAGGGAAAGACTGATTCTGGGAGAGAGTTCCAAAGCTCAGCTGTTGAATAGAAGAAAGATTGAGAATAGCGTTTCACTCTTGGGTTGGAGAGTTGCACAGAGTAGGGGTGGGATTGTGTTGCAAGACGGGTGCTACATGCTTTACGTAGATGGGGTGGAATACATTGAGAGAGCTCTGAGGAACGCTGATTGTTGTAATAGTGGTAGAATAGTGAGAGAGATGCAATATTGCAGCAAAGAGAGAGAGACTGCAGATAATTGGTAAGTGGATGTGAGTTAATGAGACGGAAGGCTTTCTTTTCCACTTTGTCTAGAAGTGCTGTGTGAGAGGATCCTCCCCACGCGTGTGAACAATACTCAATACATGGACGCACTGTGCCCATGTACAGAGCAAAAAGCTGTGCAGGGGTAAAGAACCCCTAGAGGCGGTTAAGAAAACCCAGATTCTGGGAAGCTGTTGTAGCAAGAGTGGTAATATGATCTTTTCAAGAGAGATCAGATGAAAAAGAGACACCGAGAATATTAGGAGAAAATGAAGGGTTAATTTGTATGTTGTTGAAGAGTAGGTCATAGTTTTCTGGAAGGGGGCGACGAGTAGACAGATGGAGAAATTGAGTTTTGGAAGCATTGAAATTAACAAGGTTTTCTCAGCTCCAATTAGAGATAGTAGAAAGATCAGAAGATAGGAGTTTTATGGCCTCATTACGTGAGTTTTGGAGTTCCTGCCGTGAATGTTGTTGTGAAAGGCTAGTTGAATAGTGTAATTTAGAGTCGTTAGCATATGAGTGAATGGGGCTGGAGGTGCAGTTGAGAAGGTCGTTAATAAATAATAGGAAGATAATTGGAGGTACGACTATACTATGAGATGGCGCCGTGAGGCCTGAAGTCAAGCCAGGTAGCCAAGGTTGCACTAAACAACTAGCACCACCTATCAGTGGACCTCGTTACATGAAAACAATCGAATTTCAGGCTATCATAGCCTATGTCTGGAGAGGTGAAGTACTGTATAATATGAACAAATCCTCTAATTACACATAAAGGCGGGGTTACAAGAGGCCTTCTCCTACAACTTTTGATTCGCAGCGTTTTTCTGGTATCATGTTGAAACTTTTACCAAATTTAAATTCATGTCATCAACTAAATAGAAGTTAGATTATGATAAGTGGCATTTTTTTTATCAAAGTATATTACAGAAGCTGCCAGATGCGAGTTACAGATAACATTTGCGGGAAAAAAAGTGTTTGTGTATTTTCACATAAACCTTTCCTCAGGTGTGTGTGGGTGACAAGGTATACGTGGACGTAATGAACAACCATCCGTCCAGTGCCGTGTCCCTCCACTGGCACGGTTTGACCCTTGCACCCTCCCCGGAGATGCCAGATGCCCGGAGAACACCTTACATGGACGGCACTGCTGGGGTGACACAGTGCCCCATACCACCAGGTTCAGGGTTCAGGTACTCTTTCTTCGCTACCAACCCCGGCACGCACTTTTGGAGGGCACAGACAGGTGAGAATAAAATATTTCATGTATTTTCCATTGTGAGATACAGGGATAATCTTTAAATACTATTTTATGGGAAAGAGAGCATTAACTTAATCTATCTTACAAAGATATCAACATAAAAATAGTGGCACCTCTATATATCAGTATCAGGTGATATACTATAAAGGTGTTAGGAATGTCCAATTATTTTCTTAAAACAAAAATATATGACATTTAAGTTAAAAACCGTTCCGTATTTGTATTGAATATTTATGAAAGTAGAGATACATATGACATAATGCTTAATTTGGAGGTGTTTGGTGTTGTGAAAAAAATGAAAAAAAAATCTGTTTGGGGCACAAGGAGACCTCCGATCGAAAAGGTGTATGGAATGAAAGTTGTTCGCAGCTCCCCAAAATGGGGGTACAGATGAGGTCAGATCCAAAATCAGAGGTCATTTAGCGGCCGAAATCGAGGTCGCCGTTCAATGAGGCACAGGGAGGTCGAGGCCGGTGATTATGGTAGTAGTAGTATTGTGATGATTGGCGGCCGCAGTTTTGGACCTGGGGAGATGAAACTTTGCATGTGGGTGTCAATTGACCTGGGTCAGGTCATAGAGGGGGCGAGGCCACGATCCGAGGTCGTTTCGAGGCCGAAATTGAAAAAAAATTGAAACAAATTGCCGTTTGGGGCAGAAGGAGGCCTCCGATCGAAAAGGTGTATGGAACGAAAGTTGTTCGCAGCCTCCCAAAATAGGGGTACGGATGAGGTCAGATCCAAAATCGGAGGTCATTTAGCGGCTGAAATCGAGGTCGCCGTTTAATGAGGCACAGGGAGGTCGAGGCCGGTGATTATGGTCGTAGTAGTATTGTGATGATTGTGATAGTAGTGATTGATGATGGTGATTATGGTAGTAGTAGTGATGGTGATTATGGAGGTACAGTATTATTACCCGGGCAACGCCGGGTACCCCTGCTAGTTTATATTAAAATTACTCAATTTTCTTAGTACTGTCCTTCGCTAACACTGGTGGTGAAATTTTCTATCACGTGAGCTGAGGTGTTATTTTCCGGGGTATGATCGATCACTTCTTCCGTGAAGACTGAGCCAAAATATTCGTTGATCATAATTATTTACCATGTTTTTGTCACCTGTTATCGTCTGACCAATTTTATTAGCGGTCCGATTTCACTTTTGATCTGCATATTATTATCTACTTAACTGTATAATTTTGTTGGGTTTGTGGCACTCTCTCTGGCAATAGCAATTTCATAATTTTGTTTTTCCGTCCTATTATTATTACTATTTTTTTCTTTTTTTTTGTTTACTTCCCTTCTACTGTGTTTGTACAAGATGCTTACGACTTCATTGGTTGGGGCATTTTTTACAAGTTTGTGGAGTTGGTTTCTTAACCTTATTGCCTTGCCAATGTCTCTACTGTGATTTCGTATTTAATTTTGGTTTCGTGGGTACAATTTATTTTTTATTTTGTTTTATTATTATTATTATTATTATTATTATTATTATTATTTTTTATTTTTTATTTTTTTTGCATCTGTAATTGTAGACTTAAAATTACCCCACAGCTGATTTACTTCTTCTTTTGTATGAGGTTTGAGTGTATGTTAGATAACGATTCCTTAAGTCTTCCATAATTTGTGTTTTTGGAGTTCAGAACCATTGTTGCTGTTTTTACCGTGGAATTTTTAGTACGTCAATTTTAGTATTTTGTGATTGGACGTTGACAGACGTTCACTGACATCCAAGTTTGATATGAGATTTTCTTGGGTAATAATTACAAGATCTAGTATATTTCTGTCTTGCCTCGGCTGTTTTACGTGTTGAGTCAAAACAATTGTCCTGGATGAAGCTAATCATTAGGCATGACTCAGTGTTATTTCCGGTCAGGGTATTCCAGTCAATAAGGAGGAGGTTATAGTCACCTAGTGAAAGAGTCATCGGAATTTAGGGTTTTCTCTAGTATTTCATAAACAATGGTGTCATCGGCAACAGTTTGTCTTGGTGGTCGGTATGCGGTATGGTATGCCGTAGTGATATTTATCTTCATGTGATTTGTGTTTATTTTGATGCACGCTATTTCCGCAATATTTTCGGGGAGAGTCACCTCAACTGGGTATAATTTAATATGTCGCAACGTACTACATTGCAACCCTCCCTCTTTGTTTTCCACTATTACGGTCTTTAAGAAAAACAAAATTATGGTTCAATGTGATATTCATCTATCTATCTATCTATTGCCTGATGCCGTGATCCCCGAAGGGGTGGCCATGAACGAACCGCCCCCATGCACCTCTGTCCCTAGTCAGTGGATGCCCCTCATCCATATACTTCCTCACTCCATGCTTCCACCTCTCCCTCTCTGTCCTTCCACCTCGCTCTCGTACACCCTCTTAGTCATTCTCTCGCTTTCCATACGTTCCATATGGCCGAAACATCTCAAGTTGTTCCTTTTCACACTTTCCAGCACATCTACCTCCACACCACACCTCCTTACTTCCTCATTCGTCTGTCTATCCCTCCATGTAACTCAGCACGCACTTCTCAAGTAACTCATTTCCACCGCTCTCACTCTTGGTCTGAGTCTCTTCCTGAACATCCAAGCTTCGCTTCCGTAAGTTAGTGTCAGGATTACCACACTGTCATGCAAGGGGTTCTTCACTTCCATACTGACCACCCTATTCCTTGGTACTGCTTTCAACGTTCCTACAACCCTCTTCCCCTGTTGCACCCTCTTCTCCACTTCTTCATCCATAGTCCCATCTTTACTCAACACACTGCTCAGATACTTAAATGAGCTGACAATCTCCATAGCCTGACCGTTCAACTTCACCTCACACTCTGTGGCTGCACCCCTTTCGAAGATCATAACCTTGCTCTTCCCCGCATTTACCTTCAAATTCCCTTTTTTCGCACACTGTTTCAATAACATTTACCAGACCCTGCAACTCCCATTCATTATCGCTCATCAGAACTGTATCATCAGCAAACAGCATTACAGGTAGCTTCCACTCATTTCTCTCCCTTATCAGCGACACACCAACATCCACTGCTCTTTCTTGTATCTTTCACGACTCCATCCATATATACAGTAAACAACCACGGGGACATCACACACCCCTGTTTCAACCCAACATTCAGGTCAAAGAACTCGCTCTACTCATTCTCCACATGTACTGCCGCCTTTGCACCCTCATACATGCTCTTCACTGCTTTCAGAAACTTGCCATCTACTCCTTGTATTCTAAGTACTTTCAACATACCTTCTCTATTTACTCTGTCATAGGCCTTCTCCAAATCCATACAGGCAACATACACCTTTTGTTGTTTCTCCAGATATTTTTCCACTACAACATTCAGGGTAAAAATCTGATCTACACATCCTCTTCCCTTCCTAAAACCGCCCTTCTCGTCACCTATCCATTTTTCCGTTTTCGCTCTCACTCTCTCAATCACTACCCTACTGTACACCTTCCTTACTACACTTAGAAGACATATTCCTCGGTGGTTACCACACACTCCTCTTTCCCCTTTATCCTTATATAGGGGGACTATTATGCCTGTCTTCCAGTCATCAGCTGCACTCCCCTTCTCCCATGCTAGTTTGCACATTTTCCATACCCATTCGATCACTATCTCACCATCATACCTCAACATTTCCCCACTCACTCCATCTGTTCCTGGTGCTTTCCCCAGCTTCACTCTTCTCATGGCTTCCCACACTTCTGATCTCCTGATCCCCACCTCCTCCTCCACTACTTCTCTCTCCCATACCCCATCCAACTATGTTTGCTGGCGCTTCATTCCTAACATTTAGCAACTTGTTGAAGTACTCCCTCCATCTTTCGACTCTCTCTTGCTTCTCGACTAGCATTCTCCCATTCTTATCTTTCACACCCTTACTGTTTCCCTTGCTACCTTCCCTAACTTTCTTGACTTCTTTCCAGAACAGTTTCTTACACTCCCTTCATTTTACACTCGATTCCTTCCAAATTCCTCATCTACTCTTCTCTTACTTTCCTCTTCACCACTCTCTATGTCTCCACGTACCTCGCTCGTTTCTGCCTCTCCAAATCTTCATTCCCTCTACTACCCAACCACTCTCTATACGCTTTCTTCTTCATGAACTAGATCATAATTTTTAAGGTTCAAATGGGTTTCTGGTATACAAATAACTTTAGCTTTCTCGTTTAATAATGAACATTTCAGTTCGTCTAATTTGAGCAGGCATTTACGGATATTATTTTGATAGAGTTTCTGTCAGCACGTGTGGGATTTGTTTCTCTTAATGTTTCGGATGGGTTTGGGTTTCTGACTTGAAACTCGAGGGCGTTCTTAAATTAATTCAATTGGTTGGATTGTTTAGGATGGGGTTGTTTATGTCTCTTAGTGGTTCGGATGGGTTAATTTTCGTGACTTGTAAACCATGGGGGTTGATGATTTAATTTATATGGTTGTGATGGACTGGGTAGGGTTGGGTGGTGTTGTTATTTATCTTAACGGTGCGGATAGATTAGGATGTGTGAATTGTAAACCAAGGGAGTTATATATTTCATTCAATTGTTAGGGTGGGGTAGTGGGATTTGTTTTTGTTTTGTGTGTGTGTGTGTGTGTGTTGGGGGGTGGGGGGGGGGGAGCGATGTCAGTACTCTGAGGGATGTATAATAATTTCTATTTCATGCTCCGGTTTGGCGTTGCTTGCATGGGCAAAGTTGGTTGGTGATTAAGGATGTCCCTCATATATTGAATGCCTTTTTCTGATAAATGAGTGCCATCGCTGTACAGGGATGAGTTCTCTTCAAAATTCGTCCAATTGTCCACACATACAGTGCCTTCTCTTGTTCGCACATGACCTTGACCGCGTTGTTGATTTCTAAGGCTCTATTTTGCCCGTACGAAATTGCTTTATTTATGGGTTTTCGGGGTTTGGTCTCTGCCTTTCGGGTTTGTTTTCTAGAGGTCAGTTTCTCCACGTTTTTTGTATTTTTTGCAGAATAGCTAATCTGTTCTTGATAGGGGGACCCGGAGAAACTTTCCCTTTCTCTTGGATTTTGTTACGCCATTTGTTTACTATTTGAAATCCATCATTGGATGGGTTTTCGTTTGATAGATCTTTATCATCTTCGACTTGCTTACTCTGCATGTCCTTTACTTATTTTTTAATAAAATATTTTGATGTGAAAGGATGCCTACAGTCTCCTATAATGTGAGTCTTTCGTTTCAGTTCATCACCTTCCACCTTTATTATGCCTCCTTTAGTGTGCACTCCAAGTAGAAAAACGTGTCACTGGTTGTGCACATAAAACATTTGGCGTCTGGGTAGCCATATTTGGTGAATCACTCTTTGTAGTAGTTCTTGTTACAGGAATCGCATGTAACTCCAATCGGTGCTATGATTTAGGGTTAATATAGAAAAATTGTCAAAACAAGCAGAACAAAAATTTGAAGTGGTCACTTCCCTTAACAGTCTCTCTGGTGATGCTGATGCAGGTTGCAGGGTGCGGAGGGAAGGGGGGGGGGGGGGGTGTCATGGGCTTCCCCACCGATTATATTTACCTCGTCACTTACAAGGAATTTGGGGTGGGGGAGAGTCAATACTTGGGGACTCTGTCGTATTTAGCTAGTGTCACCTTATTTCACTGATGCATCATTATAATTATGTGAGTTTTTACATTTACTCCTAGTCTAGCACTTGAAGTGGAGTAGGTGATGAGATGAGATAACAGCTGGTTGTTCTTATAGTTCTCCGTTGGGCCGTTCAGGTGGGCCTGCAGTGTGGATGAGTAGTTTGGGATACAGATGGATTAGCTGGTTTTGGGTCTTAAATGATAGTTCCTTGATGTCATGAAATTGGGCACTTTCATCGGACTCACGCGAGTAATTTAGCTAGGACATGTCCTGGGGCTAGAGGTACTCGTCTATACTGACCGTTATGCTAATCATTGATGAAGCTCCGTTTCGGTACTCTTGACTTGGGGTCTTTAATATGATGTCTCTAGTGTCATGACACAGTGACAACGTATCAGACTAACGCGAGGAGATAGTAAGATCATGAACTTACTAATTTCACTCGATCTGCCACTGACCGTTATAAGAGGTTCAAAGAACTCGGGGGCGGTGTTGAAACCTTTTGTTTGTAAGTGTCCTCGACCATGGCGTCGGACAGATACACTAAGGACTTTTATATGCTAAGTGCCGGTATTATTGATATCTCGCAAAGCCCTAAACTAGTTGAATGACCTTCACCATGGCAAGTATCTTTCTATAGTCTTAATTGCGGTTTTAGTAAAAGAAGTAAAGTGGGGACATGTCCGGGGGTTATACTCCTGATACTAAAGGTGCAGCCTATTAGGGATCTAATTATTAGTCACTATACCATGGCATGTGATACTAGCAATTCCTCAATAGGTAAAAGAACTCCTCAGACCTCGAAAGATATTCACCTTGGCTTCAATTCTTTCCTTGAATGGGAGGGTAATTTTAGGACTCGATTGCTGACATGCCAGTTAAATCAAGCCCTAGAATTGCTTGCCTTATTCAGGTTTTCGTCGGAGTAGTGACGACTTCAGCTGAGATGTCCCAGGGCAGGTCTGCGGGGGTCAAAAGGTCATTAGTCCAGGGGAGGCGTATTCCAGGGGATTAAGAGTACCCCTCAGAAGTTTGCGGGCAGGTGAGTCGACTTCTGGGCGTAAGTGTCCCTTCTTAATGTGGCGATGTTGGTCCTTCTGTCCCTGACTGAACACTATCTTCTTTCTGGGAGCCTCGTGGTGTTGTTGTGCTTTGGTGATGGTCTTGCCTGGTGTTGTTGGTATCTCTGGTATGATGGTGGCAATTCTGGTGACTGGTGTCAGGTAGTGGTGTATAGGATTTGTTTGAGCGGCTAGATGTGATGGGTTTAGTTTTGTTGTTACTTACTACACATGGTTTTATCTGCGTAATTATTATCGGTGCTGGGGATGGGTTTTTCTTCTCTGTGTGTAGGTTCTGTTTGGTGTGTTTATTTCTGTCTTCTTTGTTGGTGGCGTGGGGTAATTTAGGTATACTGGGCATCGCGTTTTTGGAAAGAAATTCGAACACGTACCTGTTTCAAACCCTGCTCTATCAACACGTACTTATTACCAAGTATTGTACTTATTTTTAACTAAATTTTATAATATTACATACGATCATATTCCCAAGTATCTTTTCAAAATCGGAAAATTGGTTCGTGGGAAACAATTTAGCAGGTTTTCCAACCTATTTCCACGTACCTATTTCCCCAAACCTAGCACGAACGTATTGTACATGTACCACTTTCCCTCTCCCGTGGTCACGTAGCTTAATGCCATACATACATACACTTCACACACAAACACTAGCAAATACTAACAAATACTAGAGCAGGATGCTTCTCATCTGGGGCACAATTAAGGCCTCTCTGAATAAACAAGTAGAACCTAAATAAATATAATATTTTTGTGACATGACAGATACATTTTCAGATAATGGACTTGATTTTAACTACTTTTTGACTAGGATACTATGGCTCCGATACATCCGCCGCTAAAGTGCTCGTATGACACCGGCTTAACTTATAACTTATTAATCTACCGAATCCCTCCTTCCCTCCCCAGGACTACAACAAGGTGATGGACTGTACGGGCCTCTTATAGTCCACCAAAGTTCACAGAAAGACCCCAATCAGTTCCTGGCAGAGCATATCTTACTGGTGAGTCGCTGGGTTTCGCCTGTAGTCGGTTTATTTTCAGCTTGAGGTAAATTCAGTTCCTTAGCCGGAGTCCTCTGGATATTTACTGGAACAATATGAAACTACTCTGGGTCTGCGATGTATTGATGCCTAATTTTCATAATTAGCATTATATTTCACTACACAATCTTCTTAATATCTGACTAATAAAGATGGAAATATGGCAATTTACCGTTAGCTGGGCTAAAACAATCTATAGTGTTGCTTCATTTAGAGTAGCTTTCATTAGATTCGATCCATGGGTTACTGGATCAGTTTATTTTCTCTGTGCCAAATATATTTCATGCACAAGATCTGAGTCGACTTCTACCAAGCCAAATATAATCTATTTTAACCTATTTTAAAGTAACCTTACCTAATCTAACCTAACTAACCCAACCCAAACTTATCTAATTTTCCGCAATCTAGCATTGACCTTTTGAAGATTATGACACATTTGACAGTTTATTGTGGCTATCATTAGACGATTTTATACAATTTTGGAAGGATCTGTGGAAATTATAAGGGTAAAGACTATCTCAACCCTCTGAATTCCATATGCCCTTCCTAATCTGAATAAAATCGTCCAATAATAGCCATAAAACAGAAAATAAATGCGTAATCGGATCTTGAAAGACTTATGAGGATCCCAACTAGTTCCGATCAGAGCACATCCTACTGGTAAGTCGGTAAGTTTGGCTATGTTCCGTTTAGTTTAGTTTGTCACAGGTAACTAAGGAGAAACAATGTACCCGTTTCTTATAGGCTATGTACTGTACTGTATATGATATAATAACAGGGTATGAAATAACAATGTACCCGTTTCTTATAGGCTATGTACTGTACTGTATATGATATAATAACAGGGTATGAAATAATTGTCTTCACTGATCGAAGCGTTTTTTGTTGCTATTCTAGTTATTTTAAAGCAATAAACGATATGTTTTCATATGTATATATTACGCCATAAGCTACAATGCGTAATTATAATGAAAATACCATACTTATAAATGCCGTAATTATAATGAAAATGTCATTGAATGGTATCTGTAAAATAAAGGAGAAAAAAGTATTCATGTGATACCGGCACCGGCTTTAAATATAACATAAGAACATAAGAACATAAGAAAATGGGAGTCTGCAGAAAGCCGATTGGCCTAAGCAAGGCAGATCCCTGTCCCACACAACCCCAATTACAAAGCCCAATTATAGGCTCAACACTCTAATACCCTGAGGATCATCTTTCCAAAACGGTTAGAGATTAACGCAGGATTACGGGGGTCTGCAGAGCGCTGATTGGCCCAACCCTGCTGATCCCCCTTCACACCCAACCCTTCTCGTCCATATGCTTATCCAATTTTATCTTAAAGCTCCCTATCGTTTTTAATCCCACTATAGCACCTGGTAGTCCATTCCACCCATCTACAACTCTGTTACCAAACCAATATTTGCCTATATCTTTTCTGAAACTAAATTTATCTAATTTGAAACCATTGGTACGAGTTCTTTCGCTATCACTGAGCTTTAGTACATTTGTCATGTCCCCTTTGTTAATCCCACTAACCCACTTGAACACCTCTATCATATCCCCTCTAACTCTGCGTCTCTCTAACGAATGTAAGCCTAATTTCTTCAACCTTTCTTTATACGGAAGATTTCTAATATTATGGATCATTTTTGTCATTCTACGTTGTACTCTCTCCAATGAATCTATGTCCATTCTGTAATAAGGACACCAAAATTGAACAGCATAATCCATATGGGGTCTCACTAATGACAAGTAAAGTTTTAAGATAACATCAGCAGTTCTGTTACTCACACTCCTAGAGATGAACCCGATAATCCTGTTTGCCTTGTTTCGAACGCTTATACACTGTTGTCTAGGCTTCAAATCATTGCTAACAAACACACCTAGATCTTTCTCACAATTCGAGTTTTCTAATTCCACATTAGCTAGTTTATATTTAACATTTGTATGCATCTTCCCTATCTTTAATACCTTGCATTTGTCAATGTTAAACTTCATCTGCCAATTTACTGACCATTCGTGTAAGGTATCTAGATCCCTTTGGAGGCACTCTATATCTCTATCTGAATCAATTGTTCTCCCCATTTTGGTATCGTCTGCAAATTTACTTATCCTACTAGTTATACCTAAATCAAGGTCATTTATGTATATAACAAACAACAGAGGACCTAATACAGATCCCTGGGGGACACCACTTTTGACTGCTCCCCATTCTGACTTCGTACCATTTATGCTGACTCTCTGCTTCCTACCAATTAGCCATGACCTAATCCATCCCAACAACGCCCCACCTATTCCATGCGCCTCAACCTTTCTCATCAATCTCTCATGGGGGACTCTGTCGAAAGCTTTACTGAAATCTAAATATATTATATCATATGACTTGTCATTATCTACTGCTTCATATACCTCTGAGAAAAAACTAAGCAAATTAGTAAGGCAAGAACGTCCCTGAGTGAATCCATGCTGAGAAGAATTTATTAAATTAAATGTATCTAAGTGGTTTCTAATTTTACTAGCAATAATTGACTCTAGTAGCTTTCCTATGATTGATGTAAGACTAATGGGACGGTAATTGAATGCTATTGATTTGTCACCTCTTTTGAAGATAGGAACTACGTTTGCAAGCTTCCAAGCTTCTGGAACTATACCTGTCTCCAATGACTTGTTAAATAAAAATGTTAATGGGTAACTTAACTCATCCCTACATTCTTTTAATACTCTAGCATATACCTCATCAGGACCAGGCGATTTATGAGGTTTCAGTCTGTCAATTTCCTTAAGCACATCATTTCTACTTATAGTAACCGTACTTAACCTATTTTCTATACTATCGCTATATACCTTACGGACTTCTGGAAACTGTGCCAAATTTTCATTAGTGAAAACGGAAAGAAATTGACTATTTAATGTACTGCACATTTCTAAATAATTTTCTGTCATTTCTCCTATCGAAGTTTTAAGGGGACCAATTACATCTCTAACCTTGGATTTATATAGTTGGTAAAAAGCTTTAGGATTATTTTTTGAGTCATTGGCAACCTTGATTTCATAATTTATTTTTCTTTCCTAATATCCTTTTTTACCTGTCTTGATAGATTCTGATAGTAAGCAAGTAGGTGAATTTCGCCTTTCCTAATTTTTCTATATATTCCTCTCTTTTGTCCTAGAAGATCTAATAGTCTATTATTCATCCATTTGGGTTGGTTCTGTGTTGATCTAAATTTTCTTTTGGGGATATTTATTTTGTGCATTGAATACTGACTTGATAAAATTATCGTATGTATCTACCAAGGTTGACGTCTCTTCCTGACTTAAGATGACAGGTGCCTGAGAAGGGGTACACTCATTTGGACACCTGGATCGACTTAATTTTTTGACCATAGGGTCGGCTAATAGGGCTCTTCTTAACCCACCATAATTGGCTTTTCTAAAGTCAGGTATTAATGTTGTATTCTCTCTGGTATTACCTTTCCATTGTATATTATAATACACAGAATTGTGGTCACTATTTCCTAGGTGGTCCCCTATCTCTACATTATTTACCATATGTTCATTGTTACTGAAAACTAAATCGAGAATATTATTACCTCTAGTCGGCGTATCTATGAATTGAAATAAAAAACTATCTTGTACTACCTCTATAAACTCCTCAGAATCAGAGTCTCCTATTTGATGCTGCCAATCTATATTCGGAAAATTAAAATCCCCCATAATGCACACATTGCTAAACCTTGATGCCATTTTAATTTCCTCCCATAATGACGTTCCGTCATTTCTACTCATATTTGGCGGTCTATACATAACTCCAATAACTATGGTCTCACTACCTTCGTTAACCTCTACCCAAACACTTTCATTATCGTTATTTAGTCTAATACCTGATTTAATACAGCTTTTTAATGTACTCCTGACAAACACTGCTATACCGCCACCCCTCTTACTTGTTCGGTCATATTTAAACAACTATATCCTGGTATATCAAATTCTGCTAAAAAATGCCTGGTTTCTGTATTAATCCACGTTTCAGTTAGCGCTATTATGTCTATATTTTCTTTGCTAACAAGGGCTCTAAGTTCGTTCATTTTGTTACATAGACTCCTACAGTTTGTGTAATATACTCTCAATTTACTTCTTTTCTTTATACCTAATTTACCTTTATTTCTAACGACATTTCCATCTTCCGTTGCACCATCACTACTATCATTTGCAATATAGTCATCATTTTTAGCATGAGACTGAATATCCTTATCGCTTTCGCCTGACGCTAAAATTGTTCCATTAAACCTCTCATTTACACTCTCAATATTTCTGTTCAAAACCCCACAACCACCCTATCTAAAGAACTAGCTAATGTAGAAACCCCTAACCGTGAAAGATGAACCCCATCCCTTGCGTACATCCCATCTCTCCCATAGAAACTATCCCAGTTATCAATGAATGGTATTGCTTTTTCTTTGCAATATTTCTCCAAACGGCAATTGACACCAATCGCCCTGGATGTCCATTCCTTGGGAACTCCTCTTCTGGGTAGGATACAATGTACTACAGGGATCCCTCCCTTCATCCTAACTTTATCTAACACATCCCGATACTGCTGCAGCAGTTCCTCACTTCTACCCTTACCAACATCATTACTCCCGGCACTGAGACAGATAATGGGGTTATCTCCACTATCTTCCAAGATGTGGTCCATCTTCTCTAAAACCCTCCCAACTCCATGGCCAGGCAGACACACAACCTTCCTAAGTATAGTGCGGGTAGCTCTAACTAAATGTCTTACCATGGAGTCGCCCACAATCGACACAGACTTACCTTTCCCTCGGGAGGATCCAGCAGCTGCAGTTGGAGAACCCCTGGTGGTGGCAGAAGCTCCCTTGGTGGTGGTGGTGGTGGGGGTAGTGGTGGTGGTAGGTAGCACAGCGTCAGAGGTTGGAGCTGAGTCGGCGGCAGGCACTTCGGTTATCCCTCCCTTATCCTGACTATCTTTTCCCTCACATTCGTCTCGCAAAGGAGAGAATGTATTTGTCACACTCATACCTATTCTACTATCCTGCTTCTTGAGTCTGACTTTCCCACCCGTATTTTTAACAACCTGCCATGAATAAAAAAATTTCATCAACTTCCTCCCTTTTCCCCTTACTTGACTTTATTTCCTCTTGGCTAAGCTTGAAAGCTAGATTTTCGTCTTTAATCAAATCCACTTCCCTCTGAATTTAACATTAACCTCCCTTAGAGCCAAGACCTCTTCCTTCACCACAACCATCTCCTCTCTTACCTGGAGAATAAGATGATGCAGATCAGTTAGAGACTCACACTCCATACCTGCCATGATCCCAATAAGCTTAGCGAGGAGCAAGAAACTAAGTACAGAAAAACAAAAACAAGTAAACTAACAGCTAAAAACTGAGCTATAACACTTTTATATAACACGAGTGCACTGCCCCCAAACACAGGTAGGTGTAATGGTCACTAAAGGTCACTGGTAAGTGGTCCGGGCAGGAGCTCAGATTAACACAACCTTCTCCTGTCACTGACTGAACTAGACTGAACTATAGTTGTACTATAACTGTACTATAACTATAACTGTAAGTGCAAAACAACATAGGCTAAACTGCCCAACTCATGGACAAAGTGATTCAATTAATGATATCACAAGTTTGATAAGGTAATAAGGGGACTATAGGGAGTTACATGGATATAGTGGAGCGTACAATAAGCTTTAATAGGTGCAAGAGGCTACTGGTAGTCACTAAATACATATGAAATTCACGAGTTTGTGGAAGTTACATAAATTACACACAATTTATGGAGATAATATACTGTAGATTGTTACATGAGTTGCACGGAGTTGACCAAGAAGCTAGAGTTGGAGGATAATCACTACTAAAAAGTCGTGGACCCCTGTTTTTCTTCATGCAATTATATATATCTAGAATCATTTTTGGATGGAATTAGCTATTCAATAAATTACATGTATTGTTTTGTAGTGGATGCATATAATAACATATTCGTAAATTTGTTTCCAGAGATATATTTCCAATACTTTAAAATAGGTTAGGTCCACCTGTACTGTCACACTCTCTCATGCACTGTAAAACAATATTCTCTTAGTTCTACAGTCCCAGGACTGGCAGCACTATTGCCAACAAATTACCCAATTTCAACGGTTTCAAACTTGTCTAACCGTCGATATTACTAGCCATTTACAGTCTCATTATAATCATTATTCAAAAGTAAACTACACTAGTAAAACTAAATATTGTTGTGTAAAGTGATATTATATTATGGTCTTCTATATAGTTTACGGATAATTTAACCCCTTCAGCACGATAACGTTATTTCATCATATTCTGGTTACCATTAGACATTGTTTTAGCTTATAATCTATCTTTAGGACTCAAAGGGGTAAATACAATCTCAATAAATCCTCTGAATAACAAATCCTTCCTTAACTGCATAAAATCGTCTAAATTTAGAAATAATGAATGGTACAAAGGCGCCATGATGATGAAGGGATTACATTGTGTTATATACTATCAAGGACCCACTGCACAGTATACGCCTATATAACCCTACTATATGTTTTCATTTCAGATCAGCGACTGGTACCACAAGACCCAGGACTCTCTATGGTCTCAGCGTCACACCTCCGGGAAACTCAACAAACCCCAGGCACTGCTTATCAATGGCAAGGGGGCCAATGTAAGATATGATTTACCTAGAACCTGTTTCTAAACCATTTACCTAGAACCTGTTTCTAAACCATTTCATTCCATTTGTTTAGCTAGTATACGTCGCTTTGACCCAATTTAGTGTTGATTTTTCCCTGACGAAGGATAGCGAGCTTGTAATCAAGGGGATACTGGCCTCTGGCCGGGACTTTTTCTAGCAAAATGTGTAATAATAATAATAATAATCGTCTGGTTACTTATATAGCGCCCGTATCTCCTCCTTCAAGGATTCTCAAGCGCTTCACACTTCTTTAATCAACCAGAGACCATTACCCATCTCCCTTGCTCATGGGAAGACAGTAACCGCCGGCTATATCTCAGAAAAAAACTTTTCAATCTGAGCGGGGATTGAACGCGAGACCTGTAAGATGGGAAGCAGGCACGCTATCAACTGAGCCAGCCGGACGGCTTTTTCTAGCAAAATGTTTACACATTTAGCTTTAAGGGGTGTGTGGGTGTATTTTTTTTATATTTGAAGATCTGAGTGAGCGGGTATATATGTTCTTAGCTTGAAGGGAATCTAGGAGGAAATATAACAAATAAAAAACAATGCTCGAAAATGGTAAAAAACAAAACAAAACAACAATGAAAACCGTGAAAAATAATAAGAGAGGACCCATGAGGCCTTCCTGTGGTCCTAGGTGTCAGAGCTCCTAGACCATCAACATACCGCAGGCACTGATCAGCAACGTCAAGGGGGCCAATGTAAAGCATGATTCAACCCTTCAATCAGACAACGGTTACTTTACTTTCATATTGCTACTACCATACGATTTTCCAAAGCATAGGAACGCTTTTCATTCAATATATTTACTATTATTAGATGGATGAATGGTGTCAAGCTGCAAATTAGGATATCTAGTGAAGAGCTGAGGAGAAGGTTAGGTATCAGGAGTATCAGTAATGAAATGCTTACTAGTAGGCTTAGATGGTTTGGTCATGTGGAGAGGATGAATTAACTAAATTGGGTGAAAAGATGCAAGTCTTTTCTTTAGCAATATAAGGGGACTTCACTCTAACATCAATTCTGTACACCAATTTCTTCAAGCAGAATCCCCTACTCTCCTTTTTTTGACAGAGACTCAAGTAACATCCACATCTGACACGTCTAGATTTAATTTTCCAGGTTATCAACTGCTCCAAAATTTCAGACCTAAAGGAGGTGTATGTTGCTTCGCAAAATCTGAAATTGCCCTGGAGGAGGTTACTAGTTTCAATTGTCCCTATTTTGATTATTCTATATACAAATTAATTTCTGCTGGTAAATTTAAATACATATGTTGTATCTACCGTTCCCCAAATACTCCTCCAGAGAAAAGTCTTTTTGATTCTCTGTCCTCACAACTCAGTGTCCTCAACTTAAATGCTTCTTCTGAAATCATTGTGTTGGGTGATTTTAATGTCCATAATGTTGAATGGCTCACTCATTCAGCCAGGACTGATGATGCTGGTCTTGAATGTGAGCTATTTGCAGACTCATTTAATCTCACTCAACTAGTCAACCAACCCTCCCGTGTACCAGATAATCCTAATCATAATTCCCACCTACTGGACTTATTTTTAACAACCAATTCAGAAAATTATGATGTTACAGTGAGGTCCCCGCTTGGATCTTCTGATCACTGTCTGATACAGGCCACCTGTCTATCACCTACCACACCTTCCCACTCTGAACCTGTTTTGGTGACTAAATGGCATTACGATAGGGCAGACTGGGAGGGTCTTCAAGGTTTCTTTATTGATATTCCCTGGACCTCTTTCTTTTCTAAGATACACACTCCACCTTGAGCCACATACAAGATTTTGTAAAAATTGGAATGGAAACTTTTATTCCTCATCTAAAGTACAGTAAAAGATCTAATTCACCTAAATGGTTTGACCATAATTGTGCTAGAGTAACTGAACAAAAAGCAATAGCCTACAATGCATACACAAGATCAAAAACATATGAAGCCTTTAATTACTTTAGAAACATCAGAAATCATGCCAAAACTGTATTAAACCTAACTAAATCAAACTTTCTCCACAAGCAGGCAAATAAACTTCTAAATAATCCAAATGATAACAAAATATTTTGGTCTACTCTTAACTCATTTAAATCCAACTTCACTACTGCTTCATCCATTCCACCATTAAAATCTCCGACTGGCAATCTTGTAAGTGACCCACGAGGTAAAGCTAACCTTCTTGCGGATATTTTCTCCACCAACTCAACCTTAGATGAAATAAATCAAGATGTCCCTGTACTTAATTTTAATTCGCCTGAAATTCCCTCACTTAAGATCCACACCAGACATGTCAAAACTATTTTGCAGAATCTCTCGGTAGATAAGGCTCCTGGTCCAGATGAAATTCCTCCAATAGTACTTAAGAATTGCTCCTTGGTGCTCGCTCCTGTATTGGCAAAAAATTTCCGTCTGTGTACTCATACCTCATGCTTCCCAGTACCCTGGAAAGAAGCAAACATCCATCCAGTTCCTAAAAAGGTGCCTCTTCAGATCCATCAAACTACAGACCAATAGCTATAACTTCCACTCTTGGTAAAGTCTTTGAAATTATATTAAATAATCACATAATTAAGCATCTTGAGAATAATAAATTAATCAGTGATAGGCAATATGGTTTTAGACGATGTCGATCAACTGCAGACATGCTTTGCCTTCTTACGCATCAAATCAACCAAGCTACAGACCAACATGGTGAAACACATACAATAGCACTGGATATATCAAAGGCATTTGATAGAGTCTGGCATCAATCCTTATTGTCGAAGATGTCACACTACGGCCTTGCATCATTAGTTCCACTAATTTCTTCTTATCTTCATAACAGAAAAATACGTGTAATGGTAGATGGCCTTTATTCTCAATTTCACTCAATAAATGCTGGTGTTCCCCAGGGATCAGTTTTGGCCCCAATTCTGTTCCTCATTCATATCAATGATCTCATATCTACCACTCATAATCCAATACATTCCTACGCAGATGACTCAACACTCCACAGTTCCTTCACATTTACCAATTCTTTCACCCAACCCGATCTTATAAATTCAAAATAAACACTGCAATTTCTCTGAACCAGGACCTTTCTAGAATTAATGGATGGGGACAAAAGAATCTAGTTTCCTTTAATGCACAGAAAACCAAGTACATTAAATTTTCTAACCGACAGAATCTCACTGACTCCCATATATTTTTTAATGATGTAAATATTCCCACTTCCCCTAGTATTGACATTCTCGGTGTAACATTAACTACTAACTTGAGCTGGACACATTATGTTAGAAGCATTGCTAAGAATGCCTCTAAAAAACTGGGACTCCTGTACAGAGTTCGAGAATTCTTCACTGACGAGCAGTTGGCCGTGATATATAAAAGTCATGTGCGTTCTCAGATGGATTACTGTTCACCTCTGTGGGGTGGAAGTGGAGTGGTTGCATTGAGGCAGTTGGACAAAATTCAAAATAAAGCTATTAGATTAATCAATAACCCTGCAATCACACAGGACCTTCCTACATTATCCATACGAAGAAACATTGCATCCCTTGCATTATTCTACAGATATTTTCACAGCAATTGTTCCGAGGAACTTGCTTCAATTGTGCCGCCTCTCCACATCTTTCCCCGTAGAACTAGGGCGGCTGAGAGCACCCATGAATTTACACTTTCTCCTCCACAATGCAGAACTTCTGCTTATCAGAATTCATTTATCCCCAGAGCTACTACTCTTTGGAATTCACTTCCCTCGAATTGCTTTCCACAAGCTTACAATCTACAAATGTTTAAATCCAGTTGTTACAAACATTTTATGAATGGAGGATGCCTTTAGGCACATGGACCTTTTTGTTTTATCTGTGTTTTTCCTTCCTCCGTTCATTGTCTCTTAAAAAAAAAAAAAAAAAAAAAAAAAAAAAAAAAAAATCATGAATGTGGAGGGAGCTGCACCAAGGGACAGATCAAGAAAGATGTGGGATCAGAACTTGCAGTCTGATCTTGGGATTTTTACAAGATTCCCCACGCAACTCGGGCTATAGAGATTTAATTTTAATTATCGCCCAGCCAAACACTAAAGTCAAGAATATCAAGAATATCTCACAAATATACGTGACCTAATAAATATTTATATACTCCCAGTCAGAACGAGTGTCCAAAGTTTTAATCCCTTTATGGTATCCTGGAATATGGATCCTGCGAATTGTGCATGAATTGAAATACATTCCTCAAGTAGTATTTCCCTTCTTAATATACATACTGTAGGAAAAGGTCAAGATTCCTTTATCATGCCGTGGTGTAGTGGATTAAAAGCTTGGGCACTCGTTCTGAATGTTGGAGGTTCGAATCCGGCTGGGAGTATATAAACACACACACACACACATATATATATATATATATATATATATATATATATATATATACTGTATATATATATATATATGCAGGGTGTCCATAAAGTCTCTTTACAATTTAAAACAATTATTACCAAGGCAATTGATGAGATATTTTAATCAGATTTGTTGTATGTACTCGGTGGTTATCAAAGTTTTTAATAACATTGCATTTGTCCATTGGTCCATTTTTCTTCCACGAGAAAACAATTGCTGCAAATGTTTACCTTGACCTTGATATTAACTAAAACATGTAATAGGTTAAGATAAGTTAGTAATCTTATAAGAGGAGGCTGTAGGCACCAGCCGAACAGGGAGGTACTCCCGGGGAGTGCTACATATGACTGATAAGGACAGCTAGAACTCCTGTTTCACCACCTGGCCTCTCATGCTGATCTTTTCCGCGTCTCACCAATATTGAGGGCAACCCCAACCAGCCCTTCAAAACACCTTATCTTATTATCAATACATTGTACCACAAACACATTACATACTACACTGTCTATGATTTTTTTTAATATAAAGTGATGTCGAAACGCCCAGCCTCGGAGTTCTCAGAATGGAGGGAGGGGGGGACATAAATGCCACTATTAGATTGACCACTACCTGCTGGTCTATCCATTGCTGTAACAGTACTCTTAATTCCTCTCTGTGGAACACCATCTCCCTTCTACCAAATCTGATCTACTTTTCCTCACCGAAACCCAGTTGTCTAAGACAACAGATAGCAAAAGCTTCTGGGTATGCTTCTACTATCTCTATCTTCAATTTAAAGCCAAAGGTGAATGTTGTGTGTACAATCTTACTTGTTCTCGTGTTCCCATCCTTGACTTTTCTGAATTCGCAACTCTCTGGCTTATGCTATAGCTGTGCTGTGTATCTCTCCCCTAATTCTACTGTCTATCCAAAATTCGTTTAATATCTTACCTCTAAAGTGGAACACGTTCTATCCATCTCTCCCTTCTCTGAAATCTCCATCTTGGGTGTTTTCAATGTTTACTACCACCAATGGCTCTTCTCTCATTTCACTGACCAACCTGGTGAACAAGCCCACATCCTTTCTGTCCTAAATTACCTACAGTTGTTGTTGTTGTTGTTGTTCCCCAAGCTGCCTGGCCGAACAGCCCCAAGGCCCCGAGCAAGGCCATAACCGAGCGCCCCCACAGAACCCTCCCTGCCTACCACAATAAAGCCTGGGTGACCGAAGCCACTCCATGGCGGGGAGCTGAGGAGAGTGCGGAAACGCCCGGGAAACCAAAGCCCCACCCAGGGCCCTGTGCCCCTCAGCAATTATGAAGAGAAAGTTGAGGGGCAAAGGAAAAATGTGACGCTTTGGCTTCCAATCTTGGTAGATTGGGAGGTCAATCCACGGAAAAGACGCCGTCACTTGAGATCTAGGAAATACATAAGTAAAAGGAACAGTCGGAATAAGCTATGGGTATCGCAGAGGTCGCTCAGTTCTCACTCTGATAGACCAGCCCATCACCATTACCTACAGTAGATCAGTTAGCCTGTATCCCGGACCGCCTTGGAGATCGGACCAACATCCTTGGCATATTTCTAACCTCTAACCCGTCAGTTTACACTGTAAATCTTCTACCTCCATTGTGCTCCTCAGATCATAACCTTGTCTATTACCTGTCCTATCTCTCCAGTATGGCCAATTCTGACCCCCAGCCGGCGGCGCTTGTGGCATTTTGGCGATGTCGACTGGGGGTCTTTGGTAGTACTTATTTGATTTTTGCTTCTCTGGTTGGGGACCCTCAGAGAGTGCCGAGCGCATTACTGAGGTAATCCTCTCTGGCATTGAAGCATACATTCCATTTTCCTTCTCTCAAACAAACTCACAAAAGTCCTGGTTTACTCACGCTTGTTCTGCTGTCCGCAATAAGAAGGAAGCATTCAAACGGTACCGCCACCTTCAAACTCAAGTATCTCGTACTTCTTGATGTTTCTGGCTGGAATCGAACCTAATCTTTTCTTCAACTTGCCAAAAACTCTTTCATCAATAATTTATGTTCTGAACTTTCCAACTCTAGCTCCTTCCAAGCTTTCTGGCATGTAGCCAAAAACCTTTCCAACAATTTTACTTTCTCGTTTTCCCTCCTCTTTTCCACCCTGACGGCACTACCGTTGCGCCACATCTTCCTCTGACAAAGGTGAACTCTTCGCTCAAACTTTCATTAAAAACTCCACTTTGGATTATTCCACTCCAGTTCTTCCCTCTCCACCCCTTCTCTCTTACTAATGCCTAATACCATCATCTCTTCTAAGGATGTACTTTCTGCCCTCTCTGGGCTGAATACAAAGAAGGTTTATGGCCCGATTGGTGTTACTCTAGTTGTACTCTAAAGCAAACTCTTTCATCTCTATCTTTCCTTCTTGCTGGAAGTTTGCTCTCATTCAACCTTTCCTAAAGAAGGGTGACTGCTCTCAAACCTCCAGCTATCGTTCAGTTGTTCTCATTTCTTGCATCTCTAAAGTTTTGAGACTATTCTTAATTCAAAATTTCTTAAGCATTTGTCTGCTCATAATCTACTTTCAGATCGCCATTATGGTTTCCTTAAGGGCTGCTCTACCGGTGATCTTTCTTTTCTTACTAACTCTTGGTCATCCTCCCTTTGGGACTTCAGTGAGACCTTTTCTAATGTGCTAGACATATCAAAAGCCTTCGATAGAGTCTGGCACAAATCTATATTTTCCAAACTACCCTTCTTTGGTTTCTATCTCTCCATCTGTGCCTTTATCTCTAATCTCCTTTCTGACCGTTCCGTAGCTGCAGTTGTGGATGGTCATCGCTCACTTCCTCAACCTATTAACTCTGGTGTTCCTCTGGGTTCTGTGCTGTCTCCAGTTCTCTTGCTAATATTCATTAATGATCTTCTTAACTGTACCTCTAATCCTATCCACTCCTATGCCGATGACTCTACCTTACACCATTCAACTAGTTTTTTACAGCAATCCAGCCTGCAATCACTCCAAAACTCACGTGATGAGCCCATAGCACGCAAATCTTTTGATATATCAACTATCTCCGATTGGGAAAGAGAAAATCTTGTTGGTTTCAATGGTTCCAAAACCCAATATCTCCTTCTGTCTACCCGCCACCATCTTCCATAGGAAAAGACTATCAATTACTCTTCACCAACACACAAACAAACCCTTCATCTTCTCTCAGTAGTCTTGGTGGGTTTTTTTCTCCTGACCTTTCTTTTATTTAAAGATCATATTACCACTCTTGCTAATACAGCTTCCTAGAAGTTAGGTGTGCTCAACCGTCTCCGTTGGCTCGTCATCCCCGCACAGCTTCTTGCTCTGTATAGGGGCACACTGCACCCATGTATTGAATGTTGTTCGTATGTGCGAGGAGATTCCCCCCATATTGCACTCCTCGAAAGGGTAGAGTCAAAAGGATTTTCTCTCATCAATTAATTTCCTCTTACTAATTTCCTACAATCTCTCTAAACATGCTGTATAATGCATCTCTCTCACTCTTCTACCGCTATTACAATAATCAGTGTTTTTCAGAGCTTTCTCAGTGAATACCTCCTCCCTTACGGAGTGGGGGGTATCCGCCTCTCAACAAATTCCCACCCTTATTCTGTCCAACTCTCTAAACGAAGAGTGAACTGATTTTCCCAGTCGCATTCAACAAGTAAGCAACGGAACTCTTTTCTTTAATCTGTCTTTCCCTCATCTTATGACTTAAACTGCTTCATACTCCATGTGTCCACTGTCCAGGCATTTTGACTCTAACGTACACTCGGCCGCAATTCCGCGTGGGCCACCTAGTCATAGGGTTTGGGTAAATCCGTTGTGTAGTTTGTTCGCTCTGAATATAGTAAGATCTCACACTCCCCTCCCTGAATCAATCGAAGAATTTGCCCCATAGATGGCGCAGCTTGATGGGAAGGGAGGGAGCTTGTCGTAGTGTTAAAAGGGTAGGACACAATGGTAGGAGGTGACGTTCTATAACATACAGTGACGAATGTTAAACTTATTTACTTCTACTTGTTCATACAATAATGTTCCCGAAACTAATTCGTAATGAACAGTAGATTCCCTCTTTCAGTAACTGAAACGTCTCTCTCTCTCTCTAGGTTATAAGAGGTATACAGAATGTTGAAAGTAACACTATTATATATATCCATTTACACCTTTAATGAATCACATTATGAAATTTATTCAGCAATATGATGAGAACTTGAATAAGAATATATTTTGAAGTAGCACCACGAAGTAACATTATACTGACACGGCCATGTATAATTATCCACCTTCCTCTCCCTCTCCGAGCTCTGACTTTTTTCTATCCTCTAGTCTATTTTTTCCCAGCTGAGGGTAAATTGTCATGTTTCTATCTTTGTTACTCGGCTATAAGGTAGATTTTGTAGCGAAAGATGATGTTTATTCTGAAAACTTGGCATTAATATGACACACAGCCATAGTAATTTCATATATTTCCATTAAGTATCGAGAAATCAGCTAATCTTTATTTTTTATTAATCTCACCACAACACCCCCAATGAAATTAATTAAAGTATATATGATCCACCGGGATTCGAACCCGGGTTATCACACACAGATTGTTGCCACCTTAACCATTACACCACCAGGACGGTTAAAGGTTTATGCACACGCCTACGACTTATTATCCATTCTTGAATACTGAATATTAATCTAATCATGTTCATATTCCCAACCGCGCTATGGTAGCCTACTGTTTAAGTGAGAGGAAAGAATATTCATGGGGCACAGATCATATAGACCGGCCTCTCGACGAAATATCCCTGAACCTACTAATAATCTTTATTTTTATTAATCTCACCACAACACCCCCAATGAAATTAATAAGAGATTCAATTTACGATCAGCTGGAAAAAAATAGAGTATAGTTGTCACTAAGGGATGGAGGGACGTAAGGGTGGCGAGGTGACTAACAAGGTGGGTGGAGGTGGAGGAGTTGTGGTGGGATTGTTTAGACTGGTGGATGAATGTATAATAACTAAATTTAGGATATTTCAGTGTGTGTGTGTGTGTGTGTGTGTGTGCTTAAAGGGCGATCGGGACACGAATGCATAGAGGTTTTGTGTTCGTGGACGGGTGGAAAATTATAAAGCTAAATTTATTTATGTACTATATATTGTATCTCTTTATACTGGCATGGCCTTACTTACTCTTTACTTTGTATTAGTTTTGCACACATTTTCAGCATATTTCACTAATTGGCTTAAATATAGTTATGTTTATATGAATGATGCATTAGGATCCCTTTGGACGATCCCCTGTTCGCTTGTTTATGCTTCCTCTTACAACTTTGGTTAATCATTGCACACAAATCTTTATGTCATATCATATTTCGTGAACTCGCTAATCTGATTTATCTATCTATCTATCTATCTATATATCCATCTATTGCCAGACAACCTTATCTCCCGAGAGGAGGTGGACGTGAAAGTATCACCTTCATAAGCTTCTATATGCCGAGGTAACTCATTCGATTATCTAGCTTTTTTCAATTAATTTCAAAATAAATGTGTAGCTTGATCATACAAGATTATTGCGCAATGCAATATAACAATGACAAATATTATTTGTCCTGTTGATAAACATTATGTTTGCGGTAATATGAACAATTGATAAAGGTATACTCAATTAACTTCAGTAATTATATTGATTTAATTGATATTTATTAGACAGTCATAGTAAAGTAAATAGATCAAGGGAATAATGTGTTGGGGAAAAAGTGGATTGCAATTCTCGAGGGTAATTTACTCTAGGTAAATATTTCCTCCTGTATCACATTATCTTATATTATCAGACTTGGCAATATGTAACAAACCACATGCAAAGAGTATAACATATCAGTATACATAATTATATGTGTGGAATAATATTTTCTGTGTATACCCTGGTCTATTTGTGATATCTAATAACCTGAGTTTACATGTAGTTACTCATAGTCTCACTGTTACCAAGGTAATGCACAAATTATTTATCAATACCATATTTACTACATAAATCGATTAACACAGTGCAACTTCTCTCTCTCTCTCTCTCTCTCTGAGAAACCAGACTTGGCTCTTCCGTGATACCAACAGATTTTTCATATACTTTAGTAATTATTTTATTTATTGTTTCTAGGTTAGCACACATCAATTATTAGCATTCGTCTATAGAGCAAGTTAATCAGAAAGAATTAGATTGGTACTATAGCTGAATAGTTAAGGTCATAGAATTTACCCTGATAAATGTTGATAAGCCTGTCGAGTAGGAAGTGTGTATTTTCAGCAGAAGTTTTGGTAAGGAGCTCTTTATGAAGATCCATACTAATTTCAACCTAATGTCAGAGAGCAATAAAGGTGAAACGAGACTCAAACTATCCATTTGGGGGAGGGAAGGGGTAGTTTACCTTGATGCACAGGAAAATCGATTTTAAATCGCCATAAACAGAGAGGAATTTTGTATCTAAGTTTAAACACTGTTGCCAGCTACTCTAAATATACTGATATTCCTGAGGGAAATGCTTTATCAACAACTTTGCCTCGATGTAAATTAATTGTTAAATATATAAATCAGACATGTCATACCTCTACCATTTGGCTTAATGTATCAATGTGATCATATGTATTGTTTTCTTTCTGGCCACAGGTAATTTAGAATCTTGATAATGATATTACCAATCTTAATGAATCCTGATCAATGTAATCAATAGCCCACCGACTCAGTATTAACTGTGACTCTCATGCTTGAGGTAAGTCATCCACAGATAGACATATTTTGACACTACAAAGGTAACTCATCTAAATAATAATAGTTTACTACTTCTGTTAATCTAATTTGTCGCTAGTTTGTAGTTTGCTAACAAAAGGTGTATGTTATATATTATATAGTATGACATGTACTATTATTTTATTCATACCAATAAAGTGGGTAGAGAGAGAGAGAGAGAGAGAGTGACGTTTCAGTTACTGAAAGAGGGAATCTACTGTTCATTACGAATTAGTTTCGGGAACATTATTGTATGAACAAGTAAAAGTAAATAAGTTTAACATTCGTCACTGCATGTTATAATACGTCACCTCCTCCCATTGTGTCCTAACCTTTTAACACTACGGCAAGCTCCCTCCCTTCCCATCAAGCTGCGCCATCTATGGGGCAAAATCTTCGATTGATTCAGGGAGGGGAGTGTGAGATCTTACTATATTCAGAGCGAACAAACTACACAACGGATTTACCCAAACCCTACGACTAGGTGGCCCACGCGGAATTGCGGCCAAGTGTACCTTGAATTTCGCTCTGTCACATTTTTAACTTTCGGAGAGACACTTGCTACAGGCAGCTTTACCTTTTGTCCCATTCACTCACATACTGTAGAATAAAACAAATAAGTATATACTTAACTTGTGTATAATTGAATGAAGTGGAATTCGCAGTCAGTTATTTGGGATCATCGGGCCTCTAATACCTATAGTTCATTCATTGCAATATGCCCTAAATTCCTGACCACTAACCTCTATAACTAAAAAACGACTAGAGTAGTCTAGCTAACATTTCTACCATTTGGAAAGACCGTGAGGTGCCGAGTTCCCTTCATAGTACATACGCAGATGCACTAGTGAGAAGTATGTGTAGATTAACACAAGCTCATAGTTGAGCAGCTTGGCTTGGGAAGGGCTACGATACGATCCCCTCCATCAAGATAGATTCTGTGAGACTCGAACCCTCAACCTCGCAGTCAGCGTACAGCGCCTTAGACTGCTCGGCTAACCCGGCCCATGTGTGTGTGTGTGTATTTTCATTAGTAATTCTAGTCTGGAAACGTCCGAATGAATCTTTGTAAACTCTTAATCCTATAAGAAATTTTCAAAACCCAAAATAGTCTATTGTTGATGTAAAATGACCCAGAAATGTTGCCAGTTTTACATTGTAGACGGTCAAATGCTGCCTGAAAAAGGAATCATATGTTTCAGTTTTTGGATGAGACCATTGAGCTTTTACAAGTGTTTACTGTAATTAACAAATGCTCCGATTCAATATTAGTATTCCCTTATTCAGTATACTAAAATGCAAATAAAAGGGATCCTAATGTTGAATCGGGACAATATTTTGTTAATCATAGTGAACATTTATAATAGCTCAATTGTCTCATCATGAAACAGAAGCACATGATTCATTTTTCAGACAAAATTTGACCAGCTACAAAGTAAGAGTGTCAAAATTTCTGGGTACTTTTACATTGCCATTAGATTGTTTTGGGTTTTCAAAAATTCTTAAATGCCTAATAGTTTAGAAATATTAATTCAGGAGTTTCCAGACTAGAATGACCAATAAACAAATAACCAGACACACATACATATTAAGTGCTGGCGTAACTATACTCCATCCATTATAAGTAAGCCAGAAATACTGACTGCTAACCTCTGTAACTGTGTGTGTGTGTGTTTATGGGTGTATTTGTATGAATGTGTGTGTTTGTGTGATGTTTGTGTGTGTGTATGGTTGTGTGCGCACGTAAGAGAAAGATGGTGGTAACATAAGAGCCCAAACCAATACAATATAGATCCCATATCTCCAATATTAACATTGTCTAATTCTTTCCAGGTGGTGGACAGTAACGCCCCCCAGGTACCCACTGCTAGACTGGTCGTGGAGAATGGTACGTTTTACTATTCCCTTACTTGCTACTACCGGTGTAGAGTTCATTATTATCTTATTCCTTCACTATCATCTCTCCATTATAATAAGGCCAGAACTTTTCACCACTAACCTCTGTAACTAAAAAAGGGCTAGAGAAAATGGGCTTTAAATGTCCATGCTTATCTACAGTTCCTGGTTAACTCTTCCCAATAGTATCCCGATTACTATGGTTATTTTATAAGTGATAAGGGTCAGTGCTCGAAATGTTTGGCCCTAATTAAAATGCATATATTATAGTTACTGTCTTAAGCGTTCCTGTCATATTAATTATACTCTACCCACGCTCTTTGTTTTCAGTTGGCGGTAAGAATTGTCATGTCCTCATTTTGATGACTCGGCTAATACGAAGATTTTGTAGCGAAATATATTGTTATTTATGAAGACTTAGTATTTATAAGATGCAGAGACACAGCATTTTCATATTTTCCATTGCTATCTAGAAAGCAGCTGCTGAGGGATTCAATTTGCCGTCAGCTGGAAACAGACTAGTTACTCCCCGAAGCCTTCTTTGACTAATTCGATTAATATGGCTTAGATATTTTATCAATAGAGTAAAATAATTGAAATAGTAACGGCGAGCATAACCTTTGAACGTCAATGTGCGCCTGGGGATACAATATTAAACGTGTCACCTTAATTTGTTTATACATATTAAATATAACATTTATCTGTAACTTTATTTGGTCCGAGGGAGATCATTCTGAACCTCCCTTGTTTCGCTCTAATAGACTGGAGATTTTATGATGTTTCACCCCATTATTTTGAAGATAATAAGATTTTTTTTTAGATTTTAAGACGTTTCACCCCATTTGTTTGGAGATAATATGATGCTTCACCCAATTCAGGTGTCGATTAATTTTGGGCGAGCAATAGCGAGCCTGTAACGTGGAAGTAATTGGCTTTTGGCCAGGACATTTTTCTATCAAAAACATTAAAAATATTAACTTTTAAATGGGGTCTGGGTCCGCATTTTCTACCTTAAAGGAAATCTGGGAAGGCGTTTTTGTTAGCCTATTAACAAAAATAAAAATAAAATACATTGCTCGACAATGGCAAGCAAAATGCTCAATAATAATGAAACTATATAAATTATATATCATAATAGCCCACCAGCCGTTGGATCCCCCCTATCGTCCGTTTTTTGCGTCGCCGCTCCTTTCAGTAATCTGATCCAATCCTTCGGGCCAGACCTATGAGAGTTCCGTATGGAGCTCAGTGGTCTGGTTAATCTGCTCTACATAACTAACTAACCAGCCGTTGGACCAGAGAGTGTTAACACATCTGAAGAAAAAAAAAAATTGTGTTTATTTGTGTAAATTAGGGAGGCATGTACTTATAAAACGATTATTAAAGTCTCACTTTTGGAGGAGATACATGACTTTAGTTTTCGATTGTCCACGAGCCTGCACTTAAACATTTCAGTACTTGAGGACGATTTTTCACTGTATTCTGGCTAACATTACACGATTTTCTACAGCTTAAGAAGGACCTCTAGTGCTCAAAGTGAACCCGTCCATCCAAACTTAATACAATTGTCTACTATTAACATGGATACACTGAAGAATAGCGTTCTGGTGTACTGAGACGGTTAAAAGGAATATAAGATCCGGTTTTTTCTACTAGAGCCAGCATTGATATCAAACTTTGCTACGAAATTAATGTAATTTATGAATAACATTATTAATATTTCATTAAATTAATAAATAAATAAATAAATAAATAAATATATAGGCCTATATATATATATATATATATATATATATATATATATTTATTTGGCTCGAACGTCCCTTGATTTTGGTCCTGTCACTCTTTCAACTATGGGGGAGGCACTCGCTATAGGCAGTTCTGCCTTTTGCCTCCCTCAATCACATAGAAAACAAACAAAAATACAGTATATGAATAGAAGGATAAGAGCCAGAGTCGTATACAGTATATGAATAGAAGGATAAGAGCCAGAGTCGTATACAATAGAAGGATAAGAGCCAGAGTCGTATACAGTATATGAATAGAAGGATAAGAGCCAGAGTCGTATACAGTATATGAATAGAAGGATAAGAGCCAGAGTCGTATACAATAGAACGATAAGAGCCAGAGTTGTATACAATAGAAGGATAAGAGCCAGAGTCGTATACAGTATATGAATAGAAGGATAAGAGCCAGAGTCGTATACAATAGAAGGATAAGAGCCAGAGTCGTATACAGTATATGAATAGAAGGATAAGAGCCAGAGTCGTATACAATAGAAGGATAAGAGCCAGAGTCGTATACAGTATATGAATAGAAGGATAAGAGCCAGAGTCGTATACAATAGAAGGATAAGAGCCAGAGTCGTATACAGTATATGAATAGAAGGATAAGAGCCAGAGTCGTATACAATAGAAGCATAAGAGTCAGAGTCGTATACAATAGAAGGATAAGAGCCAGAGTCGTATACAGTATATGAATAGAAGGATAAGAGCCAGAGTCGTATACAATAGAAGGATAAGAGCCAGAGTCGTATACAGTATATGAATAGAAGGATAAGAGCCAGAGTCGTATACAATAGAAGGATAAGAACCAGAGTCGTATACAGTATATCAATAGAAGGATAAGAGCCAGAGTCGTATACAATAGAAGGATAAGAGCCAGAGTCGTATACAGTATATGAATAGAAGGATAAGAGCCAGAGTCGTATACAATAGAAGGATAAGAGCCAGAGTCGTATACAGTATATGAATGGAAGGATAAGAGCCAGAGTCGTATACAATAGAAGGATAAGAGCCAGAGTCGTATACAGTATATGAATAGAAGGATAAGAGCCAGAGTCGTATACAATAGAAGGATAAGAGCCAGAGTCGTATACAGTATATGAATAGAAGGATAAGAGCCAGAGTCGTATACAATAGAAGGATAAGAACCAGAGTCGTATACAATAGAAGGATAAGAGCCAGAGTCGTATACAGTATATGAATAGAAGGATAAGAGCCAGAGTCGTATACAATAGAACGATAAGAGCCAGAGTTGTATACAATAGAAGGATAAGAGCCAGAGTCGTATACAGTATATGAATAGAAGGATAAGAGCCAGAGTCGTATACAATAGAAGGATAAGAGCCAGAGTCGTATACAGTATATGAATAGAAGGATATGAGTCAGAGTCGTATACAGTATATGAATAGAAGGATAAGAGCCAGTCGTATACGATAGAAGGATAAGAGCCAGAGTCGTATACAGTATATGAATAGAAGGATAAGAGCCAGAGTCGTATACAATAGAAGGATAAGAGCCAGAGTCGTATACAATAGAAGGATAAGAGCCAGAGTCGTATACAGTATATGAATAGAAGGATAAGAGCCAGAGTCATATACAATAGAAGGATAAGAGCCAGAGTCGTATACAATAGAATGATAAGAGCCAGAGTCGTATACAGTATATGAATAGAAGGATAAGAGCCAGAGTCGTGTACAATAGAAGGATAAGAGTCAGAGTCGTATACAATAGAAGGATAAGAGCCATAGTCGTATACAGTATATGAATAGAAGGATAAGAGCCAGAGTCGTATACAATAGAGGGATAAGAGCCAGAGTCGTATACAGTATATGAATAGAAGGATAAGAGCCAGAGTCGTATACATTTTGACGTTTATTGAAAATTTTCGGATGTACCTACATCCACCTTCAGGCATATACAGTACATCGATCCTAAAAGAAAGTAAAAACCATATTTGTAAAATTTGTAAACATGTAGGATCATTTTAACCAATTAAATAATCGCAGGCTTATGAAACTTACTGAACACAAGATATTTATGGCAATGATTATCTAAGAAATATAATATGTAAATAAGAAAGACAATATATTGAACAATTAGGCTACTATATGTAGAATATTTAACTACAACTAGAAATTGATAGTTTTATTAAACACCAATAGATAACACTAATAGACAAATTCTCAGAGCACTTACATTGTTGACAGACCGCTTACCACCACGACACTAACCATTTTTTTTTTTTTTTTAAATAGGACTTTAGAGGCTATCGACCCTACTGGATCATTAAGCCCACGAAAAGTCAGGAAGTATGCAAGACCGGAGCCCCCGAGCCTTCCTCAGATTTATACACCCAGATATACTGGGTATACTGTATAAACCCCACCCGAGGACCCCAGCCTCTTCCTAGAACGCGACCAGGACTGGAGCCTCTGCTGAGGACACCCCAGTCCCTTGTCTGTGTAACCAAAATACACAAACAAACACTATTTATACATACACAAGAGTTACTAACTACTATATTAAACCAAATGAGTGAAAACTTTGCACATGATTAAAAGAAACAAAACCAAATATTGAAATCCTAACCCACTAATGATGAAAAACTGCCGAAACAATTTGGACCAACTAACTATTAATATTTACCTATGTATTTAATTCAGGTTCATACTTATTGATATAATATCGCTCAGCAATTGTTCATGAACTTTGAAATGATTTTAAAATTATGTTCACTGAATCGGTGATCTGACTCCCGAGCGTGATTTCTAATAGCAGAAAACTGCTGTTTCTGTAAGGTTTGACCTGTTGGAATACTCTTTCCCATATGTTCCAATATTCTTGATCGGAAGGCTCGTGAAGAGCAACCGATATACCTCGCCGGGCAGTGAGGACATTCACATTTGTAAACAATATTGGAACATACTGAATCGGGAGGAGTATCCTTAATTTTGAAATCAGATTGAATTTTTATGTCATTTGTGAAAACTATGTGAAAATTAATAGCAGGGAAATTGAAACTAAAAATCTTGCTTAGTTGCTTTCTTAGCTCATAGCTCGGTTTTCCGTAAAATGGCAATTTGATATATTTCTTCAGTTTTGGAGCATTATTCATGACAATTTCATTACTGTATTTAGATGAAAGAAAGGACTTGACAATTTTGTGAAAAAGGTTTGAGCAATAGTTATTATTTACAAAGTATTTGTTCAGGGTTTTAATTTCTACATCTAAAAGCAGATAAGTCGAACATAAGTTGTAAGCTCTATTCAAAAGGGTTTTAATCGAGTTTGTCTTGTAAATCGTGGAACAAAATCTGAACCTATTTAACCCTAAATTTGTATGCGTTGGCTTACGGTACATATTTGTTGTTAGTTCATGTTCAATTTTCTTTATTAAAATATCTAGAAAGGGTAAGCAATTGTCCTTTTCAATTTCACACGTAAACTTTATGTTAGGATGTTATTATCCAAGTACTCTAGGAATTCTCTATACTTTCAGACTTTTCAAAAATTAAAACAAAATCATCTACGTATCTTTTATAAAATATAGGCTTAAAATCAACTGGACATTGGTCAACCATTTATCTTCACTCTGACACATAAAGGCACCCGCATAGACTGGACCTAAACATGAACCCATACCTATACCATCAACTTGATTATACAATTATACAATATATATATATATCATGTTACCTTATCATAGAGAAGTTGACTGGCTAAAGTTTGCTTACATAATAATATTATCTAATAATACCCAAAATATAATAAAGAACAGCGCCCTGGTGTACTAAGAGGGTAGAAATATATATACTGTAAGGGCCTGTTTTACTACAGCAGGCAGTATTGGTAGCAAGCTTTGGTACGAAATTAATGCAAACGTATCATTTTGCTTCAACCATTCTCTTTTCACGTTTTGACACACATTCTGACACCATATCACACCATCTTCTCGGCTTTCCACGCCTTCTTCTTCCTCCCACTTCACTGACATAAATACTTTTAACTACTCTTTCTTCAGGCATTCTTGTCATGTGACCATACCATCTGATACCTCTTTCTTCAACCTTTTGCTCTATCGACTTCTTAACTCCACATGCCTCCCATATGTTCACACTTCTTACTGTGTCTAATCTTCGAACTCCACACGCATTTCTTAGCAAATTCATTTTAACTGCTCTTACTCGTGACTTTTCGTTTGTATGCCATACCTGAGTTTCACATCCATACATCAATGTCGGCACCAACACACCCTCATGCAATCCTCTCACTACTTCCACACTCAACTTTCTGCTCCTAAACAAGGCTTTCATTAGTCCAGCTACCTTTCTTCCTTGTGTTACTCTGATTTTTACTTCCCGAGCACATTTTCCCCTTTTCTCAATCATGGCTCCTAGATACATAAACTCTTCTACTAGTTCAAGCTGTTCTATTTAATCCTTACATTACACACAGTGTCTCCTTCTCTTTCTACTACCCTTACTTTGCTTGTATTAACTTTTAATTTCAGACCTCGTCTTTCGCGTACTTCACATAAAACATAAATAATACAAGAATTAATTCATACCTAATGAATAGACAGATAAACTATACTATGTTCTATCCATGTTATGCATAAAATTAACTTTATATTAACCCTTTCCACTTACACAGGCACCCGGTACCGTGTTCGAGTCCTGAACACGGCCGTCAGTAACTGTCCCGTGACCCTCCATCTGGACAGTCATGAGTTTATCCTGCTGGCAGTAGATGGGGCTAGGGTCAATCCTGTCAACACCACCAGTCTGCTTATTTATCCAGGTAAGACAGGGGAGGGACGGGAGAGATATTAGATAGAAAGAAAATGGAAACTATAATAATAATAATAATAATAATAATAATAACAATGATAAAAATAATGAAAATAATGATATTTGTGTTACTACATCCTAACAATCAACGACCGCCAATTGATACTATTACAGCATCCGAAGTTTACCAGATTCATTATCTAAGTGAGCAGAAATATGATGCTAAGCAACGGATCAATCAGCGGCTAGCATTTCGGGACAAGGAACAGGTGATGCATCACCCTGACCAAACACCTTTCTCGTGTGCTGATGGGTCAGCGGCACAAAACTCACTTTCATCATCTCCACATCATACAACCCGGGAAAGAGATTATTATAACCCCCAGGGGGTAAGGGGGCCTTCATCTAATGGTGGAGGAAAAACAAATATGCCTCAAGCACCCTACTGTGTGTCATACAAGGCATCCTACTGCGTGTCATACAAGGCGACTAATAGGGGAGATTGCGATAGACTTATGGACCAACAGCCATTACTATGCAATAAAGTCTTTATCTTGGCACTGTCTTGGTATGGCATTGCCGAGGATGGTGGGGTGCGGATAGGTGCCACAGGGGACTGAGTCTTACCTTGGCGTTGTTTGGCACCACACCTGTGTTGGCAATAGTGTGTGCATGTTGGAGCAGTGTTGGGGCAGGACTTTATTGTTCTATAATCCAAATTGCTTAATATACAGTTGTTGTTGTTGTTGTTGTTCCCTAAGCTGCCTGGCCGAACAGCCCCGAGTCCCTGAGGAAGGCCATGGCCACGATCGGGCTTTCCCACAGAGCTCTCATTGAGTGTAGATTGTGTTGTTGGCGTAAGTGGTTGTGTGAAATGCAGTCTTCTATGATGTGTTTAATGGTATGGGGTGCTGTGTTACATCCCGGGCAGGCGTCGACAACGGAGTCATCCAGTCTCTTCTGATAGCTCAGGAGAGCTGGATGGTGTCCGCATCTCAGCCTGGCCAGGTGGACTCTGTCCTCGCGAGGGAGGGAGGATTCGGAAGGATGGATTTCGGGAGGTCGTGCATGCAGCTGCGTGTTGTCTGTGAGTGAGTGGATGGATTGGCGAGAGATATGAGTATGGATGTGCTTCTGGAAGTTGGTTCGGGGTGGGCAGGGAGGGAGAGAGGACAATAATTGTGTGTGATACCGTGTGCTGGGTGTTGTTTTGATATTTCTTGGTGTCTGTGGGTGTGTTGCCATGTAGTTTAGTGGGTGGTCTTGGTTCGTGGAGGCTGCTGCCAGGAATTGAGTGCCTCTCATGTCCAGATGGTCTTTGACTTTGAGGATTTTTGTTTCTTGATGTAGATGATCTGTGGGTGTAGTAGCTGTGCAGCCTGTAATGATCTTCAGGGCTTTGTTTTGAATAGTCTGTAAGGTCTTATGATGTGTTTCAGCTAGGTTAGAAGCCCAGGCTGGGCTTGCGTATTCCATTACTGATCTTATGTATTGTTTATATACTGTGGTGGTAGTTTCTTTGTTGTGTCCAAATTTTGTGTGAGCAAGTGACCTGAGGGCGTTAAGTCTGGGTGTCAGTTTCTTTTTAATGCTTGTGGTGTGCTGTTTGAATGTCATATGAGTATCATATGTTACTCCTAGGATTTTGGGTGTGTGTGTATGTGTTAGGGGTATGTTGTTTATGGTGAGTTGAGGGATGTATTCGTGTTCACCTGTCCAGCTTGTGAGCAGGGTTGCGGTGGATTTGGCTGGGGCTAGATTAAGTCTGTTTGTAGTGCACCAGCCATGTAGTGAGTTGAGATAGGGTTGAAGGAGATCTGTTGCTCTTCTTGGGTCATGGTGTGTGCATGTGAGTGTTATGTCATCTGCATAGGAGGCTAAGTTTATTTGGGGAGTATTGGGTGTAGTTATATCGTGCATGTACAGATTGAAGAGTGCGGGCGATAGGACGGATCCTTGTGGGACTCCGTTTGGAAAGTTTCTGATTTTAGATGACTGACCGGCAAAAGATACGTGTGCACATCTGCCTGCTAGGAAGTTGGCCAGCCACCTTTTTATGTTGTTGTGCATGTTTGTGTTGTAGATTTTGTTTGTTAGGTTGTGCGGGGGATGGCATCGAAGGCTTTACTAATGTCGAGTGTGGCTAATAGTGATCTGTGTGGTGGTCTAGCTGAGTTGATGCCGTCAAAAGCTCTTTGTGTAAGGTCTGTGAGAAGAGTGTTTGTGGAGTGCAGTGGCCTAAAGCCATGTTGTGTTGGAGCTAGGGGTAGGTCGGGTGTAATTAGTTGTAATACTAGGCGTTCCATGACTTTGGAGGGGGAGCAAAGGAGTGTAATGGGGCGGTGCGAGGAGGGTAGCGTGGGGTCTTTGTTGGGTTTGGGGAATGTGATGATGATACCATGCTTCCAAATGTCTGGTATTGTGTTGTGTGAATAGCTGTAGTTTGATATGTTAGTGAGTGTTTGTATGCCTTGTGGTCCCAGGTGTCTGAGGTGTATGTTGCTTATGTTGTCTAGGCCACAGGCGGGTGAGTGCTTGAGATTGTTGATGATATGCTTTGTCTGGTGATTGGTGAAGGGTGTATAGTCAGGGTCTGTGGGGAATTGTCTCTTACGTCGGATGACACGTCGGTCGTCTTTGTGAGGTTTTAGGTGGCTGACATGTGAGAAGTGATTGATGAGAGTGTTTGCTTGTTGTTTACATGAAGGAGTAGAGTCTGTTGTTGTGATTGCAGCATGTGATTGTGTTGTGTTGCTGTTGGAAAGTGTGATGCTGTTTAGTGTTTTGTAGAGTTTTTTGGGGTTTGTTTTGTGATCAAGTGTTTGTAGGAAGTTATTCCAATTTAGTTTTTGTTGTTCTTGTATTTTGTTGTTAGTTTGGGTGTTGAGTGCTTGAATTTGTTGTGTGATGTCTTGTGTGTGGGGTGCTGTGGGTTTCAGTGTGTCGCGTTGTCTGATGAGGTTTTGAATTTCTGGTGTGAAGTTGGGGTTGTGTCTTTTTCTGTTACCTCTTGGAATGTGTTTCTTGTCAGCGTTTTGGATAGTTTTATTGAGTATGTGTACAGCATTGTTGATGTTAGTGATGGGTGTACTGTTTAGAGTTGTGAAGTGTTGTTCGGTCTCATTTGTAAATGCTTCCCAGTTAGCTCTTTTATAATTGGTGTATGTGTGTTTGTGGCTAGCTGGGGTGAGTCTGGTTTTGGTGGTGATAATGATCGGGAGGTGGTCAGAGCCTAAGGTTCTGACCACCCTCCAGGATGTTGTGGGGGCGAGTTCTGGGTAGCAAAAGGTGATGTCTGGAGATGATGGGTTATAGAGGGCTTGGTGAGGAATATGGGTATGTTGATGGATGTCGTTAAGGATGATGAGGTTATCTGTTTGGTTTTGTAGTACCAGCCCTCTGTCTGTGTCAGGGTTGTCGACAAACCAGGCCGACGTCTTGGCGTTGAAGTCACCACCCAGGATGATGTGTGGGGTGTTTGCGATGTGTTGTAAGTGTGGTCTGTATTCATTTGGTACTGTAGGGGATGTTTGGGGAGGGATGTATGTGTTTATGATGGTTATGTTGGATTTGTTGCCAGTGCGTATTTTAATTGATTGTATTTCTGTTGTGTTATCATTTGGGGGGGGGAGGGATTTGGTTTGTACACTGGTTACTATGTATGATATTTCATTGTGTACCAGGGTGATGAGTCCACCGCCCCCGCCGACAGCCCGGTCTTGTCTGATGGTGGTGAAATTATGAAATGTGGGTGTTTTTTGTGATGTGCGGAGTTTTCTTGTAAGATGGCAATGTGTATGTTGTGTTGTTTGATGAAGTGTGAGAGTTCGTGTTTCTTTGTGTTAATGCCATCTATGTTCAATTGGAGAATGTTAATGTTATGTGCACGATGTATGTTGGGTGCTGCTGCACGAGGATGGGGTGGGGGTGAGGGTGGGGGTGAGGGAGGGGCTGGAGGTTGGGATGGGTGAGGTGGGGGTGGGGATTGGGGAGCAGGAGATGGGGGTTGGAATGGATTAGGATGGGGTGTGGTGTGTTGAGTTGAGGATGTGGATAGTATGGGAAGGTTAGGTGGGTTAGGGAGGAGAGGTGGACGGGTTTTAGGGGGGGGAGTGGATGATATGGGAAGGCTAGGTGGGTTGGGGAGGAGAGGTGGACGGGTTTTAGGCGAGGGATTTGACTGGGAGAGGGAGGGGCATGAGGAACAGGTCCAAGTGTTCGTGTAGTGTTTCTTGGAGGCAAGTGTTGTACAGGTGAAGTGGGTCCAGTTCCTGCATGAATTGCAGAGAACTGAACCCTTAGTGTGGCGACTCGAAGTGATGGGTTTTGAGCAAGTTGGACATATGTATGTGTACGTGGGTCCTGGGTTGCTCTCAATGTCTCCGGCTAGAAGAAGTCTTCGAGAAATGACAGCCGGAGAGTCATTTCTCGGTGTAGGAAAAACTGTGTGATGTGTGTGTGGTGTGAGAGGTGTGGAAATTCCCGGCGCGACCGAAGCCACTCCAAGGACCCGTGCCCCCAGGGGGGGGGCAGGGGATAGTTGTGACGGTTTGGCTCCCGAAACTGCTCCCCGCGGCCGGCATCCGGTTGTCCTCCACTGGTCGATTGATCTTGTCTCCGGCCGTGGATGGTCGGCAGCCATCCGCGGTTGGCAGCTCCGGGAGGTGGTCCCACGGCGTAGACGCCGCCATATCAGGACCTTAATATACAGTAGAGTCTTGTTATGGTGCTGTCTTTTTGTAACACTGTTAAGGCTGGTGTGATTGCAGATACTGCAGGTGCAAGTGTTTCAGGGGGACTCTGTTGAGTCTTGCTGAGGCATGGTTAGCACTATACCAACATCAGCCACAGTGATGACTTGGTGGAGCAGTGCTGTGGCGGGACTTTATTGTACTACAGTACACTCCAACTACTGAAAGGCAACCCCGTCTGAGCCGTTACAATGCATGTAATGGACAAATTATGCTAAACCATTATATATATGTATGTATGTTGCAAGCCTCATACTCCTGTAAGCCACCCAATAATGGAGGAAACTCCTTGCCAGGACATTATTACAAAGAAAGGAAAGCAGAAAAGGAGAAGAAAGTTCATTAACACTCAAGCCGCGGGTCCCGACAATTGTCGGGTGAGAGAACCATGGCCTATCCAGCGGATCCCGACAATATTCGGGCGGGATTCTGAGCACATTATCGGCTCTGAGAGAGAGTCCACGCCTTGGGAGGACAGCAGGCGGGCTCTGACCGCTCGGTGTGGGCCGAGTGAGGCAACTGAGATCCCCACCACACCCCTCCACATCTCCGGCCTCTCGAGGACAAGGATATTCTGAGGAAATTACCGTATTTTAGGGTTTTTGCCCTCGTGTTGCAACATCGTTGCAAGCGAACCCGTGGTCGTACAAAGATGATTCAGGTGTCATTCGAAAGCTCTATTACCGCCCTTTCACGGATACATAATTGTATTATGCTCTGACTCTTGTTTATGCATGAAAAAGAGCATGGAATGAAGCTCATTTAGGGTAAATATGCCCGCCTGCCAGGTAGTAGAAGTTACAAATGTCCCCATTTGACAGGGGTTAAAGGAGCAGCCCAGGCACCTGTAACCCAGGCTGGGCTGCTCAGCCAATCAGTACGCGACCTGGCATGACTGAAGGGTATATAAGGAGAGGGCAGCGGGGAGAGAGGCAGAGCGACATAAGGCATTGGCCGGATCAGACCTTTTCCTTGGTGCTCCTGGATCCTTCCAGCATATTCCAGCAACAAATTCGGTGAATAGTAGCGGACAAGTGAGACGGATTGCGGGTGACCTTCAGTAACAGTATCAAGTCCATATAGAGCAGTCTCTATTTGCACAAATAAATCTGAAATACCCGAGAGCCTCTTCCCACATCACCTACTTGCAACGGATTTCAAGACAGTTGCAGGGGAGAGAGGCAGTGGTACAACAAGGAGATGTCCTGAGCAGATTGTGTTGGCCTATCCCAAGACTATAAGAAGATATATAGACTGCCAACAAACAATATTTTATGTATGAGACCTATTGGCCCTGCAGAGACTTGATAAAAATGAAGATTATAGAACTGCTCATGCCAACCTAAAAATTAATGTAACCTATTTTAGGTGAAATAAAGAGAACAAAGATTAAATACAACATTTGATGTAATATAAGTAAATAAGAGTTACAGGAATAGTTCTTAATTGTTAGGAGAGCAAACAAAAAGAGAGAGAGAGAGAGAGAGAGAGAGAGAGAGAGAGAGAGAGAGAGAGAGAGAGAGAGAGAGTGTGAGTGAGTTTGGACAGTCCTGAGTTTATCCCCTTGGAGGTAGACGGGGCTAGGGTCAATTCTGTCAACACCACCAGTCTACTCATATAATTATCCAGAGATTTCTTGCTAGATGCTAAAAAGAACATGGATAAATAAAGTTGGAAAGTTTTTATTTATCTTATTTATTGTGGACAATTTCTTGTTTGACAAGTTGAAAAACTGATTTGGCTTGTTTCCGAGTAGAAAAATAAAGGGTGTAATACGTTCATCAATATTATTTCAATGTTGATTCAGTTCAACTTATTCTGTATTTGTAATATCTTTGTTCCTTTTTTCAGGTGAGAGATACGACGTAATGTTTACTGCGGAACAGGGTCGTAGCGATGATGGCGACACGTACTGGCTGCGAGTGCAGGGAGGTGGTGCTTGTTCAGATCTCATCCAGTATGCCGGTGTCCAGTACTTGCCCACTAACTTCACCTTTGACGATGACATGCCCGAGCTGCCCCCGATACCCACCACACCATCAATCAACGCCAGCGTGAGTGGTTAACCCCTTCAGTACAATTGATATTTTATTCTGGATGATCTAAGAAGGGACTAGACAGAGTGGAACGTGTGAACATGGTATATAGGATAGGATAGGTATTTATTATAGGGATAAACAAGACAGTCAAAAAGTAAATACATAAATAAACAAAATCAAAACAAGGGAAAGGGTGTCAGCCAAGATAATATGAGAAGGAAGAAAACAAACTGACTGGATAATAAGGCCTATAAGTTCATAACGTCAAATTTAGTATTTGTGTGCTGAAGTATCGGACTAACGACCAAGTAGTGCAGCCAATATCATTAACAATTTCAGTGTTCGAGGACGCACTTATTCATATTTGTTTCTATCATTGACGATTTTATTAAGATTTGGATGAATCTACTGTATAGGAAGTTAAGGGTTAATTGAGATCATTTGTGCCGCTCAGATTACTCGAGTCGCTCCTAAACTTTTTTGTCTTCTATGTGAAAGAGGGAGACAAAAGGCACAACTGCCTGCAGCGAGTGCCTCCCCCAGTTTTGAAAGAGTGATAGGGCTAAACTCAAGGGACGTTCGAGCTAAAATGCCTGGATACACAGTGTTTGAAGCAACTTAAGTCAGAAGAGGGAAAGACTGATTCTGGGAGAGAGTTCTAGAGCTCAGCAGTTGAATAGAAGAAAGCCTGAGAATAGCGTTTTACTCTTGGGTTGGAGAGTTGCACAGAGTAGGGGTGGGATTGTGTTGCAAGGCGGGTACTACGTACCCTACGTAGAGGATGTGGTATACACTGGGAAAGCTCCGAGGAACACTGATTATTGTAGTAGCGATAGAATAGCGAGAGAGATGCAACATTGCGGCGAAGAGAGAGAGATTGCAGAGAGTTGATGAGTGGATGGGAGTACAAAGGAGTACAAAGGAAATCAAGCAACAACAGATCTAGTGACCCTTCTAGGCTGCTTGTCCTCCAAAACACTGAGGATCAAGTGTCCAAACAGTGGTTTAGAGTGGGTAAGGGAACATTGGAAAGGGAACTACTGCCCGGGAACTAATGTCCGTGGCAGGATTAGGAAGTTAGTAGGGGACAGATGGGTTAGTAACTGAGGGGGGGATAAAATAAAGTTATTCATTTACAAACGCAGTCAGTCGCGGGTTTGATGCGAGATATTTGTCTAGGCGGAGTTTAAATGAATCAACGGTGCTGCAGTCTATAACGTCTTGGGGAAGCCCATTCCACAAGTTGACAACTCGATTGAAGAAGAAATTCTTAGATTCGTGTGAGTTAAAAGATTTACCAATAATTTTGCAACCGTTTCCCCGCGTGTAATTAGATTGGTCGATAGTGAAGTACTTACTACAGTTCATATTGTCGATGCCTTTGATGATTTTGAACACTTGAATTAAGTCACCTCTTAATCTGCGCTGGGTTAAAGGAAATAGGTTTAATTCTCTAAGACGCTCTTCGTATGGTTTGTTCTTTAGGCTAGGTATAACTTTGGTAACTCTACATTGAACTCGTTCTAGCTTGTTTATATCTTTTTGGTAATAAGGGCACCAGGATTGAACGCAGTATTCCAGAAGAGGGCGGACTAAGGAATTGTAAAAGGGTTAGGATAACTTCTTTGGATTTATGCTCAAATGACCTGCCTATAAAGCCAATTATTTTGTTTGCCTTCTTAACAACTTCTGAACATTGTTGACTCTGTTTTAGGTTATTCGATATTGTTACTCCCAGATCGGTTTCTCTGTTTACATTCTTAAGCTGAGTGCCATTCATCGAATAGTTCGCTTTCTCATTTAGGTATCCGATATGTAGTACTTTACATTTATCCGCATTGAAACTCATTTGCCAAATTTGGGCCCAACATGACAATTTATCTAGATTGTGTTGCATATCGTCAACTTGTTCTTTTGAGAGTACGCTATTTGCAATTTTTGTATCGTCAGCAAATTTTGAGATTGTACAGGTGAGACTCTCATCTATGTCGTTGATGTAAATTAGAAAGATAATTGGTCCTAGTACCGATCCCTGGGGTACCTCGCTACTTACATTGGTCCATTTAGATGCTTTACCGTTTATGACTACTCTTTGCTTTCTGTCGCTGAGCCAATTTTCAATCCATTTCAACACACCGTCTTGTATTCCATGCGCTTTTAGTTTTAGCAGTAAACGTTTGTGGGGGAACTTTGTCAAAGGCCTTTTGAAAATCAAGTTTCTTGGAGTTCTTGGAGTTAATGATACAAAAGGCTTTCCTTTCTACTTTGGCTAGGAGTGCAGTGTGAGAGGATCCTCCCCACACATGTGAACAATACTCAATAGAAGGACGCACTGTGCCCCTGTACAGAGCAAGAAGCTGCGCAAAGGTAAAGAACCCCTTGAGGCGGTTGAGCACACCCAGCTTCTGGGAGGCTGCCTTAGCAAGACTGGTAATATGGTCCTTCCAAGTGAAAGCAGAAGAAAAAGAGACACAAGAATATTGAAAGAAGATGAAGGATTGATTTTTGTATTGTTGAAGAATAAGGGATAGTCCTCTGGAGGTTCCTGACGGGTAGTAAGATAGATAAATTGGGTCTTGTACATTAAATGCAACAAGGTTTTCTCTACCCCAATTGGAAATAGTAGATAGACCAGAAGATAAATGTTTTATGGCTTCATTAGTTTGATTTTGAGGGACTGCTGGCTGGGGCGTTCTGGAAAACTAATTGAGTAGTGTAAGGTAGAGTCGTCTGCATATGAATGGATGGGACTGGATGTACAGTTGAGAAGATCATTTATAAAAATTAGAAAGAAAATAGGAGATAGGACAGAACCCTGAGGAACACCGGAGTTAATACGATGGGGAAGTGAGCGATTCCCGTCCACAACCACAGCTATGGAACGGCCGGAAGGGAAATTAGAGACAACGGCACAGATGGAGGGATAGAAACTGAAGGAGGGTAGTTTTGAAATTAAATATTTGTGCCAGACTCTATCGAAGGCCATCGATATGTCTAGTGCAACAGAAAAAGTCTTACCAAAGTCTCGAAATTTGGATGACCAAGAGTTAGTAAGATATGAAAGAAGATCACCGGTAGAGCGACCCTTAACCCTCTCACATCCTTATGACGCAGAGGTTGCCAGATTAGCAATAAGAAATAGATTACTCTCACTTTTATAATTACCTCTCCAAAATTAGTTTTCTGCCCACAGCTAACTCAAAGACAACTGCAGGGGTTGAAGTAAAATAAACTAAAGGTTTATAAATACCCCTGACAGTAACAAAGGCTTTAAAGTATCCCTAATAGGCTCAAAAATTGCGTCAGGACATGAGAGGGTTAAGGAAGCCATACTGGCGATCTGAGAGCAGATTATGAGAAGAGAAATGCTTTAGAAATTTGGAAGCAAGAATGGTTTAAAAAACTTTAGAGATACAAGAGATGAGAGCAATTGGACAATAGTTGGAGGGTTGAGAGCGGTCACCCTTCTTTGGGACAGGTTGAATGAAAACAAACTTCCAGCAAGAAGGGAAGACGATAGAGGAGAGACAGAGACGAAAGAGTTTGCCTAGGCAGGAAGTTAGCACGGAAGCAGTTTTTGAGTACAACAGGAGGAACACCGTCCGGACCGTATGCCTTCTTAGTATTAAGCCCAGAGAGGGTAGAACGTACATCTTTAAAAGAGATTAGGATATTAGGCATAAGTAGCAGAGAGGGGGTGGAGAGGGAGGAATAACACCGGAATCATCCAAGGTGGAGTTTCTAGCAAAAGTTTGAGCTCAGCTTTGTCAGAGGAAGAAGTGATGGTTATGCCATCAGCGTGGAAAAGGGGAGGGAAAGACGAGGCAGAAAAATTGTTGGAGAGGTTTTTGGCTAGATGCCAGAAAGCTTGGAAAGAGCTAGAGTTGGATAGTTCAGTGCATTTATTATTGATGAAAGAATACTTGGCAAGTCAAAGAACATATTTGGCTTGATTCCGGGCAGAAACATAGGAAGAATGAGATTCTTGAGTTTGAAGGCGTCGGTACAATTTGAATGCTTCCTCCTTGTTGTGGACAGCAGTAGAACAAGCGTGAGTAACCAAGATTTTTTTTGCATTAGACTGAGAGAAGGAAAATGGAATGTACGCTTCCATGCCCGAGAGGATTACCTTGGTAATACGTTCAGCACTCTCCGAGGGTCCTTGGCCACGGAAGCAGAAGTCATTCCATGGGAAATCAAAGAAGTACTGCATATAATCGTCTAATGTTAGCCACAATAAACTGTTGAAGTGTGTCATAATCCTTAAGGGGTCAACACTATCTGATCCGACATCTTGTGGGTTATTATGATATTTTGCTTAATATTTATTGAGGAGTATGCTTTCTATTAGGTATTTAAGTATTTTAGTTTATTCCCAAGGCTAACAAAACTGCCTTCCCAGATTTCCTTCAAACCTACAATACGTCCACCCAGACTCCCTTCAAGCTCTTTTTTTTTTCTTTTTTTAAAGATAAATGTTCCAGCCGAAGGCCAATTTCTTCTAAGTTACAGGCTTGCTATTGCTCGCCCAGAAAATGTTGAACCTGAATCGGGTGAAGCGTCTAATTATCGCCAAACCAACTGGCTGAAATGTCTTAAAAACTACAAACTAATGGAGCAAAACAGTGGTGGTACAATGTAGGTAGTAGTGGGAGATGTTCGTAGTTAGCTTTAGGATAGGTGAAGTGTGTAGGGGATAATAGGATTAGCGCACGAGGTCTTTCATCATGAATATTTTATGGTGATTTTTTTTTTAGTAACATTTATGTGATCTTTTGCACTGGAATCGGAAACTATATTGCAGATAGGTTGATGTAACTAATAACATCATATACAACCCTTACCTTATAAGCTGCCGGATACATATTGAGGATGCGAGTCGAAGGACAAAAGCACTCGTGTGATGCTGGCCTGAAAATGATTAAAATACCCCTCCGGGATAAGTGCCATGCGCAGTGTACACTAAAATATAAAGGGTATAAAAGGGGTATGGAAAAGGTATATAGCATCATAATGATATACCTTCATAAACTTATATAAGATGGGTTTATTAATGTCAATATAGGCTTACCAATGAAAGAGTAGATTATTAGAGACACTATAATTATATACCTTTTTCATACCAATAATTCTGCAAAGTGTAAGAACAACACTTACATCAAAACCTTTCAACCCCTTGTGCACCATTCCCCAGTAACCAAGTGTACAGTCGCCTCCATATCCGCAGGATGCATTCAGCGGGAAGTGTGGCACCGAGGGTCAGCGGTGCCTACCTCACCTCTCCTCCTCCGTGGCCCTCCCCGACCCTCTGAAGGTACTCAAGGCCACCCACACCTTCTACTTGGCCCTCACCCTCTCTCTCGTCCACAACCCTAACTACTACAACCTTCTTTACTACGATGGCTCAGAAGGTGGGTTCTTTATTTGTTTGGTTATATTATTTGTTTTAGAGTGAGATCATTTACGATCCAAGAGACACATATACTGTAATTATCCTTTCTTCCACATATGTTCTATTCTCTCCTTGTTTCGTCTAACACACACTCTCTCTCTCTTCCATCCACAATCTTCACTACTACGCTACTACTACGATGACTCCAAGGGTGAAATCTGGATGTGCTGTCTGTAAATTTTTCGTTTTAAGGTGACACTTTAAAATATCCTCCCAATCACTCTCCTAATCCTTCCCACACAGTACGGTCTCTTTTCCATCCACTACAATTCCTCTTAAACGCACGTTATAAACCAGAGGATCTCGAAGAATTGGGACATCATATCAACTACAGCACTTCTTCCACTACTTTTCGCTCTTCCTCGAACTAGAGGACCTCATATGCTTCCTTAGACCATGTTAACTATCACAGTCATCTCTCAGTCCACTCAAACTACAGATATTTCAACTTTATTATTAATATCTCTACTTCCATTCTTGGATTAAGATCAAGTCCTTTATTTTTTACCATCCCAATCACTCCCTATCCCTTGATAGTACCATAGAACTTGGTATATAAATCTATATCAACCACTTCAGCTAGAGACCATTTTCAAGGCAAATCTCAGCCCTTTCTCCACTCATTCTTTCTATTTTCCCAATTACATTATTTCCCCCTTCCTCCTTACTTGTTATACTATTCAAACACATATCTCCCACAATAACCTTGACTCCACTTCTAGATGGAATCTAAAGAATCTTAAACAATAAATACCTTAGTTTCAGATTGCTTCCTTATCCCCTCCTGTCCATTTAAAAGACATATATTTTCTTTGTATCTATTTCTTTATTTTTACTCTTCTATCCAATGTAATCATCTATCCCTTACTATACTCCCTTTGCTATAAATATAATCTGTATGCCATCCCCAAGGGAACAGCAAAATAACTTGGTATGGACGCCGCAGATCAACTACCCCAGATTCAGAGCCGCACACCTCCAGATACTCTGTAATAATATTACACTCTACCATTCACTACACTCCTTCGCTCTTCTGTTCACTACAATAATCCTTCCCCTGGGTGGGAGGGGACTACACAAGATCTAGAGCAAGAATTCCCCACTCCGTATCCCTGCGTGTAATAAGAGACGACTAAAAGGGGCTGGCCTGACCATCGGATGACTATCTTTCAGGACCATAACAGAAACGGACTATCTTAAAATTCCCCTCAAAAGGTAGTCTACCCTCCAACTTTGGTCCCTTTAGGACAATGACGATTATTAGCGCCACCCCACCACTTAGCAGTGGTGGTAAGGTTGTCAGGGGTCCATGGCATTCGGCTGTGGGGCGAAATGCCTCTTCCGTACACACTCCCAATGCAGTCCAACCTTTGGTGCACCTGGTTCTGGTTACGAGTTGCTTGCATCTTCATCGGTGTTGTGATGAATCCAAAAACAGGATAGCTTCACCATGGAGGGCGTGGGAGCCTAATCAGGCTGCTGGAAGTGTTATAAAGAGCTGGATATGAGTCATTGGTCAGCTGGGTGCTTCACAAAAACAACAGCAACACAAATCCTTCTTCTTCTTACTTATTACATTTCCTCTCCCTCTCTCTGCTACTCATTTCCTCTCCCTCTCTCTGCTACTCATTTCAATGCCTACAATTCTTTTCACTCTCAACAATACATCTCACTTCGTACCACAGATTTATTTATCTTCACTACACTTAGATGATTCGGCAGACCTCCTACTGACACTGCAGATTAACTAGCTAAGCTTGAAAGCCGCACCCAAAATCTTGCCGATCTCCATCACTATCCCTGCCTTTCGCAATCATTACATTATCTTTCATCCTCTTACACTCCTTCTAGTTCCTCTCCTTTGCATTCTATTCACTAAATGTCCTCTCATACTCTCCACAACCCACTCATCTTACGATTGATTGTATCCATTTTTTGCTCTCTTACTCACTACAATCCTTCTCCATCCCCAGACAAACTTGAAGACCTCGTAAGGACGTCGTATATCAATTACTTCAGCTTCAGAGCTCTGCTCAAGCCCCTATTCTCCAACCCTTATGCTTTGAAGAAAATTAATTCCTACCTCTTTTATTTCATATCTCATACACTGAAACGCATTAAAATCACTTTCCCTCTCACTGCAATTCTTCCCACCAAAAACATATCTTTCTTACTATCTACAATCCCTCTCGGGTTCTCTCCCTCCTCTCCACTAACTAGAATATCTCTCACACATATCTTCCACTCAAATTATGACAGACTCCATCCACTTTTACCTCTCTTGTTATACCCAGACGACCCGGAAGACATCGTGACGACGCCACCGATCAATCACCTCAGAGCCCCGCACAAGCCCCTACTCTCCACACCAGGTCCCTACGCTTCGATAACTATTCCTGCCTTTCCCAATCATTCCATTCTCTTTCACTCTCTCTTAATCCTTCCAGTGACTCTCCCAGTTCTTACAATCACTCTCCACTCTTTACGGTCCCTCTCCTACTCCTTACAGTAACTCTCCTATGCCTTCCATTCACTAAAATTCTTCTCCCACTATCTTTTTTCAACCTCTCCCACTCACTACAATCTTTCTCCAACCCCCAGACGAACTTGAAGACCTCGTAACGACGCCCCAAATCAACTACCTCAGCTTCAGAGCCCCGCCCAAGCCCCTACTCTCCAACACCCGGGCCCTACGCTCCCATAACTGTTCGTCGGAGGCCGTGAAAGTTAGCCACTGCACCGCTGGGTACTGCGAGTGTATTCATACCCTAGCTATACCATTGGGGAGCACCGTTGACCTTGTGCTTATTGCTGATGGTACGTGACTTATAGTTATCATCATACTTTATAGCATTGTCACCACCATCATTATTTGTGTTATTATCACCACCATTGTTATCATTATCACTACTATTATCATCATTGCTATTATCACCACCATTGTTAGCATTATCACCACCATTATCGTTATTGCTATTATCACCACCATTAAAATCATTGCTATTATCACCACCATTGTTATCATTATCACCACCATTATCGTTATTGCTATTATCACCACCTTCGTTAGCATTGTCACCACCATTATCATCATTGCTATTATCACCACATTCATTAGCATTGTCACCACCCTTATTATCATTGCTATTATCTCCACCATTGTTAGCCTTATCATCACCATTATAGTTATTGCTATTATCACCACCATCGTTAGCATTGCCACCACCATTATCATCATTACTATTATCACCACCATCGTTATCATTGTCACCACCATTATCATCATTGCTATTATTACCACCATCAGCATCATTATCAACATTATGATTATAGCCACCACCAACATCACCACCATCTGAAGCGGTCCGGGTGAAGCGGACCTGCACTACGCGAGACTCAGGCCGAAATGCGCCAACATATATTTCGTATACATATCTGCAAGTATGTCGGCTCATATCGGTATGTTAAAATCGACAAACTAATGAGGCGAACGTCATACAATCACAAAACTAATGGGGCTAAGCATAAGGGAGAAAGGGGCCCGAAAAAAAAACTTTAGTGAAAATCTACCCTTAAACCGGGAGCATTTTACCACAACTTCTATTGTCAACACTGGTCTGCAAGGTTATGATGCAAACTTTTCATCAGTCGAATTTCCTATAGCAATGCAAAAGATCCCAAAAACGTTGCATAAATAATATTGGTGGTTGAATGTAGAAGTGCACTGGGACTTTAGGCACCCCCCTTTATATATTTTTTTTTTTTTTTTTTTTTTTTAAGAGACAATGAACGGAGGAAGGAAAAACACAGATAAAACAAAAAGGTCCATGTGCCTAAAGGCATCCTCCATTCATAAAATGTTTGTAACAACTGGATTTAAACATTTGTTGATTGTAAGTTTGTGGAAAGCAATTCGAGGGAAGTGAATTCCAAAGAGTAGTAGCTCTGGGGATAAATGAATTCTGATAAGCAGAAGTTCTGCATTGTGGAGGAGAAAGTGTAAATTCATGGGCGCTCTCAGCTGCCCTAGTTCTACGGGGAAAGATGTGGAGAGGCGGCACAATTGAAGCAAGTTCCTCGGAACAATTGCTGTGAAAATATCTGTAGAATAATGCAAGGGATGCAACGTTTCTTCGTATGGCTAATGTAGGAAGGTCCTGTGTGATTGCAGGGTTATTGATTAATCTAATAGCTTTATTTTGAATTTTGTCCAACTGCCTCAATGCAACCACTCCACTTCCACCCCACAGAGGTGAACAGTAATCCATCTGAGAGCGCACATGACTTTTATATATTACGGCCAACTGCTCGTCAGTGAAGAATTCTCGAACTCTGTACAGGAGTCCCAGTTTTTTAGAGGCATTCTTAGCAATGCTTCTAACATAATGTGTCCAGCTCAAGTTAGTAGTTAATGTTACACCGAGAATGTCAATACTAGGGGAAGTGGGAATATTTACATCATTAAAAAATATATGGGAGTCAGTGAGATTCTGTCGGTTAGAAAATTGAATGTACTTGGTTTTCTGTGCATTAAAGGAAACTAGATTCTCTTGTCCCCATTCATTAATTCTAGAAAGGTCCTGGTTCAGAGAAATTGCAGTGTTTATCTTTGAATTTATAAGATCGGGTTGGGTGAAAGAATTGGTAAATGTGAAGGAACTGTGGAGTGTTGAGTCATCTGCGTAATATACGCAATACCTACACGATACCTGCATGAGATGTACAAGATTTGTGTTGTGTGCGTGTGCAGTAGGTGTGTAGTAAATGTTGGCTTAAGAATGTGTTGTGGCTCAAACTTGCCAAAGTAGTTTTCATGTCGGTGTTGTACATACAGCGTATGTGTGGCCTTCAGGTGGCTACGTACGGTCATATGGTGGGTTACGTGATGGGCGTACTGGTTGTGTGTGGGATACGTGTATCAGTAATTTCGTGGATGAAAATCGGGGAACTGCGGCCGACATTTGTGTCTGCGCATTTTGGATTAATTTTCTGAAGTGTGACACACGCTTGAGCCACTGCATAGCGGACACTGAGGGTGTTCCATACCCCAACTGTACCGTTGGGGAGCACCGTTGATCTTGTGCTTCATGCTGACGGTACATTAGCTTGGTTTATTCTCATTGTCATCATCATCCTCATCATTATAATATTTTGTCCATCGTTACCACAATCCCCTTTCTCCTCACCATTGGTTTATTTGGTATGCAGTCAAATATACGATATTCGGTATTTGAGGGAATATTTTAAATAAATAACACTTTCAGATTGAAATACAAAAGCATACTAACACATTATAAATACAATCACGGGAATGTAATGGTCAGTCGAAGGTCCAATGAACTTTGTTTGGCTTTCCAACACAGTTCACACTGAAATAATTAAGCATATGAATTAAGTTTAATTGTCGTGATCAAAATACTTAGAAAGTTTGAATGAATTCATTTGCATTGCTATAATGGATGTAATCCATGTGTGTATGCACCTGTTTTTGGTAATTAGTTTGTACTATAACAATACAAAGGTGGTTTTAATGGCGGGGTACAACACGCTCAAAACAAATTTACCACCTTTGCAACCTTTACTTAACCCAGATGATGACATACTTTTTAATTTTATATGTGGCTACCAATAGACGGTTTCATTTAGTTTAGGAAGGGATTATAGGAATCAGGGATCAATATTTTTAGCATCGTTCTTAACCCGAGAATTGTGATAGAACTCACAGATGTATGTATATAGCGAATGCGATGGGCCTCAAGGAATCAAGCCCATAAAAAAAACTATAAAATGCCCTGGGGCTCTCATAGCAAAGGAATATGTCATTAGGTGAGATAATTCCTCTCTTGTACTTCCTACCACTCATCCATATGTTTCTCACCCCCCCTCCCCTTCCCCTCCTTTTACCCCCTTCCCCCCCTCCTCAATTATCACCTATTTTCCCTCTTATTTTCATAATTTCTCTCCTACGGTTATGTAGCACAGGCGAGTTACAAAAGAGACCTTATATAACTCTGAGACTTCACCTGCTCTATGGCCTCTATGTTTGTGAGGACCGGAATAAGCCAGGTGGTGAAACAGGAGTTCCGGCTATCCTTAACAGCCACCTATGGCACTACCCAGGAGTACCGCCCTGTTCAGCTGGTGCCTTCATCCTCTTCCTACTAAATGGCGCAATTTATTTTAAAATCGTCATAAAAGGGGTGCCGGTACACGTCTAGATTGTCAAATGATGGGAAGACACAAAGGGATACAAACAAAAAATACCTTTCATTTAAACACAGTGCATACAAAATTCAACAAATGTTTCTTACAGTGGACCCCAGTGGCAGCAATGAGCCCATCCACCTCCACGGATACAAGTTCTGGTTGCTGAGTCAGGTGAGGGCTTCAGATCTGCCTCCGGACCCCCCGACCCCAGAACCACCTACCACCACCACGGCTGAACCCCCCACTATGGTCCCCGGGCCCCCCTCTGACATGATCACCACCACCACACCACTGCCCCCTACTCCACCACCACCACCACCCTCGCTGCGCTACAAGGTGTTTATTTTTTTTATTTTTTTTACTATAGTCTATTTACTTTAATTAGGCCAAAATCTTGACCAATAACCGCTTGTAACTCAAATGGGGCTGGAGAAAATCGGCTATAAATTTCTACACCTATTTACAGTTTGACAGACTCCAAATGGTAGAAATATCAGCTCAATTGGTCAAATATTTTCGGTAATAATTATCAAGATGTTTGGCCTAATTACTGTACTATGAATGGACTGTAGGTATAAGTAATTAGTATTTATAAATGGTAGAAACTCAGACGGTACAGATGTCTCAATTAGTAGGGGAACCCACTGGATTTCATTTACACTTTTGGGAACGAATGGTTTGATGAGTTTGATCTGTTGCTAATAATTGGGGGAGAAAAAGGTCTGCTTAAGTGCAGCATTTTTGGGGTTTACAGAGGGGAGGCCCCCAAGGCCCATCCCCCCCTAAAAATAAATAAAAATAAAATAAAAATAAAACAACATTTGCACTTTGGGGAACACAGATCAATACCTTTATACTACTGAATTATAATATATGCCTTAAGAAAACAACATTTCAGGGGCTTCCATTTAAGAAGGATCCTTGTGGAGGGTACAAGACGGTCTCAGTTACACATTGGAGAACAAAGTTGAAACTCATACTGGTGGATGCCCTTACATAACTTGTCTAAAATACATACCTTAGGAAAAAATATTCTCTTGCGCTTTTGCTTAAGAAGGGTCAAGTAGGGTCAGGAAGACAATCTCTTTCTACACACTGCAATGTTGCATCCCCTTCGGGGATCACGGCGTCAGGCAATAGATAGATAGATAGATAGAAACAGAGGCTACTTGCCAAATAGTTACGGTCCTGCAATTGGTAAATTACGGGGCTTACAGAAATAGTTTATCGTATATCCCGAGTATTGTCAACAGTATGCTAACATTATCAAAGATCAGCTAAATTGCGGGTTCATTGAGTCCACTGATGAGGAAATAATTACTGGATCCCAATCTTATTATCTTGCACATCACGGGGTCGAACGTAGCAGCAAGACTACTCTAATTAGAGTCGTGTTTGATTGTTCATAGAAAAAAGTCACCTTCGGCCTTAAGTCTTAATGATTGTTTGTATACAGGACCATCTTTAGTCCTAGACCTGGTGAAGGTGATGTTGCGATTCCGCTGTAAGCCATACAGGTTCATGAAGCAATATCGAGAAGGCATTCCTCACGTTGCAGGTGGACAAACGCGATCGAGACACTACACGATTCTTGTGGGCCCCTTTGACTTAAACTCGCCTTATGAGGTATTTTAATTCAGAGTCTTACTGTTCATCACGACATACTCACAGTTCCTATTAAATGCCACAATATATAAACATTTATCTCTGTTCAACGATGTAGAACTCATCAGCCAAATAATAGGTGGCATGTACATCGACAACACCCAGGGTACCGCAATTACCGAGGGCAATATTATCGCAGATTATTGGCAAATCCAGCGTACATTCTCGTCAGTTCATTTATACTTGTGGGAGTGGGTTTCAATTAGTCCGCAATTAAAGTTGGTGTTGAATCATAATGATGTAATGGTTGCCGATCAGCCGATTCATAAGTATTTAGGTATGCAATGGCAACCGGGTGGAGCGATTTTACCTGTGAGGCTTTACCTACCAAGTTAAACAAATTTAGTCTAGCGGCACAGTTATTTGATCCTTTTAGCATCCTCTTACCAGTTAGCATAAGGTCGCTGTTATTCCTGCAAGTTCTTTGGCGTACCAAAATCAGTTAGAATGAGACTCTCCCTTCTGATAAATAATCGACCTGGCAGGCACTGGTGGCAGACGTGGACAATTGTCAGAGTATCATTTTTGCATAACAAATCATCTCATATAAATGCCAGTAACTCAGCCTATGGTGCTGTAGTGTACCTTTCTGATGGTGAATGGAGTGCTTTAGTATCTGCCAAGGATAGAGTAGCTCCCATCAAGAACGTGACAGTACATAAATTAGAGTTAACAGCAGTTTTCATATCCGCATATCTCTTCCAGTTTTATACAGAGGCACTCACGTATTACCATGATTATAAAATGTTGTATTTGTGGTCCGATAGCCAGATTGTGATTTTATGGTTGCGCAGTCAGAAGGTGTTGCCTGTGTATGTTAATAAAGGAGTGAACGAGATACATGGGCTACTTCCCAATATGCGATATGTGAGCACTAAGGATAACCTGAGTGACTTGTTGACTAGGGGGATTGCCGCCAAACAGTTGTTGGATTCTCCGTTGTGGTGGCAGGGGTCTTTGTAGCTAACTTTCACAACAGAATGGCCAGAGGATTAGACAACGGCCGTACCAGTACAAGTAACTTTTCCTGTAGAATCAATGGATGCAGCAGTAGTCACGCAGGGTAATGAAGGCATCACAATTGATTGGGACAGATATAGTAGCTACGTTAAGGCAGTACAGGCCTTTCATGGGTGAACTGTTATGTATGTAATTTGTGGCGAAAGATTAGGGGAGTGATCTACCTTGCTAGTTAGTTAAATGCGAACTACTGAAAGATTGATGATTATGCTAGTGCAAAAGGACTCATATAAGAGTGAATGAGACATCTTGACCAATATTAACCATAATTTACTGGGTATGAATGTCATGAGACAGATAGGACTATACATAATAATAATAATAATAATAATATTAATATTTATTCAGTTAGCAATTTACAGAGTTGGTACCACATTGTATGTTACAAAAATGACATGTACCAGCCTTGCATAATTCCAACTAAGGATAGCCCAATAAGGCCGTTAGGCGTATTTCAATTGGGGTCCTTGTGGGATTAGGTTAGCTGGGGAAATGGGGAGGATAAAGAAATAGATACTTTAGAGAAAGTATTTCTAGGGGGTTATTTTAAGATACCTTACATCCTATAGTAAATATCAGTAATCCGTAATCAGTAATCATTTCAGTTTGGTTTGTCTATCTCTTATGTCGTATTTAGTAGTAGACATAAGCTTGGTGCTCCCTTCTCACAGCTGTCCGGTTCAGGTGTTCCTTCAGGCTACGTCTGAAGGAATACAGTGTTCTCTTTTCACGGACTGACTGGGGTAGGTCGTTCCAGTCTTTGATGGCAGTGAAGAAGAATGTTTGCTTACCCTGTCCTTGGATTCTCGGGACCTTAAAATTAAACATCCTGTTTCTTGTATTATGTCCACTCCTCTCATTTGCTTTAACAAAATAATTCTTTAGATACTCTGGAGCTCTGTCATAGAACATTTTGAAGGCATTAGTGAGCCTGATTTGTTTGGCCCTGTCAGAGACATTGAGCATACCTAGTGACTGAAGTTGTTCCTGGCCAACATGTGATCTGGGTCCTAGGTTCAGCATGAACCTAACCATTTTATTTTGAGTGACCTGAAGATTGTGCTGTGCTGATTTAGATGATGCAGAGTACCAGGATGACACAGAATAGTCAAAATGACATTGAACAAGCGCTTGGCAGAGGGTCTTTTTGGTCGCCGCGGGCAAGCATCCCACCTGTCTATACAGGTATTTTATACGTGCTCTACACTTACTCAGGATAGATTCCAAAAATTGTTTCACCTGACAAACTCGCGTCCAGTTTCAGTCCGAGATATTTAACTTGTGACACTGTTGTTATAGGAATATCATTACAGTTGACCGAGAAGCCCACAATGTCTTTCAGTTTGCGTTTTGTTCCACATAAGATGGCTTCCGTCTTGCCCAGGTGAAGAGATAGTCTATTGTCCACTAGCCATTCACTACATGATTCTAGTTCTTTGGAAAGTGAAGCGGCAATACTTATTGGGTCTTTTCCTGAAACCAGAAGCACGCTGTCGTCTGCATACAGTAATAATTTACATGAGACGCTCAGTTCCATGTCGTTCACATAACAGAGAAAGAGTAAGGGACCAAGGATGCTTCCCTGCGGGACCCCACAGTTAATTGGCATAGGATCAGATATATTATCATCAATTTTGACTCTTTGGGTTCTACCACTAAGATAAGATTTAAACCAGTTCACAGACCCTATGCCCATTGCTTGTAGTTTATTACATAGGATATCATGGTCTACTGTGTCAAACGATTTTTGTAGATCAAGAAGAACCATACCGGTGTAGTTACCTTTAGACATTTCTTTATGAATGTGATCCGTTAAGTGGATGAGACAGGAGTCTGTCGAGTACATGCATCTGAAACCTGATTGAAACTTATAGAATAGATAATTTTGTTTGAGGTAGTGTTCAATTTGGGTATATACCGCTCTTTCAAGGATTTTAGATACAATACTTAATATGCTAACTGGTCTGTAGTTGCCAACTTCTAGTTTATTTCCTTTCTTGAATAGAGGGGTTACAATAGCTTCCTTCAGTTCAGCAGGTACAGTGTTGGTGTTAATTGACAAGTTGATGATGTGGGTTAGGGGGCCTGCTACACCAATGGCTCCATCTCGTAGAAATTTTGCAGGAATTTTGTCTGGTCCTGTGCTCTTATGTACATTTAGGTTAGACAGCTCGTCAAAAGTGTATTTTGGTGTAACATTTTGCAATCCAAATGTGTTCGGGTGTATGTCTTTATCTCTGTAGAAATTACGAAAGGTGGCCGTTGTTGTCGTGTATTTATTGAGAGGTTGAGGTAGGTTCTGTGCAAGTGTGTTTGCTATGGAAGTGAAGAAGGAGTTGAAGTAGGTTGAAATTTGTCGTTTATCGTGGCAAACCTGATCATTAATGGTGAGAGCAATATTAGTGTTAGACGAATCCCTTGTCTTGTTGCTGTAGCCTGTTGTTTTTAGGTGCCTCCATAGTTTCTTTGGGTTATTCTGATATTCCTCTGCCTTATTGTGAAAATAATTAGTTTTCGCTGATTTTATTTTCCTACTTAGTTTATTCCTGGCCCTGTTGAACTCATGTTTCAGACCTTGATCCTGTCTATGTTTCGCTAGCCTTTTTAACAGATTGTGTCTGTGTTCCAGATGGTGTAGTATGTCATTGTTGATCCATGGGTCTGACCTTGCTTTAATTCGTATGTCTTTCAGAGGAGCTATTTCGTCTAGGATGTTTGTGATGATGGTTCTGAAGCCAACCCCTGCGTCATTAACGTTTGTACTTCCAAACACTGGAGACCAGTCTGTATTCCATAAAATGTCCAGAAATGTTTCCTTGTTGTAGTTTCTGAGTGACCTTGTTTTGATAACCTTGTGATTCTCTAGGGTACTTTTTGTGGTTTTCCGTGTGCAATATGTGACGAAGTGATCACTTATCCCAGTCTGTATAACCCCTGATTGGGATATTTTGTCCTCTCTGTTACAGTTTATGTGGTCTAATATTGTGGCAGTGTTCTCAGAGATACGTGTGGGGGTTGTGATGAGTTGTTTGTGATTGTGCATTGTCAGTATATGCCTATATTCTCGTACAAGCCTATCATTGCGTTGTTTGTAACACAGGTTAAAATCCCCTAGTATGATGGATTCATTCCGAGGGTCTAGCAATGACAAAGTTCATTCAAATTTGGTCAAGAATTGTGTGTCGGCTGGTGGCCTATAGCATACCCCAATTGTGATGGGTCTTGTCCTCGGCAAGTGTAGGTCGATCCACAGAGCTTCGAGATTTTCTACATGGAGGTCGGTCCTAGTTGTGTGTGTGAGGTTGTTTTTTACATACAGACATACTCCTCCCCCATGCCTATTGCGATCATTCCTAACCATATTGAAACCTTGAATGTTTATTTCACCATCGTTTATACTTGAATCCAGCCAGGTTTCTGTGATTGCAATTATTGAAGCTTTGGCCTTATTAGCTAACAAGTTTATTTCTGACAATTTATGGTACATTGATCTGGCGTTAATGTGGATAAGATGGAGCCCTTTGTTGGTGAACACTCTGTTTTCATCCTTGATTTTGAATGTGTCCTGGCTGGATTCGGAGTTGTTAATACTTGGATCATTTACATTAATATTCGGTAATGAATGCAAGGCACACTTATTGCAAAGGAATTCCCGTTCTTCATAGACAATGGTGTGATCAAATGTACGGGTAGGTTTCAATTGGCCACTATCAGCGATGACAGTAAATATCCTAATGTGTTTGCTTATAGTTAAATTTCACATAGTAAGATGTCATTATGGTGTGGGTCATTTGGTAGCTTATAATGTGCCAGAAATGGTGGATCCCACACATGCGACAGACAGAAAAGATGGTACTACGAAAGTGTGTAGTATGTAAGAGGCTACAAGGTAAACCCTACTCACCAAGGAATGCACATCCTTTGCTTTGCGTAGTATTCGAGTACAGCCTAAAGATCCCTTCTTAGTGAACAGTATAGATTATTCCGGTGCATTATTTGTGAAGGCTAATCCCACCCTTAAGACTTGTATTGTATTTATCATGTGTGCCATCACCAGGGCAATTAATTTGGAATTAATAACCAACATGTCTTGTGAAAGCTTTATGCACGCATTCCATAGGTTCTTGAATAGGCAGTGCTTTCCCCTAATATTTGTTATTGATAATGCTATGACACTTGTTAGTGCAGTAAAACAGCTTGCTGACATATCTAAAGATCCAGTGGTTCAGACTTTTATGCTAGAACACCATTGTGATTGGTGATTCATCCCCACCACAGCTTCTTTGGTGATTCATCCCCGCCACAGCTTCTTAGGTCGGTACTCTAAGGGAAAGAGCGATAGGGATACTGAAAGCCGGATTTAAAAAGATTCTCTGTAAAGCCTCTGTAACTTTAGAAGAACTGCAAACTATTCTGTGTGAAATTAATGTATGAATGACCGACCTTTAGGTTATGTCTCAGGTGACCTAGATGGTGTGAATGTAATTACTCCCTCTCACATGCTGATGGACAGAAGACTGAAAACGCTCCCTAAAGAAACGATAGCCGATGAGGAATTGACAGCCGATGAGGAATTGACAGATCCCTTGTTCCACGAGGATAATGTTATGACCGCAAGGTACCACTATATGAATATATTGTCTAAAGATATTTGGAAACGTTGTCAGTCAGACTACCTCTTGGCATTGAAAGAGACACATTAGTGCCACTTGAGGTCTCAGGGTAAATTATGGTCGAAGCTAGGGGTTGTCTCCTAATACATGATGAGGGCCCTCGGTTAATATGGAAATTTGGGAAAATCACTGGCCTACTTATTCCATCCGCGGGCAAGGATGGAATAAGTAGGGTGGTGCTTATTGTTCAGTTGTAACCCTTAGAAGAGGCAGTATGTCAATGCGTAACCCCTTCTGATGAGCCGGTAACTGAAGATCTCCCTCATGACGCTTTAAGCGTTGACAATTACTTTCTTCATACTACTTGCTATACTCTTTATCGTCAGTCCCAATACCCTGTATTGAAGAAGTAGATGTGATATAATTGAAATGTAATTTCCCATATGGCAGGTTGTAGAATGGGACAAAATGGGAAAGCTGGAGAGGAAGCTGACCACCCCCGTACAAAAGGACACTGTAGCTGTTCCTCCAGGCGGTTACTCGGTCATCAGGTTCAAAGCTGATAACCCTGGTAAGTGATGTATTATTATTACTACTACTACTACTACTACCACTACTAATAATAATAATAATAATAATGTTATATAATAATAATAAAAACACACTAGAGGAGAGAATTGTAGAAGAAGCTGAGCACCCCAGTACAACAGACACTGTAGCAGTTCCTCCAGGCTGGTACTCTGTCATCAAGTTCACGGCTGATAACCCAAGTAGAACAAAATAATAATATAAATAATAATATTATCATTTAAATATGGTTATTTTATCTAATTAAAGTAACTCAAACTGTAATAGTTTATAGATATTTTTTATGCAAGATTACAGAAATTCTCCTGGGTAATCAATCGGTTAACATCCCGGGTTGAACGAACGAAGCGAAGCTGAGATGACCGCTAACTGTGCTGTACAAATTGAACGTTTAATTGTAACAAATAAGAAGCACATAAGCAATGTTCTTCAGTTTATCAATTCATATTACAACACTTATTGTTTATAATGTTGTTTTCTTCAATTAAGCGTTCATTTTTACAGTAGTTTCATCAACGGTGGGGCAAAGGAGGCATATCAGTGAGAATCCTGTAGTCGAAGCTTTCGTCTTCTTTACCTGAAGTTAGTAGAGTCACTGTGCCCAGGCAGAATGGAAGCTTAAGGTGGATTTATGCGAACGCTTTATTATTTTTGTCATCTATAATAATCTAACTTCCATCTTGTTACCGATACCAATGCAAACTAGTCTCAAATAATGTTGTCAGAAAAAGAAATACAAAATATGGATAAAAAAGGATTCCTCTTGGTGATGCTATGCAGTTGTTCTTGTGTACTTGATCACCAACGATGGATGAAGCAATATTAGTCCCAACTGTGGACGAAGGTCAACAACCAGTCATGGACAAAGTTCTCTTTATGCTACCAGTCCTGGACATACACTGGACAATTTTGAACACTTAATTGTAAACAAAATTGTACACATAAACAGTGTTCTTCGTTTTATCTATTCATATTCGAACACATAAACAATTCAAATGCTATGTATGTGTATATATTTTTTTTACAATTAAGTGTTAAATTTTACAGTGTACTAGTATCAACCTTAGATGTGGGCAAAGAGTTGGAATTATCAGTCACAGAAGAAATACTTTGGCCAGTCATGAACGAAACCTTACTGTAAATAAGCTGTCAACATCGACAGTGGCAACATCCGCCACTATGTCCGGAAGCATCAATGTCGAAGCAGCAAGGGCATACATATAGGAAGCATCAATGTCGAAGCAGCAAGGGCATACATATAGGAAGCATCAATGTCGAAGCAGCAAGGGCATACATATAGGAAGCATCAATGTCGAAGCAGCAAGGGCATACATATAGGAAGCATCAATGTCGAAGCAGCAAGGGCATACATATAGGAAGCATCAATGTCGAAGCAGCAAGGGCATACATATAGGAAGCATCAATGTCGAAGCAGCAAGGGCATACATATAGGAAGCATCAATGTCGAAGCAGCAAGGGCATACATATAGGAAGCATCAATGTCGAAGCAGCAAGGGCATACATATAGGAAGCATCAATGTCGAAGCAGCAAGGGCATACATATAGGAAGCATCAATGTCGAAGCAGCAAGGGCATACATATAGGAAGCATCAATGTCGAAGCAGCAAGGGCATACATATAGGAAGGTAGAGCTAGTCTGATTGACCATGTCTACCCCATAACGCGGCTCTTGAGGATTATCAGGGAAAGCTCGCTTTCTGAGTCTTTTCCTTTCTCTACATAATTAAGTGTTAAACCATAACGGAATACAATCGTAGACTACAATATATTATTGAGGCCTATCCAAAATCCCAACCTGACATTATAGCTACCCTAACCACTCTCCTCTGTGTCTCTGTTCCAGGCGTGTGGCTACTGGAGAGCGAGGTCGCTTTCCAAACCCAGGGCGGGATGTCTCTTGTACTGCATGTAGGGGAAACCTCCGACGTCCCTTCAAAACCCCCCCCAGACTTCCCTACCTGCTAGAGTCGGTAGAACAAGAAGAGAGGGAGAAAAAGAAGACAAAGAAGACACATAAACTGTAACGAGCTTGGTACACATTATGAGAGTAATATCTGGTACACATTTTAGCAACATTCACTAATTTGGCATTCTTAACAGAACATACATAATTATACAATATGCATCAGAATTGTATAAAACAAGTCTGAATATAATGTTTGAATTGTTACATATAAAGAGTATTACATACTGTATAATTATATAAACCATTTCTGTTACAGTCTATCTATTCTATAACAACACACAAATATAACAGTGTAGAATAATTATAAATAAATAAGTTTAGGGAAACTATGGAGTAAACAAATAAGGAGCATGAGAAACTATACACAGAACAGAAAATAGTTCAGCAATGTTTTATAACGTATGTTATGTTAGTCCGATTCTATTACTAGCAGTATAAGTAGATTTTAATAGTTCTTAGCACATCACTTTTAAAGACTCAGGAGGTGGTACGCTTTATAGAACTTGTTTATATTATGTAATAAACAAATTGAAATACAGTACATAGGTGTTTTATCTTCATGCACAGTACAACAAAGAACTATATCCTATCAGTCTACAACTTATGTGTGTGTGTGTATGTGTGTGTGTGCATGTATGAGTGTGTATATGTAAGAGTGTGTATATGTATGAATGTACGTTATATGTGTTCGTATGTATGAGTGTGTATATATATGAGTGTGTATATGTATGAATGTATGTTATGTGTTCGTATGTATGAGTGTGTATATGTAGGAATGTACAGGTATGTTATGTTAACGTGTGTACGTATCAAATGCCTACACAATGAGTGTACAGTATTCTGTAACACTATTCATGCCTCGAGGTTTATTTGAAGACCTACACAGACCGTTTTTATCTACATTTATCTATCAACCTATAATATAGTTAAGTTTAATAATAAGAAAGGATGTACTGTCGTGGTCAATAATTCTTATACATTTTGAAGCCTCGAAAATGTTAAAGGAACCTTCGAAATACAAATACTGTATAAGGTAAAGAATCAATAAGAAGCTTCAATTTACAGCTTCGAAAATATATGTATGAGCTTTAATGACCGCGACTGTAGGCTACGTGTGAATGGATAAGAAAGCATTTTAAAAATAGATGTGAGAAAAGGTTACTTGGTGGATTGGTACAGTACAGGCGTGAACGGGAATTTCTAGACAATTCTTAGTGGCACAATATTGATACACAGTCAAACTATATTGGTAAACTGCTTGTCTCAAAGATAAAATTACTGAGATTCAGAATCTAGCTTCCACGATGTACTTACTGTAAATAACAGTGATAGTGTTCTTAAAGTAAGCTTTTTTTGAACAGTCAGCTGCTATTCCCTTCAGTCACCCAACGTGGTTTTTAAATATATTAGTGCTACAGCCAGAGGATTTTACTCGACCTAGGAAGAACATCTAAGAATGGAAGGTTTTACTTTACAATATCTTCATTAACCCTCTAACTCTAACTGGTCCTTCCTAGGTTAAATAAAACCATCTGTAGATAATTAGAATGAAACATACATTGGCGTTGTCTGATTGTAAGGCTTACAATATTGGGAAGGGACTGGTTCTCACTTCCTCTGTGTTATTCTCAGTGTAGAAAGGAATTAGTTAAACTCTTCTCATATCAAATTATTTATCCCTTTGTTTCTTATTTCACAGGTAAGTGTTTATTAAGAACAATTCATACTAAGTTATTTTTTGTTTTGATTATTCTACTATAGAAAAGTCTGTTATGCCAAGACTTAAGAGGGAAGACAGCCAAGAAGTCCCCACCAGCATTACACCAGCCCCAACATCAGTAACAACGCCGACCTTAATAGCATGTGTAGAAGCAGCAATCCAGAAGACTAACCAGGTATTCCCTCAAGCCCAGTTTTCCTTATCTCCCTCCACCGCATTCTCTCTTTCCACCACAGGTACACCCAATTATGTTAGAGCCAGTGACATCAGAGCTCCAACCACCCTGCTCACTCGTCATGCAGTTGGCAACATACCTGCCTGCCCACCAACTATCTGGAAAGGTAAATTACACCCGCCCAGAGATAAAAGGACACTGGGGCAGCCTTAATCCCAAAAATAAGGCCCCTTCTACCCCCAAGGACTCTAGGACCAAGAAGAGCAGGAAAATGAACAAGGACCGAGAGTGGCAGCTGTTTGGCAGGCTCACCTCCTCTCCTAAACTCAACAACCCTTGTTTGAAAGTTACCTCACTCAGCAACCTTTGTGAGGTAAAACGAGAGTTCAGCAACCCTTACTCTCAGACTGCCTTCTGTAACCCCTGCACAGTCACAAGCTCTGTGAGTACACTCGGCAACCTTTGTGTAGCCGCAACTTCACTCAGCAACTGTGGTAAATTCTACACGACTTGCCCTGGTCGTCCTTCGAGGCATCAACTACCACAAATATATTGTTACCTACTTAAGCAATAGATTATTAGCCGAGTTACTGCGGGGAATCCGCTGAACAACAACCTCGCTGTTGGCAAAAGTAAACAATTTATTTAGTAAGATTATATATATTATGTATTGGCATATTACCAAAAAGTAACTGAATATATCGATCTAATGTACATACTAAATTTAGAGAAGTAAATTTTACACACTTACTTTGTTTTGTTTATAATCATACCACGTAACGGCTGTCCTTCGAGTCATTCTGTCGGCCTACCTACTGGCCAGCGGATAAACACAGATGCACTCATTTGGAATGTGATTCTTACTGGTTATATAACAAGTCAAATAGTGACTTAAAATGATGAGTATATATCACTCATATAGTAGGTTCCGTGAACGGAGTTTCCTCTACCACTTTCAACTAGCAACTGCCGGTATTAATAGTTTTATCGGGGGATGTTCGAATCGTAATTGAAACCTAATAATATCCGTAATTATGTGAAACAGTTTTATTGTTTTCACGAGTTGCTTGCGGTCTCGAACAATGTATTTGAATAGTTCGTAAATTTATTAACTATGCAGTATTTACACTAAATTAGACTTTAGTTAACCTATTGCTACTACCCAATTTCATTATTAACATTTATATACAAAGAAATATCTGCAGATATACTCAGTGGGCAACAATTTCCTAAATTCTTGGGGACCCAAAAATAACTATATACAATTAATTCCCAAACTATGTTAAGTGGTTGATTTTTTTGTTTTATTATTCATTAATTTATCTATCTTGTAGGTAGTAGGGGTAGGCAGCCATCGCCCAGGGAAGTACTACCGCCAAGGTTTCGGGAGACTCAGGGAATAGCCTGAATTCCATTTTCTCTCCCAGGCCTTGGTAGCTGGATACATATCTTTCTGCCTCACACATCAGGGGTATCAGGAAAACCCTCTTTATATAACATACACATCCAACTTCACGACATTGCCCTACATTGCTATCCTCTATCCATAAAACACTACTCTTCCCACTACATATCATACATGTAACACCATACACCTTACCCAATAAATATGGCAGTACAATTGTTAAGAGCAAACCTGGTGGTCCCTCGGATATCCACCCCCGGCAGGGTTGGGTCATTGACACAGGGCCCTCCCGGTCGTCATCATGCGACTGTGTCGAGAGCATTGCAACGTCCCAAAGCTGCTCGTCGGTGCAGCTTTTTCTTTAGCAATATAAGGGGACTTCACTCTAACATCAATTCTGTACACCAATTTCTTCAAGCAGAATCCCCTACTCTCCTTTTTTTGACAGAGACTCAAGTAACATCCACATCTGACACGTCTAGATTTAATTTTCCAGGTTATCAACTGCTCCAAAATTTCAGACCTAAAGGAGGTGTATGTTGCTTCGCAAAATCTGAAATTGCCCTGGAGGAGGTTACTAGTTTCAATTGTCCCTATTTTGATTATTCTATATACAAATTAATTTCTGCTGGTAAATTTAAATACATATGTTGCATCTACCGTTCCCCAAATACTCCTCCAGAGCAAAGTCTTTTTGATTCTCCGTCCTCACAACTCAGTGTCCTCAACTTAAATGCTTCTTCTGAAATCATTGTGTTGGGTGATTTTAATGTCCATAATGTTGAATGGCTCACTCATTCAGCCAGGACTGATGATGCTGGTCTTGAATGTGAGCTATTTGCAGACTCATTTAATCTCACTCAACTAGTCAACCAACCCACCCGTGTACCAGATAATCCTAATCCTAATTCCCACCTACTGGACTTATTTTTAACAACCAATTCAGAAAATTATGATGTTACAGTGAGGTCCCCGCTTGGATCTTCTGATCACTGTCTGATACAGGCCACCTGTCTATCACCTACCACACCTTCCCACTCTGAACCTGTTTTGGTGACTAAATGGCATTACGATAGGGCAGACTGGGAGGGTCTTCAGGGTTTCTTTATTGATATTCCCTGGACCTCTTTCTTTTCTAATGATGCACACTCCACCTTGAGCCACATACAAGATTTTGTAAAAATTGGAATGGAAACTTTTATTCCTCATCAAAAGTACAGTAAAAGATCTAATTCACCTAAATGGTTTGACCATAATTGTGCTAGAGTAACTGAACAAAAAGCAATAGCCTACAATGCATACACAAGATCAAAAACTCATGAAGCCTTTAATTACTTTAGAAACATCAGAAATCATGCCAAAACTGTATTAAACCTAACTAAATCAAACTTTCTCCACAAGCAGGCAAATAAACTTCTAAATAATCCAAATGATAACAAAATATTTTGGTCTACTCTTAACTCATTTAAATCCAACTTCACTACTGCTTCATCCATTCCACCATTAAAATCTCCGACTGGCAATCTTGTAAGTGACCCACGAGGTAGAGCTAACCTTCTTGCGGATATTTTCTCCACCAACTCAACCTTAGATGAAATAAATCAAGATGTCCCTGTACTTAATTTTAATTCGCCTGAAATTCCCTCACTTAAGATCCACACCAGACATGTCAAAACTATTTTGCAGAATCTCTCAGTAGATAAGGCTCCTGGTCCAGATGAAATTCCTCCAATAGTACTTAAGAATTGCTCCTTGGTGCTCGCTCCTGTATTGGCAAAAAATTTCCGTCTGTGTACTCATACCTCATGCTTCCCAGTACCCTGGAAAGAAGCAAACATCCATCCAGTTCCTAAAAAAGGTGCCTCTTCAGATCCATCAAACTACAGACCAATAGCTATAACTTCCACTCTTGGTAAAGTCTTTGAAATTATATTAAATAATCACATAATTAAGCATCTTGAGAATAATAAATTAATCAGTGATAGGCAATATGGTTTTAGACGATGTCGATCAACTGCAGACATGCTTTGCCTTCTTACGCATCAAATCAACCAAGCTACAGACCAACATGGTGAAACACATACAATAGCACTGGATATATCAAAGGCATTTGATAGAGTCTGGCATCAATCCTTATTGTCGAAGATGTCACACTACGGCCTTGCATCATTAGTTCCACTAATTTCTTCTTATCTTCATAACAGAAAAATACGTGTAATGGTAGATGGCCTTTATTCTCAATTTCACTCAATAAATGCTGGTGTTCCCCAGGGATCAGTTTTGGCCCCAATTCTGTTCCTCATTCATATCAATGATCTCATATCTACCACTCATAATCCAATACATTCCTACGCAGATGACTCAACACTCCACAGTTCCTTCACATTTACCAATTCTTTCACCCAACCCGATCTTATAAATTCAAAAATAAACACTGCAATTTCTCTGAACCAGGACCTTTCTAGAATTGATGGATGGGGACAAAAGAATCTAGTTTCCTTTAATGCACAGAAAACCAAATACATTAAATTTTCTAACCGACAGAATCTCACTGACTCCCATATATTTTTTAATGATGTAAATATTCCCACTTCCCCTAGTATTGACATTCTCGGTGTAACATTAACTACTAACTTGAGCTGGACACATTATGTTAGAAGCATTGCTAAGAATGCCTCTAAAAAACTGGGACTCCTGTACAGAGTTCGAGAATTCTTCACTGACGAGCAGTTGGCCGTGATATATAAAAGTCATGTGCGTTCTCAGATGGATTACTGTTCACCTCTGTGGGGTGGAAGTGGAGTGGTTGCATTGAGGCAGTTGGACAAAATTCAAAATAAAGCTATTAGATTAATCAATAACCCTGCAATCACACAGGACCTTCCTACATTATCCATACGAAGAAACGTTGCATCCCTTGCATTATTCTACAGATATTTTCACAGCAATTGTTCCGAGGAACTTGCTTCAATTGTGCTGCCTCTCCACATCTTTCCGCGTAGAACTAGGGCAGCTGAGAGCGCCCATGAATTTACACTTTCTCCTCCACAATGCAGAACTTCTGCTTATCAGAATTCATTTATCCCCAGAGCTACTACTCTTTGGAATTCACTTCCCTCGAATTGCTTTCCACAAACTTACAATCTGCAAATGTTTAAATCCAGTTGTTACAAACATTTTATGAATGGAGGATGCCTTTAGACACATGGACCTTTTTGTTTTATCTGTGTTTTTCCTTCCTCCGTTCATTGTCTCTTTAAAAAGAAAAAAAAAACAAAAATGTTTTTTACATTTGTTTAATCCTCCACTCCTCGAAAAATATATATATTTTAAACTAAACCTTGAGCATGCAATGCCTTACATCTGTCACATGCCTTAGATGATGCGAGGTGGGAAGGCCTGTCATCAACTAGACCATTTAAATCATGGGATGTGTCACTTTAGACGCTGGGAACCACTACGCCTACACAGGATCCCAACGGATATTATTGACCTGGTCTTGGACTTTATACAGGAACAGAGAGGGCTGTCAAGTGTGGTGGGGGTGAATCATCCTTCTTCCCTGTGAATTCAGGTGTGAGACAGGGGTGTGTTCTAATGCCTACATATTTCAACACATGTATGGACTGGTTACTGAGCCGGACAGTTGAGCAGAGTTGCTGTGGAACAGAAGTCGGCCATTTCAATATCACTGATCTTGATTTTGCAGATGATGCAGTGATCTTAGCGGAGACGTTGGATGATCTCAGATTGGCCCTTAAGACACTACATGAGTGGGAACCGCTGGGTTTAAAGGTCTCTTAGACTAAGACCAAAGTCCAAGCATTTTGTGACTTATTAGATGATGCAGTGCCTTGCAACACAATCCCACCCCTACTTTGTACAACTCTCCAACCCAAGAGTGAAACGCTATTCTCAGACTTTCTCCTATTCAACTGCTGAGCTCTGGAACTCTCTCCCAGAATCAGTCTTTCCCTCTTCCTATGACTTAAATTGCTTCAAACTCTGTGTGTCCAGGCATTTTAGCTCTAACATCCCTTGATTTCGGCCCTGTCACTCTTTGAAATCTGGGGGAGGTACTCGCTGCAGGCAGTTATGCCTTTTGTCTCCCTCATTCAAATAGAAAAAAAAAAAAAAAAAAAAAAAAAATGTCCATGCATGAGGTGAGGACTTAGAGATCTTGGATAAGTTTACTTATTTTGGTAGCATTATCCATAAAAGTCATGATTCGGGCTACGATGTCAATTGGCACCTTTGCTTAACATATGTGGTTATGGAATCACTCAACAAAAGTTTTTGGCGTTGTCGATGCTTGTGCAGAAGGACGAAGCTGCAGATCTTCAAGACACTGATGCTCCCTGTCTTTATTATATGGATGGGAGACATGGATACTTAACAGTGAATTGTAGGGATACATCAACTCCTAATGTGCTAAATATCTTCACAGGATCATGGGCTATCGCTGGCACGATTACATCTCAAATCAGCAACTACTCCATGAAACTGATACAAGATATATTAGTTGCATGGTCCATGAACGCCAACTTCGGCTATATGGGCATGTGGTTCGCCTCCCTGATGCTGACCCTGCTCACCAGGCGATCTCAACAAAGGACAACCCTGAGTGGAGGAGGCCTAGGTATAGACCATAGAACTCATGGCTGATGCAAGTTGACCAATCTTGGGATGGGATACTTGATATGGGCCGGGCAAATCCCTGGAGTCTCGATCCCCGGGAGTGGAGTCGGAGGGTGAGTGCAGCTACGTGTTGTCCCGGTGCATAACAACATTGATTGGTTGCTTGATATGTCACTTTAGAATTCTAGGGGAACTAACTTATCAACCATCCTAAGTGAAATAGTACCTTTGGACAGTATCTTAACAACTCTTAGGGATCCATGAATATCTGGATACAATGATAGAATCTCTCCAAGTGGCCCTGTACTTCTTGAGGTATAACAATCAATTAGAAAAATATCTTCTATTTTTAAAGAATGTGATACGCTTTTAGTCTTAGTTCCATAATGGGTTCCTGTAGTGAAGTCAAGTATTTCTGTCCCAAAATCGTATTCTAATGATTGAGTAATTTATTAAGATGGTTGAAACTTAGGTTTACATTTTCTGAACTCGGGTTTACTGTGGCTAGGGTGAAATCTTGGTCCTTTTCTTGTGTCTTAGAAATGATGGCCGGTGGTATGGTTTCAATGAGAGAATGGTCTGATATTTATTCGGGCCTCAACCTCCACTAGTAAAGTTTGAAGTTCATCAGTATTAATCTTCTTGTTATGTAGAACCTTGCTTAAACATGTGTTCACAAGTCCAACCATTCTCACAAAGAAACCACCTTGTCATGGTGCTTTTGGTGGGATAAATTTCCACTTGCAATGTCTTAAAATTGAAGGTTCGCTATCGCTCCCTAGGAAAAAATTGTCTGGTTGCCCCCTTCTCTCTCCTTTATTCTCAGACTCAAAGAAATTATTTACTTTATGCAATTCAAAATCCTCCCTTAACCCAGGAAATTCTAGACACCCCTAGGACTCACCATTGCCCTGTGCTACACCTAGGCCAATTTGGCAACTCTTCCAAAACGCAACGAAAACCACATCATCATGTAGGAAATGTAAGTGCGCATCCAAATATATATATATATATATATATATATATATATATATATATTTATTTATATATACTGTATATATATACAGGGTGTTCCAGTAATGCTTTTCATAAATTATATGGTGGACTCATCAGACAAAAATAAGAATACATTACTCTATGAACATGAGGTTGAGTATTTATAATAACGGAGTTATTACACGATTTAAGTTAACGATATTATGAAAATATATATGAAAAAAATATGAGAAAAATATGTCCGGCTTCGCCGGATTTTATTTTTCTACCGGCGAAGCCTGACATATTTTTCTACCGAAAAGTCAGATCGCTACTGCTCACTATCTTGAGGCTAGCAAGCGATAGCGAAGGCCAAATGGATATAATCCACTAAAATGGCAACATTACCCCTTGGACTGAATGGCATTGTATCTATCGTTAACTTAAATCGTGTAATAACTCTGTTATTATAAATACTCATCCTCAAGTTCATAGAGTAATTTATTCTTATTTTTGTCTGATGAGTCCACCATATAATTTATGAAAAGCATTACTGGAACACCCTGTATATATATATATGAATACCCAAAAGATGCTGGGTTGAGGTGTTATGGTGGTCCGTAGTTGAAAATGTGGCGCAAAATCGGCAACGAGTGGCTGTGCGCATGGGGGTGTCGGTCGGGTGGAGGGAGGAAATGGAAGGAGCAGGGTGGAGGCAAGATGGGGGGCAGTAAATGTCATTGGATTTTCACCCCTATAGCCCTGACAGTCACACTTGTTGCTTTTTATATTGGGAGTGTTTTGGTACTTGTTTGACATCTCTTCTTAAAAGAGGTGCATCACAGCCAACCAGTAAAACCTCTCAAGAGGATTGTCGTAGCCGCTGGGTTAAGACATGATCTCCTTCCCATGAACCTCATAATTATATGCTCTGAGGAATGTGCTTGCTGACATATCTATTTCTAATTCCTTTGTAGGTTCTGATTCTTATTCTCCCCTAGGATTATGTAGATAGATTGCTCCTGTGTTATCCACTTCAATTGTCTGAAATGCATTAGACTCTTTAATCTTCTCTGCTGGAAGTAGAGGTGGTTCTGGATATTTCATCTAACTTTATGTGCGTCATATCTTTGGCATCTGAGGCATTTCATTACAAATGTCTTTATGACCTGTCATGCTTGAAGAATCTAGAATGTTTGTCTTATGTTGTTGAGAGTATTAGCTACTTCTTCATGCAGTGTTCCGGTGAGAGTCACCAATCACCAATTGAGTAAACCAGTGCTTCTTAGGTAGCAATATTGGATGCTTGGTTCCGTACTGCGACAAAGAGTGGTGTAGTCTGCCTCGACATCTGATAAGCTGCCTGTCATAAAGGTACAACCCCAAGTTACTAATTTGTTTGTCGCATCTGAGGGTCTTTTTAGACAGCTCAGACAACTGGATAATATTAGTTTTATATTAGTTTATTATTAGATAATATTAGTTTTTATTAGTTTGCTGTGCTATTAGGGTTATCACCTGATACAGATTTCATAAACCTGAATTCGTCAGGATAGACTTCACCTTGCACCCATCTTAGCCAAAATTCTGCAGAACTTACAGATACCAAGTGGTGCTTTCATCCTTTGGTGACGGTCAGGCGGTGGTGGGAGGGGGACGTATTTTATGAGCTCCGACATATTATCATGTGCAAGATTAAATATAACGGAATATCAAGAACATACTGAGCGATCAAGGAAAGGAAGGACTGGTGAAGTGCTAGGGGGAAAAATTGGTGTGGTGGAGGGGTGAGTTATATAATAACTTATATTGTAAAACGAGTAATTTAACAAGGGTCAGCTGGAGTGTAGTGATTGTAAACAAACATGGCGGATGGAACGGCGGGACTCTCGGAGTCGGAAGAAAGGTTGGAGCGATTTCGTGGGTTTAGGAGTACAGATAGGAAGGTCGAAGAGATTATTAATGTTGTGAAGGATTTGGAAAAGTGGAAGAGTGAAACGGAGAAATGGAAGGGGGACATTGGTGAGAAAATCAAGGTATTGTGTGAACTGTGGTGCGGGGGGGGGAGGGGGGGGGGGGGGCAGGGAATAGGCCTAGGCTTAGTGAAGGAAGCGAATGTGGGCCTATTTCGGAAGCTAATAAGAACCTAGAGATGGTATTAAAAAGGGTACAGGAATTGGGAGCAGAGAATGTGGCATTAAAGGAGCAGCTGATGGAATACGAAGGACGATTCAAAGAAGTGAAGGAGTCAACTGCATGGACGGTGGTAGGTGAACAGAAAGTTAAGGATTTGGAGGAAATTGTGAAAGAACAAAAGGAGGAAATGAATAAGACAAACAAAAGTTTTGAGAGTGCAGTCGTAGGTGTCATGAAGAACAAGGAGAGTGTTGTGAGGGAGGCCATGGACAGGGATAGAGGTATAATCATGCATGAAGATATAGAGGCTCATATGAATGATAATGGAGTGAGAAAAGTGAGAGATATGGAGAAAGTGAAGGAGGTCATGAAAGCTGTTGATGTAGATGGATGTGGATGGGATGGGCAGGTGGAGGAAGTCAGTAGGATAGGTAGATATAGAAGGGGGAGATGAGACCTATAAGGGTACAGTTTAAAACCAGGGCAGTGGTAGAGACTGTGACAAATTTTAGTTGGAGACTAAACACAAGTGAAGAACTGAAACATATAAGATTAAAGAAGGATTTGAGCATAGAACAAAGACAACAAATAAAGGAACTACAGGAAAAGGCTGATGAGGAAAATGGAAAGTTGGGTGAGGAGGATAAGAAGAAGTTTTTCTGGAGAGTGAGGGACGGGAAATTGAGGAAGTGGTTTATAAGAATGGAAAGGAGAGGGAGAGCAGGGAGGGAAGAGAATGTGACAGAAGTTGTGGCAGAGGTGGAGAGCAGGGTGGAAGCGTCTCGGGGAGAGGCAGAAGAAGCTGCAGACCCAGTACCAGTAGTGTGAGGGGGGGGGGGGGGGGGGGTGGGGAGGGAAGTAGGGCACGGACAGGAGGAGCGGGATGATGTAGCTGCTGAAGGAATGGTAGAAAGATTAAGGATTATGTTTAGTAATGTGGATGTGTTTACCCAGGACAAGAAAAAAGAACTGATATGTAGGTTGGAGGATGAAGAGGAAAAACCTGATGTCATAGCCTTACAAGAAGTAAGACCAAAAAATGCTAGAATTGTGACGCCTACCAGCGTTGGCAGAATCGCCTCCCGGTAGCCACTAGCGCTCGCCAGGGACATTGAAATGGGCTACAGTTATCAGATAATGTTGTTCTTTCTTTCCTAGCAATCGTATTGTCACAGACAGTCCAGTGGTGGTCTCTATTTTCGTCTGTGACAACGGGAAGTATTTTATTTCATTGATAGAATATAACATGCATTGTATAATTGTTAAGGAGAGAGAACAATATAGGCAGTGAGGTGGTAGTGTGTGCGTGCGTATACATGCGCTGGTTCCCTCGCTCGGAGGCTCGCACGCGTGCTGTCTCACGCCCCTTGATTGGCTGGCCTGGCTGGCTGTGTCACATGACACCTGCTGCCTTGTGACGTCTCGGCCTGTGATTGGCCGACCACCGCGTCTTTGTGGGCTCCTGTGTTGCGGGGGTCCCCGGGAGCGTCCCTTCCTCAGAGCAGGCTAGGGACGCGCACGACTAACATCCTTTTTACAACTGTCCCCCATATCCCCACCATTCTGATACTGTCTCTCTCACTCAACTTCTTTTCTTTCATTCCTCTCATCTTTTAACATCACAGCACTCCCTTTGGGTTCTGTACACGATTTCATATCGGCCCATCGTATTGTGTGCGTCGCTCTCAGAGATATTTACATGTATTAGAATAGGCTATAAGGGTTCTTAGTCTATGGAGGTTTGATGACTCTGTGTGTGTCTCCCTCAGTGTCCTTAGCTAATGGAGGTTTGACGACTCTTCGTGTGTGTCTCCCTCATTATCAGTGGTGCTCTGCTTGGTTATTTAATGCTAGACTGGGATAAGGTTTCTGTTATCGTTGTCACCGATGTGTGTATGGATCGCTTATACCTACACGACTTCGACGGTTTCTGTGGTAGCCTAGGTCGTCCTTTTGGTTGTGTCTTTTGCGAGCGCAGCATCGTGTTGTAAGAGGGCATTAGCCTACTACCTTATAACACAGTGCTGCCTCTTTGCTTGACTTTTGAGGGATCGCCAGGGTAGAGCCAGATACTTGAGATCTGGGTATACCAAGAGAGCATCCCCGTCATTAACGTAACTTTAACCATACCGCCTTAATGACAACGCTAGGCTATGAGCCTGTCTTGCTCAGCCACAGTTTCCTAACCTTGATATCCCAGCTAGACTTTATTCACCTAGCAGACACTAGTTAGGACATAAGCTCTTTTGATATGTATGCATTATTATTCACAAGCATTTATTAGTCTAGGTTGTTGTTGAGTTGCACAACCATAGTAGACTGTTTCGTTGATAAGGAAGTACTTCTTTTTAGTGTCGAGCATTACTACCGTTGCGCATTTATAGTATTCTCGTGTCAGTTAACATTATATGTCCTATCTTTTTGTGTATTCCACGTACACGTGTGGTGTCCTGCCTCCTGCCTTTATTTATAGTTAAGATACGAGCATCTTATGAGCATCAGACATTCTTCAGAAGTTTCCAGGTCTATGCTGTAGGACTATACTTCACTTTCTTTCAGATAGGAGTGAAGAGTTTATTGTTGTTTAGAGTAACTGTATTAAAGCATCTTTTTATTGAATTAAATCTTGCAGTGATTTAATTGATCTTCCCATAGATTCTTGTTTATGCATTTTTACGTAACTTGCATCCTGTGTGTTATCAGGCTATATCAGTGTGGATTAGCCTGAAGTAGAGTACATTTGTGCCCAGTTAAGGATACCCCGTTATCACCGATTAACTCTGGAGGGTATAGGTGTTTTGTTCGCCGGCATATAAGTTCAGGGGTTTGGATCTAGCGTACCGTTGTTGCATAGTGCCCTATTACTAGTCCAATCATTAAGTGCCCTTGTTTTATTCGTAGCCCCGGTCGTAACAAATGGCGACCTTGCCTAGTATCTTATCTTAGTCGTCACAACAACCTAGAGTACTAAGAAATAATTGCAGGATTTCTGGAAAACAAATTTGAGGAATATTTTGGACACATGGAATTTTTTTTGCAACGTGGTATAGCACTTGAGTTGTCTTCAAGCATTTTTGAGTGAATAGTGCTACATGAGAGTAGGTACTTTTTTTTTATTTATAAACGTTGAGAATTTCCGGTGGACACTATGTCGAACGACGGATCAGTGTACAGTGAGGACACAGTACGGGAAGCAGGCGAGGAGGTAGAGAAGGTGGAGTTGTCTAGCGGCACTCGGGTGGTGAACAGTGAGGAGGATGCTCGGATATTTTTGGAGGAGCCTGTGTCGGTGGGGTGTCGGGGCTAGACCGGTACGGACTGCAGTGTGTAGCCACGGTCTTAGGGTTTCCCGGTACTAGCAGTTTGTCGAGAGGTGAGCTGGTTACCTGTGTGCTCGGTGGGGTGCGTGGGGCTTCGGGTGGAGCGGGAGCTGGGGCAACTTCTGCCCAGCCCCCATTCCACTCGACTCCTACCATGGCGCCCCCTGGGGCTCCGGAGCCGGATACGTTCCCGCAGGCCGATACCCGCTGGCAGTTGGGTATGCCTCTAGGTGGCTCACGGGGTGGGTCCCCGATAGTAGCACCCCCTCCTCAAGGTTTGTCTGCCGAGGTGTTGTTTCAGCTCGAACTCGCCAAACTTAACCAGCAGGCTGAGCAACGAAAGTATGAGTTCGAGCAACGAAAGTATGAGGCTGAGCTCAAGCAACAACAGCAGCAGCGGGAATCTGAGCTTAGGATTCAGTCTGAAGAGAGAAAGACCATGTACTGTGCAGACATAGATCCTGAGAAGTCTCGGGTGGAGTCGACAGGGCAGCGTCTCGGTTCTGGGAATCGAGGTCTTGATCAGTCTTTATCGCACCTGCTCAAGTTAGTCCCTGTATTTGATGAGTCGGGTGTCACCGAATTTTTTTTGCGTTTTGAGAAGAAGTGCCGGGAGCACCAATGGCCTGAGGTTAAGTGGGCAGCCCTTGTTTCCTCTAGGTTGGTTGGCAAAGGACTCCAGGCATATGATGCGTTGCCCTTGGAGTCTTGCATTGATTATGAGGTATTGAAGGAGGCTGTCCTGCGGGCATATGAGTTACAACCAGAGACTTATAGGTTGAAGTTCCGGGGTGTTACGAAGGGTCGTGAGTGCACCTTTCTTGAATATGCCCGGGAACTGTCTGACGCTTTTGGGAATTGGCTGAGATCGGAGAAGGCAACGACGTTTGATGAGATAAAACAGTTGATGCTTCTCGAGCAGTTCTTTAAGTGTACGGGCAGCGACCTGACGTTGAACCTTAAAGAGAAAAATCCTAAAACTCTACAGGAGGCAGCTGAGATGGCTGACCATAGGCTATCGCTGATTCGTGGGTGCGGGTATGCACAACGGAACGATGCAGGTAACAAGGGGCGTAACACTCCACCCCTCCCCGAGTCAGTGATACACCATATAACAATAAAAACAAGAGCAATGATATTAAGTCTGACCATAAACCTAATACCGTCCCGTTTAAGAAGGGTCTGGGCCCTTCCCCACCTCAAGGGAAGCCCAAGGGGGAGGTAGAGTGTTTTCATTGTCATAAGAAGGGGCATTTTGCACGATCCTGTCCTAGCAAACTACCTACTGCAGTCGTGTCTTTGGCTCGCAACATTGGGGTGTCTTTAAGGTCTTCTGCTATTACCTGGGGTGATATGACAGATGCGGGGGCACAGCCAGTGAAGAAGTGTCCGGAAGGCTCGAAACCTGTCCGCGATGCTTTTTGTGGCCATCGAGGGTGCGGCTGCGTGAGTTGGGCTGGTTGCAAGTATGGGTTGGAGTTGCTGCGAGATACAGGTGCATCCCAGACTTTGATGAAAAACTTTACAGGCCAACCTATAAGCGCGGCACGGGTGGTTGTGGTGCAGGGTATTAATGCTACAAGGTCATACCCGTTGGTTCGAGTAGAGCTGGAGGTTGATGGTGTGACACGGGAGCTTGATGTTGGAATCGTCGAGAAACTGCCAGTAGAGGGCGTCGACCTTCTTCTCGGCAACGACTTTGCGGTGCCTACTTCTGAGGTTCCACCCTTAGTCGTTGCCGAGAGGGCGGCCGACATGAGTAGGGAGGGGCAGGAGTTGGTCGAGAGGTGTCAATTACAGCAGATGGCTTGTATTGTTACCCGATCTCGTGCATCTAAAGTGTCACAGCCTATTTCTCAGTCTCTAGAACCACGGAGGAACGGTCGGAAGGAGCAAGCTAAAGCTGGAACAAGTTTTGTGAGTTTTGACCCAGCGGCTCTTCTTGGCGACTCAGTATTAGCACCTATGTTTAGATCCGGAGTGGCCCCAGAACCTGTCACACTTGGTGAGGAGGTGGGGGGTGAGAAAACTCCGAGACAGCACCGTTACACCCGTAAGCAAGATAGGATAGAACAGCTTAGTATCGGGGGAGGCCATAAGTTGCTCCGGGAGCATCTAGATAAGTTGGCTCCTTCGGATATTTGTAAACTACAGTTAGATGATCCTGAGCTTCAAAAGTGTAGCAACGGTGCAGTGGAACTTGAGGAGGACGGGGATGCAAAGCCGGGGGACTTCTTTCGTGTGGAGGGTATTTTGTACAGGCGGTTTCTAGATCCCAGACGGAGTTGGGAGGGCGGGTCGAGAGTGGTTGACCAGTTGGTAGTGCCTCGCGTGTGCCGTGATAGCCTACTGAGGTTGGCGCATGATGTACCGTTGGCAGGGCATTTGGGTGTACGTAAGACGGTAGCAGCCTTGGATAAATTGTTTTGGTGGCCAGGTATGAAGGCACATGTGGCATCATGGGTGGCAATGTGTAGTACCTGCCAGACAGTGGGTAAACCAAACCAGTGCATCCCCATGGCTCCGTTACACCCTATTCCTGTAATCGGGCCATCATTCAGTAAGGTTATAATCGACATGGTTGGCCCTCTCCCCCCTACTAGTGCAGGCAATAAGTACCTCCTCACCATTATGGATGTTGCCACTCGTTACCCGGATGCTTACCCCATGCGAAATGGCACTGCTAAGACTGTTGTTCGTAACTTGCTATTGTACTTCTCTAGGTACGGGTACCCGCAGGAATTGCAGTCGGACCAGGGATACAACTTTACTTCTAACCTTTTTAAACAGACCATGCAGCAGCACGTTGTTAGTACCGTTGTCTCTTCAGCCTACCACCCAGAGAGTCAGGCGGTGTTAGAGAGGTGGCACTCGACTCTCAAGAGTATGCTGTGGTGTTATTGTGTTGAGAATGGTAAAGACTGGGATCTTGGGTTGCCCTATGTAGTATTCGCTGCTCGGGAGGTACCTGGTGAAAGCCTAGGGTTTAGTCCCAATGAGCTAGTCTTTGGACATCAGGTCAGAGGCCCCCTCAACATGTTAAGGGAAATTTGGGAGGGCACAGCAAAACCATGTTCCATGTTAAAGTACGTCCTCGAAAGCCGTGAAAGAATGTTGAGAAGCCTAGAGTTGGCTGGTAGGAAATTGGTAGGGTCTCAAGCCTTGATGAAGGACAGGTACGATGAGAAGACAAAACTCCGGGAGTTTAGGGTGGGGCAGGAGGTGTTAATTTTGTTACCCCTGCCCGGTCATCCGTTATCTGCTAAGTACGCTGGTCTTTACAAGGTGGTTAAGAAGATCTCTGACCTAGACTATCTGGTGGCTACTCCAGATAGGCATAAGAAGAACCAGCTGTGCCATGTGAACCTGGTAAAGGAGTTTGTGAGGCGACCCCCTGAGCATCTCGCTGTCCCGGTGTTGACCTGCAGCGGTCATGGAGGAAAAGGAGTGAGGGACAGTGAAGCTCAGGTGGAAGATAACTGGGAGTGTCATGTCTCTGTGAACCAGTGGGCGGGGAACTCCAGACAGGTGGCTGACGATGCTTTAGTGCACCTGCCTGAGCAACAGCGTGTAGCCGTGCAGCGCCTGTTTGATTCATACCCCACTGTGTTCGCGGAGCATCCAGGCCTCACAACTCGGGTGGTGCATGACGTAGACGTGGGAGATCACCCAGTGAGGTGGACATCTCCTGTCACTCTGCAGCCTAAGCCTGACGGGAAGGTTCGCTTCTGCGTTGACTCCCACCAATGCTTATCCCCTTCCCCGTGTTGATGATAGTGTGGACAAGATTGGTAAGGCAAAGTTTTTAACTAAAATAGATGTAGTGAAAGGCTACTGGCAGGTGCCCTTGTCTGAGCGGGCGAAGGGGGTATGCGGGTATGTGGTTGATGGGAACACCTACCGTTGCAATGTGATGCCGTATGGTCTTAACCCGCTGAGTGCCAGGGACGTATATATACGTCCTAGGGTGTTGTCACGCCCAGTGCCAGGGACGTATATATACGTCCTCGCCGAAAAAAAAATCGTAGCAGCGAAACGACTGCACCTATGGCTTTCATATTTTTACCATATGTACATTACCCTTTTGGCTATCCACCACAAAAATCCCAAATCCCTCCTCCCACCCACTCGCTGACTGTCGGTCCCGTCAGAAGGAAAAAAAAGAAAATCTGTGGCGGCGAAACGATTCGACCAATCGGTTCCATATTTGTGTGACAAGTCTCTTACCCTTCTGCCTTCTCTCCACCACACCCCCAACCACCTCCCACCACCCACTTCCAGCGTAGAAAGGAAAAAAAAGGAAGACAAAAAAAGGAAAATCCGTGGTGGCGAAACTACCTCACCAATCGGCTTCATATGTGTAACACAAGTCAATTACCCTTCTACCTTCCCCCCACCAACCCCAAAACCACCCTCCCGCCACCCTCCCACCCATACATTCCGATACCATAACAGTCTCTGTAGTCTATAGTGTCTTTTCAGCTACTTTCGGGACCATCGGGGACCTGATTTCTGGCGAGGGGAGTGTTTTTTTTACCATTATCCTTCCTTTCTCTCCCAACTTGATAGATTTAGCCAAAAAAAACAAAAACAAAACTCTGGCACTGGCAGAAGCACACCGTCAAAATTGGCTGGCACTCAGCGGGTTAAGAATGCTCCAGCAACCTTCCAGAGTCTTATGAATGAGCTAGTAGCTGACATCCCTAACTGCACTGTCTACCTAGATGACGTTATAATCTACGATAACAACTTTGAGAGTCACTGTGAGCACATAGAAGCCTTGTTTCGGAAGCTCAGTGAGGCCAGCTTGGTGGTCAATCTGGGCAAGTGTGACTTTGTCCGGGCAACTGTACAGTATCTCGGGTTTGTGGTCGGGTTAGGCCAGGTGTGCACCCCCCAAAACAAGATACAGGCTATTAACCAGTTCCCCAGGCCGTCCACCAAGCGGCAGATCATGAGATTTTTGGGCATGATCGGTTACTATCGCCGTTTCATTAAGGGTTATTCTACTGTCTTAGCTCCTCTGACAGATTTACTGAAAAAAGAGAAAAAGTTCAAGTGGGCACCTGAGTGTGAAAGGGCTTTTTCGCTGGTCAAGCACCTACTATGCACTCACCCGATCCTCAGGGCACCTGACTTTGAAAGACCATTCCAGCTGGCAACAGATGCCAGCGGTGTAGGGGCTGGTGCCGTCTTAATGCAAACAGACGAGGAAGGTTTGGAGCATCCAGTCAGTTTCTTTTCAAAGAAGTTTAATTCCGCTCAGAAAAACTACTCTGTGGTAGAGAAAGAACTGCTGGCAATAGTGTTGGCGCTCAGGCACTTTGAAGTATATGTTCCTGTCTATGGGCCAGTCGTGGTGATTTACACCGATCACCACCCTCTTAAATTTCTGAACCAATTCCATAACCGGAATATGAGGCTGACACGTTGGTCACTCATGTTGCAAGAATACAATCTAGACATTCGCCATATTGCTGGTTGTGAGAATGTGATTGCAGACTGTTTGTCGAGGGTGGAGGATCCGGCATAGATCACCACAGGTGTGTGGGTTTGAGTGATGTGCCTGACCCAGGACCTGGATTAAAATGCATATTATGTCAACATCCCTGTATAGCTGATGATAGTACGGACAAGACATCTGATACAAAGTGGGAGAATCTAAGGAGCAAGTGTTTTCGGTGGAAGGAACTTGATAAATTTCAGCATGCCTATGCAGCAGTGGAGTGGGACAAGGGGCCTAAAGGCCTGTACATGCATAGTATATGTTACACCCAGATCAGTAGTAATCGCTATATTCAGCAAGCACAGAATCGTAAATGGAAATCTGAACAGGAAAAAGTTCAAGCATCAACTTCAAGTCAACAACTCCCAGGAAATGTGCCTAAAAAGCTTCGTTCTAGTACTGGAGTGGTTCATGATAAGAATCTCTGTGTGTGGTGTATGAAAGGACCACAAAAAACCAGTAATCCTGGCAAGTCCAAACTTTTGCTGCTGTCAACAGTAGACGCATGGAACCGGTTCAAGTTGCATACAGTTTGTCTGTCAGATGAGCCTATAAGAGAAAGATTGAATACCCTACTTGCATCTATCCCAGACAGTCGAACGGCGTTTGGATTGGAAATTCGTTATCATCGTGAATGTTGGCGCAATTATGTCAGCAACCCTCTGAAGGAGTCTTTTCCTGATGAAAAAACAGAGCATCTGCAACATTATTGCTAGAATTGAAAAGTGAGAATCCAGAGATATTTGCTGACATATTGACATTCATGGGGCCCTTTCATATCCAGATGTCCTTCATCAATGCAATCTACAAAAGGTTCAAAGGCTCAGGCATTTCAGATGTACTGGTGGCTGCAGGCGTCGTTGCAGATGGATCCGTGGATCAAGCTCTGCGTGGAAAACACTTCAACCGCGGTGTGCGTTGCCTTCGACTCTTCTACGAGGCTTTACTCCAACATGCACTAGACAAACGTTTGGAAGGTGCCACTCTGTGTGAAGAGATCCAGGCATCTCTCAATAAGTTACGCAGTTCAGTAGACCAACAAGAACTTAATGATGCACATGCTGAGTTAGAGAGCAATGCCGATCTCAAGGGGCTCGTTGACTCCCTATTCCAGAACTTAGATGGTGCTCCACTAGCAGAATTCTGGATTTCATTCTTGGAGATGGTAGAGATACTGACTCAAAATATACATGCTATAAGGACAAGAAACTGGATAGAGTTCAAGTCTTCACTGAAGTTGATGCTTCCTTGGATGCATATTTATGACAACGATAGATATGGGCGCCATCTTCCAGATTTCATAGCAGTCCTAGAAAGTCTTCCCCATATCCAAGCACAATTCATGGAGAGTGGCATGTTTGCACAGTCAATGACCGGTAAACCCTACTCATGTGTTGCCCTTGACATATGGATAGAGTCAACGATGAATAAAGGATCCAAGCTTAAGTGTGGATGGTTGGCTATTCTAAAGAATGAGAAGCAACTCCTGTCAAACACGCGGAATGTTAACAACGTCAACCGGATAAGAGTAGTCCATGAGCCAAGACCCGAATTTTGGGATATCGGTACCACCCGGGGTGACTAATTCTCTTAGGTGTTTTTAGCTTGCTACATGTCTCTAGTTTATGTTTTGATATGATAGCCCTTGCACATTGGTAGCTTAATGGTCGTTATCACTTCTTGAATAGACATACCCTACCGAAAATTCCGAAATTTTTTAAAATGTCAAATTTGGGGACAGGAATGCCTAAATGTCAACAAAATGCATATAGTAATTGTCACATTTAATACAAGTCCTGTAAATACACACTAAGCATGCCATGGGCTTGTACATACTATTATGGCAAATTACTACTCCTAAATATCATCTACGTCAGACTCGGAATCTGACTGTTGTGCCACCGGCTCTTCTTCAATAGCCTTGTTCTGACATGTCTGTAACCTGCACATGTCCGTGCATTTTAGACCATTGCTGAGGCAAGTACACTTAGGGAGTTCGCATGACCGCACACACTTGCAAGACAGTAGCTGCATAACAGCATCTGGTGCTGGTGAGCCTCGCATCCAGTTGACGGCAAGCTTACCGTCCTCATCTGTCATCCAACCGCAGTCTGTTGGGTTCGCAACAAATGGCTGGCTCTGAAGACTTCTCCTCCAGATCGCAGCCTGGTAGTTTGCACGCAGTGCATGCATGAAGAGGCAGTCCTCACAAGGAGGGAGTTGACTTGACTCTACCTCTCCACGTCTTGCACAGAACAGCTCATACCGAAGCTTGTTTACCTTAGTTGTGTGGGTAGATGGTAGGTACATGTGGCAGGTGATTTCCTGTAGCTTCTCAAAGAGTTCAGGAAACACTTCCCATGAGCGTCCAAGTTCGTGAAAAGCATGCTGGTATGTCTTGTCCATCTTCACCTGCTTGAGTGTCGTCATCTTCCCTCGGCCAGCGAATGCACTGACGGTATCACAGCCTGTAAAGGCATGCATACCAATCAATGAATCACACACGCTGCCTCCCAGTGTGCGGCTCAGTGTGGTGATATCCAGGAATCTTGTCCGGTTCTTCGTCCCGCACTTCTGGAACAGATGGGATGGGATCTTGTGGCACATGCCAAGACACAACACCATGACGTCTGTATCTTCTGCAGTGATGATGACAGACTTGTTCCCAGATTCTGCTGCATGAAGTGCATGGAGAAGAAGGCGTGTGTCTGCTTCTTCTTGAGTTGACTTAAGCTCAGGAGCCTCTTCCCACTGCTCTTTGGTGATCTTGAAGCAGCGCTGCTCACATGTGACATACAGCTCCTTGTCCTTGAGCTTCTCCCTGTGCTGTGGTGCCTTCCATTCTTCTACCAAGAACTTGATAAGACTTGCCTTGTTGGAGGAACTACCGAGTAACTTTCTCCACTGCTGGATGTTGTGCCCAGGTTGAATGTTCTTGAAATGAATTCCTGTGCCTGCACTTCTTTTGGCTCGTTCTGCATCCTTGATGGATGTCTCCTTGTAGATATCAAACACAACATCAATGCGCCTGCTCTTAGCACCTTCATGAACAGCGTGACTCAGTGCTGTACCTGCAAGCTGTGAAAAAGTTTTGTCGTTTCCCTTCAGTTTGTGGACCAGGCTCATCCCATCAATTATGGTAGCAGAGGGCTCGGGTATCACTTCTGCAGGAGAAACATTCCTCTCTAACTCCTTTGCGAGGGCAGCCTTGTTGGTCTTGCGGAGAGACCCATCACCGCTGGCAAGTGCCCAAGGCAAAGGCCCCAGGGGATGAGCCAAGACATCACTCATTTTGAGCTTTCTGTTCTCGGCAACAAGGATCATCTGGCCAAATAGGTTCCTGTCAGCCTTTAAGATAACCTCCTTGGCATGGTCTTGTGAGCGTGGCTTCATTCTGATGTTAGTGAACATTCTCAGTTTCGTCTTCGTCATCGTGTCATGAAACTGTATAGTTGGCGTATCGATCTCCAGGCGCTCTTCCTTGAAGGCTTGATATGCATCCTCTCCTATTCTGTAGGCCCCTAGAAGGTCTTTGACAACTTCTGGTGGTGCCATAGTCGCAGTTGACAAACTGACAAGATCTTCTTGCTCTGCGTTGAAGGGGTTCAACCAGCTGGTCTCCATCAGTTGAACTAAAGATTGGACATCGGCCTCATCTCTTCTAATCCTGGGCATCTGTAGGTCTGGGTGGCTGAAGTCAGTATACTTTTGGCCTACTACCATAGTCCTGAGCTGCCTTAAGTACCTGCTGCGATACTCCGATGTCAGGTAGTACCTGGCGACAGCTCCGCCTTTCAGGCTGAAGCCTTTTGTGCCCCCTGGTGTCTGGGTGTCTTTGTTGATCGTCTCTTCGATTGTCTGGTCCACAGGGATCCGTCCAAAGGGATTCTTGCTACCGATCTGGACCGAAAAGCCACCTTGCATGAAGTGTTCATGGACCTCTGGGTGTTCAATGGGCAGTCGAGACATCAAGGCATAGTAGTAGGTTAGGAACCGGGCATAGTTCACTTTGTCATAGGCAAAACACCACGGTATCATCTGTCGGATTGCTCCTAGGTGGAGCATCCAGTTGCCTTCTCTGGAGGCTCGAATTAAGTCCAGCATGATCTCAACCATGTCCAGGTATGACATCCAGAATGCTGAGAGGTTGTGTTCATCTCTGAGGGTCTCAAGATAAACTTGGAAAAGCTTCATGATATGTGTGCATGATTCACTCTCCATCAGCTCTTGAAAGAGTCCCTGAGACACATTGCTGTGAAAGCTGTTGATGTCCTTCAGTGTTTCATCTAGATGGTGTATGTCCCTTGAATGGTTTTCTTCTAGCCATGAAAGGAAGCCTTTCCATGCAAGCCTCATCAGTGCTTCATACACGAGCTTGTGTAGTCTCACTGCTCTGTTGTACCTCTTGCCGTTCATCACTCCTGACACTGATCCTTCTGCGATGATACCTGATTCCACACACAGATCTCTAAGACCTGCATCTTGAAACCTCTTTCCTATGGTGGAGATGAGATTACAGATTGTGTGGAAGACGCCCATCCTGATGATAATGTTCTTGAACTTCTCTTGTTTCCAGATAACTTCGGCAGCTTTGGCATAGAGTGCTTGATCAAACACGCACACAATCTTGTTAAGCTGTAAGGACTGCATGATAGCATGCGTTTGTTCCAAGATTTCATTAACGGTGGACATTTCTGTTGCGGGAGCATTGATAGTGGGCAGGTAGCTTACAGTGTCCTGAACCACTGCAATGTCTCTGCGCATTTTGATGTTGAACCCAGTCCAACTGCTGATGGACTGGTCCTCATGGTCTGACATTCGAGTAAGAAGCCAGATATGGTTCTTTGTCTTTGAATCCTGGACTTCCTTGGTAGTGTCGACATACGCAGTCTCAATCCTAGGTGGCCCTGCCCGCCGCCCAACATTGTATATTGGCAGCATTGATGATGTCTGAGTGATGCTTCTTATCTTGGACTTGGTAATCTCTGGCAGGACTTTCTCTGGCACAGAGCCTGCAACCTTGGACTGGACAGCAATGCCATTGACTCTATGAGAAGTACCTGCTCCACTTAGGGTCTCTTCAAGTCGGTCAATGTTATCCCAGGCCAGGGTTGTGAACACACCAGGGTAGATGTTTGCTGGCAGTGGAATGTCATCCTTTGAGCATTCCAGCTTCTGGATACAAAGGGCTGTATCGATCTCCTCAAACATTGAGTAAGACACACAGTGACCAAGACGATTCAGAGTTCGGATCAGTTCTGTGTTTCCTGTCAAAGACTTTACAGCATTGGTCAGCAGTACGTGCTTGGGTGGTTTTGTCTTGCCACTGGTAACAGCAAAGACCAAGTCACTGCCAAAGGAAGTGGCAAGACGTTGAGCTCTTTCAGAGGGAGTTTCACACTCACACTCTCCTGTCAGCAGGGTGTGCAGGAATTGAGTGACTGCTGCAGGAATGACATTCTGATCTGTATCGGGAGGCCATGGCTGACTCACATCTTGTTTATTGATCTCATTCCTCAGCTGCATTCCTGCTTTGGTTAAGACATCTTCAGAGTTAGCTGCTCTTGCTTCTTGCAGGTCTTTTGCCATTTTGTGTGCTTGCCGGGCAAGGTCGTCCATTGAGAGGCTGCGTGGATAGATTAGAAGCTTTCCTTTCTCATCTGGGACAAAGCGTAGTGATTCTCCAAACTCGGTTTCAATCTTTCGGCGAACATGTTTCTTTGTCGCTGGTTTCAGTTGGATAATACCACGGGACATCATGGATCTCTCAAGCCTAGATGTGAGGTTTGTCATAGGCAGTACCTCTGGGTTGGGGAATAATTTGGTCCTTATATACAAGCAGAGTTCCTCGAGGGCTTCTGTCTCAACCTCTTCGTAGCGTGCTTCCTCGCTTTCTTCCTGATTTTCACCTGCACCCGACCTGGCGGCCGCTGGGAAATCATCTTTTGTGAAGAGTTTGTAGCACGACTTGTGGTAGTGACCCTCTGCAGCAACAAGGTCTCTGCTAACTAAACCAAGGATTCTCTGGTTGAGTTTCCTTATTGCTGCTCTGCGAATCTTCTCATCTGCTCGTAGCTCAACACACTGTATGAGTGGCTCCCTTGTCTTTGTTGTTTTTATGTACTTGCTTGACTTCTCGCAGAAGATACATACTTTGGCATACACCCTGCTAGTACTAGGGGCATCCCTTGATGCCCTCCTCCTGGGGTCGACGCTTGCTGATTCTATCTTGACACCCTTGGCAAGGATAGAATCCAGTGACTTCTTCATTGTAAAGAGACTACGACATTTACGGTGATAATGTATGTGTGGTATTCCTCCTTCTTCAAGGCCCTTGGCTGCTTCCAGGACTGGATCATGCTGCCTGATTTCTGCAGCCCTGAGCAATGTGTTCCAGGAGTCCAAATCCTGTGGTGACACCAGAGCATCGCTGTCATCATCAGAGCAGTGGATGATACAGTCGATCCGTGCTCTCTTCCTCGCAGATGGTTCCATCCTGCCGTCAAACAGTCGACACACACCTGCAAAAAATATCACCATTAAACCATGAACAAACAAACACATTACATGGAAACCACTCTACATATGTTTGCTCCTTCCAATAATAAATTATCCCCAAAATATAACAAAAAATCCCCAAATATGAAATAAACCCCTAAATATGGAGAAACTTGAAATACACATCGGAATAATTCTTGTAGAGAATCAAATAAGCTACAAGAGCTGTTAGAATATATTTTTCAATGTTCCCCATATTTAAGGATTTATTCTAGATTTAGAGGAAAATACCCAAAATATAGAGTATATTCCGAAATATGAGGAAATTTGAAAAATACCTAGGAACAACTCTGGTAGAGAATATAATTCTACATAGGTGTTCAAAGTTTCGCGATGATTGTGTGATGGATTTTAAAGAAAATGAGGAAAACGCCGAGCGTCACGCTAAAAATCTTTATTTTTGGGTAGCGCCCCTATTGCATCAAAAAAATTAGACTAAGCTACCAGTGCGAGAAGGCTATCATATCTTAATGTACTTACAGTCACTCTATAAACATTTTAGTACCATTCGTGTTTAGTCACCCCAGGTGGTACCGATATCTGGCCTGGCTCATGGACTAGAGGCTGTGTTCATCGTCACGCAAATCACAAGAGACGAGGTTCAAGAAAGCATGCAGATTGGGCCCCAAGTAAGATGAAGATAGATGAACAATCTGTGCAGGATATCAGTGCATGTCTCACCGAGTTCCATTGTGATCCATTTGACCAATCAGATCTGACACTAAGATCCCTACAATCTGGAATTCAAGCCTCTCCAGCTCTCTTTGCTGATCTGAAGTCTGCAAAGGCCGATGGAGAAAGAAAAGTGGAGGAATTTGTAAATGAAAGAGTCTATTCCAAAACAAAGTCCCTCAATGCTCGAATACCACGTAGTAAAAGAGGCAATTTTGCAACTCAAGAAATTGAGAAGACAGCAAGTGAAAACCTGAAACAGACAACTGAAGAAATGGAGAGTAAGGCATTTACCTCGGTCATCAAACTTGTTGAGGCAAGTGACGGCTTAAAGATGGAAGACTTAATGCAGCATCGAGTAACAGATGAGTGCCTTTCAATTTTCAATGCAAATGGTACTATGCGCAAAACGCAGAAGAGTAAGCTACAGGAAAAACTGACAATGACATCCATACCGTACCCTGATATTTACACATCAATAGTAGACATGGGACTAATCTGGCGTCTAACAACGCCTACTACTGAAGACAGAGAAAAAGCAGATGGAACCAAGTTAATGTGGGGAGACTATGGTGAGAAACTTGTGAACTTTGTCCTGAATAGACATTCGAATGCAGAATGTGTTATCTTGGTTAATGACTCGTACGAGCAAGACTTCTCCATCAAAGATAGTGAACGACAACACCGTCAAAAAAATCAGTCAATTTGCAATGTGTTTATGAAGTCAGAGGACAAATTTCCTTCTAATAGAGACTTTCATGCTCTTCTTGGTAAGCCAGATAATAAAGTTCGCCTTCAAGCATTTATCAAGGCTGCTTTCAAAAGAAAGGCATCTACAACCACTATTCAGCTCATACACTGTGTTGTTGGCAAACCAGCAAGGAATCTCACCACAGATGAAGTTTTGCAGAATCTCACATACGCCCATGCAGAAGCAGACACAGCTCTGTTCACTCTTTATGGTAAGCTGCGGTCAGAAGGGTATACAGAAGCAGTTGTCATAGACACTGAAGATACTGATAACTACGTTCAGGCAGCCTATGTGGCTCGGCAAATATCAGGACTCTTGTGCTTGAAACGCAAATCTCAGCTGATAAATGCTCGGTGTTTGTGTAGTGAGGCAATGGCGGAGTCTTTGATCCCACTTTATGTTCTTACCGGATGCGACCATAACTCCGGCTTATATGGAATAGGCAAGAAAACTATTGTTGACCGTGTAGAAAAATCATCAGAAGCTCGCAACCTCCTTAAAGGTTGTGGCACAATCATCCCAGTCACACAGGAAATCATCAATGACCTACAGAAATTTGTTATCCGGTACATCTATTGTGACACCAAACACAAGACCCTAGCAGAGGTGAGAGCAGCAAAGTGGTCAGTACTCAAGAAAAAGAAGATCATCAGACTGGTACCTGATTCTGACAGTCTACGACCACACTTAGAGCGCACCAATTACCTCACATATCTGCAGAAGAATTTCCAGCTTCAGAATCATCCATCACCAATTGGCCATGGATGGCACCTTGTAAATGGCTTATGCCTCCCAGTACGCTATACCCAACCTGCACTTCCATCATTCCTGGATCTTCTAAAAACTCCAAGTCATCCACAATTGGAGAGCAGCGATGATGACAGCGGAAGTGATTCTGACAGTTGTGCATCATATTTGTCCTGCAGTGATAGTGCATCTTAATGCAGTAGGTCTCATGTTTTATTAATTTAGGATACCAAAGTTTCTCAGTGGATTTAACAACATCATATTTGTCTTAGATGTTGAGGTTAATGGGACTCTAAATCATGAATTATGCCATCCCATTGATTTTCTTAATTATTTTCTTATTTACTTAATTATTTGGTAATTATTTATTAATTATTTTTTAATTGTGCCATGCCATTGATCTTCTGACACCAAAATTAGTGGGAATAGACACCAAAATTGTAATTTTTGGCCATTCACTTCAAGAAATAGAACTTTATCATTTTTTTAAGATGACGGCGGTGGCCATTTTGAAAAACGTCTAAAATAACAATTTCCCGTCATTTTGGTGAGGTGTATGGGGGCTTATGGGGCTTATGAGGTGTATGGGGGCTTGTTAAATTCACTGAGAAACTTTGGTATCCTAAACACGGTCACGGAAGCTCTGAAAATGACTCTACTATAGTCCCGGTCGTTACAGAATTGAAAGGGAACTGGTGGAGTATAGTTTGGAGGGTTTTGAGTTGTACGAGAGGAATGCTATTAGAGCAGAGGTTGGAAGAGGACTGTTTATTTATGTAAGAAAAGAGCTCAAGGTAAATAAGGTGGATATGAGACAGCAGTATTGTGAGTATTTGTGTATTGAAGTAAAATGTACAAGAGGGTCAATTCTAATTGCCTCTATATATAGAAGCCCAAATAATAGTAGGGAAGAGGATAATAACCTACTGTAAGCAATGGAGGAAATAGATAATAGAGAGAACAAATATAAGATTTTGATTGGTGATTTCAATTTGCCAAGGATCAACTGGGCAAATTGTACTACTCCAGCGGGACAGTGTAGCCTTGAAAACAAGTTTATAGAGAAAGTAAGAGATTATTTTTTAACGCAACATATTACAGAGATGACAAGATATAGAGATGAGAAGCAGGGGAGTGTACTTGATTTAATTTTTAGCAATGAGGAGGATATAGTGGAACATGTCAATGTGGATAGCCCTATAGGTCGTAGTGACCATGCCTGTATAAGTTTTAGTTGCAATATTAAAACAGAGAGGGATGATAAAAGCAATACAAAAATATACATGTATGACAGAGCAGATTATGAGCTGCTGAGAAGGTGTCTGGACATTGACTGGGGGGAATACTTGAACGGTGAAGACGCTGAAGGAATGTGGAGGAAGTTTAGAGTTAAACTAGAGGATGTTATATCCAAATGTGTACCAGTAAGGGAATATAAGGATAAAACAAAATTGAGGAAAAGAACGAACCCAGAATTACCAATGAAAAGAAAGCTGTGGACTTTGATAAGAAGAAAGAAACGATTGTGGGATAGATTAAAAGTGTTAAACAATAACAGGGGGTCTAATATAGAAGCTAACGTAGTGGATTTGGAACGTAGACAGATAAACAATAAAATAAGATGGGAGACAAGGAAAGAGTAAAGGAAAGGGAGATAGAGATTGCAAGAAACGTGAAGGATAATCCATCAAACAGGCACCTGCACTAGAATTAATAGAGTTTTCCCATGCTAGAATAAGAAGGGCTATAGAAAAAATGAACAGAAGTAAGTCCCCGGGACCGGATGGGATACACCCAAGAATCATAAAGGAAGGAGGTGAGATGTTAGTAGAGCCATTGAAAATTTTATTTGAGGTATCGTTTAATACAGGACAATTCCCGATGGACTGGAGAGAGGCGAACATAACAGCTATATTTAAGAAGGGAAAGAGAAATGACCCAGGAAATTATAGACCAGTCAGTTTGACAAGTGTTGTGTGTAAACTAATGGAAACGGTAATTAGAGAAGGAATAATGGAGCATATGAAATCAAACCAACTTTTCAGTGGGAGACAGTTCGGATTCTTGCCGGGGAGGTCGACGGTACTACAGCTAATTAAGGTGGTAGATGATTGGATGCAAATTGTAGAGGATGGTGATGTAATAGACGTGGTATATTGTGATTTTATGAAGGCCTTCGATAAGGTCCCACATAAAAAGTTAATAGAGAAAGTTAGAAGCTATAATATAGGGGAGAAATGTGTGAAATGAATAGAAGCCTTCCTGAAAGATCGGAGACAGAGGGTGCTGGTGAATGGAATAGGCTCGGGGTGGAGGGAAATTACGAGTGGGGTTCCTCAGGGATCTGTGTTGGGACCACTACTGTTTGTTATATTTATTAACGACTTACCTGAAGATATAACTAATGGAAGTGAGGTATACCTGTATGCGGATGACACTAAGCTGTATAGAAGAGTGAGGAGTAAGGAAGACGGGGGTTTGCTTCAAGGAGATGTGGATGGCATGAAGGGATGGTCTGAGCATTGGTTAATGCTTTTTCATCCAAAAAAATGCAAGTACATGCGGATTGGGACAAGGAAGATAGACAAGGTAGGATACAGTATGTATGAAGCGATGGAGGAAGTGAATGCAGAAAAGGATATAGGAGTAGTGATAGACAATAAGTTAAATTTCTCAGAACATTTAGCGGAAAAGATAAACAAAGCCAATAGAATTGTAGGGCTGATAAGGAGGACATTTGTGTCACTTGACGAAGAAATCTTCAGGAATCTCTATACAGTGCTGGTTAGGCCGCACCTGGAATATGCAAACCAGGTGTGGGCTCCATATAATTTGGTAAAGGTCTAAAGGATATAGAAGCAGTGGAGAAAGTGCAGAGGAGAGCTAGCAAGCTAGTACCAACGTTGAAGAACGCGGGCTATGAGCAGAGGTTGAGGACACTGGGGCTTCCGACACTGGCATATAGGAGAAAGAGAGGGGATATGATAGAGACTTTTAAGATAGTGTCAGGAAAGTATGATGAGGATGTGTGTGAAGGTATCTTCTTGATGCGGGAGGGAACAAGAACGAGAGGACACTCAAAGAAAATTTGCAAAGAAAGAAATAGGCTTGAGAAGGCAAAGAACTCGTTTTGGGATAGAGTGGTAAATGAGTGGAACGCACTGCCCCAGTATGTAGTCGATTCCGAATCAATAAGGGAGTTTGAAAGTAATCTTGATAAAGCATGGGGAAGATAAGATTTGAAGTTTGATTATAAAGCAAAAATACAGAATAGTAAAAATGTTGCGTCTGCTACCGCCGCCGCCAACATCGTGAACGACCGCAGCAGTGCAAGTACTGGTACTGAGCTGGATACACAGGCCTAGTTTGCCTTTTTCCAGAGGATCTGCTGTAAGAAACTGTAAGAAATATAGGCTAATAAAAATATATACAGTATATAAATTTAAAACATTATTAGTGACACTCAGTAACCTCTTGAGAGATGAAAATCTTTGAGGCTCTATTAGATGAATCATCTGCGAAGTTTCCTCTTCTTCATGAATGTTAGATACTGCAAACATTTTCTGCTCAGGCCATTGTTCAGGGTTTATGAGCCATTGGGATCCTGTGAACCACCAAGAGGGTTTGAAGAGATCCTTCATTTATACCTGTATGCTTAAAAGATCTGATGGGTTTGATTTTTTCCCCACATACTTAACACCTTAACCCTTAACACCTTACGAGCGGCCTATGCGGTTTATTTATATGTACCGCACAGCGGGGTGTTTTTAGCCAAAATAGGGCTGTTTACGTGATCATTTTCATGCCTAAATAAGACCCAGAACGTAAAACAAGTACCTATCCCTGAAAGGGCATAAACAGAGCTTTCGAATGACACCATAACGATCCTTGTATGATGGATAGTTTTCTTGCAATAACCGTGCAACGCGAGTGCAAAAAGCAGGTAATTCGGTACTTTCGGTACATAATTGAGTATGTAGCGAGTGAGAGAGGGAGGAGGGAGCTGAGATTTGTGTCAGTAGGTTCGCCGCGGTGGTCTGGAGCAGTCATACGCTCGCTAGTCTCCTGCCACCACTTGTCTCTCTCTCTCAGCCACATTACGTGCTGAAATTGCCACTCGACCTATGTCGAGCGCCGCCACATAGTCCAGCTTTTTTTAACTCGACTTATGTTGCTCGCCGCTAATTAAGGGTTAAAAAGCGGCTCACCACATAAGTCGTATTTAATAAAGCTGGACTATGTGGCGGCGCTCGACATAGGTCGAGTGGCAATTTCAGCACGTAATGTTGCTGAGAGAGAGAGACAAGTGGTGGCAGGAGACTAGCGAGCGTATGACTGCTCCAGACCACCGCGGCGAACCTACTGACACGAATCTCACCTCCCTCCTACCTCTCTCACTCGCTATATAAGGAATTGTATGGGGAAAGTGCCTAATTACATGCTTTTTGCACTCGCGTTGCACGGTTATTGCAAGAAAACTAGCCATCATAAAAGGATCGTTATGGTGTCATTCGAAAGCTCTGTTTATGCCCTTTCAGGGATAGGTACTTGTTTTACGTTCTGGGTCTTATTTAGGCATGAAAATGATCACGTAAACAGCCCTATTTTGGCTAAAAACACCCCGCTGGGCGGTACATATAAATAAACCGCATAGGCCGCTCTTAAGGTGTTAAGAGCGGGTGGTGGAGTATATTTGACCGTACCGCCCAGCGTTTTTTTGTTACCATAAATGGCGTTGTTTCCGTGCTCTTTTTCATGCATAAACAAGAGCCAGAGCGTAATACAAGTATGTATCCGTGAAAGGGCGATAATTGAGCTTTCAAATGACACCAGAACCATCCTTCTACAATCACTGGTTGTCTTGCAACGATCGTGCAACCGAAGGGTAAAATAGCTAAAATACGGTCATTTTGTTATATAATTACGTGTGTAGAGAGGGAGTGAGGGTGGATGTATGGGGAATACATCTCAGTCGGTCCACGGCGGCCGTGGCGAGCGGTCATGAGGTAACCCATGCTCCTCCCATCGCTCGTCTCTCTCTCAGAGCCAATATTGTGCCAAAATTGCACACAGACTAAAGTCTGCCCCCGCCACATAGTCCAAGTTTTTCGATACAGACTTAAGTCCGCCCCCGATGGTTAGGGGTTAAATGCAAAGTTAATTTGTGTATCATGGATTTCTGTTACTCCATTCTTGACATAGGGTAACTTGCAGCAGTCATCCTTGATCCACTGTAATGCTACCTCATTGTCGGACCACAAGTATATATTTACCAAATATGATATTACCATGTTCTTGAGGAAGCATTACAAAATATGTGGAAGTCACATTTGTCAGATTCTTTTGCAGTGGATCTTGGTACCTTCAGGTCTGGTAACATGTTAAATTTGTTTTCCAGTTCCTTCCATCGTTCAGGAAAACATTCCGACAACAGATCATCCCACTCTATCTGTAACTTATAGGCTTCTTGGATTAATAATCTTCCTTTCAGTGTAATAGGAGATCCTAGTGGATCAAAAACCTGGCTGACCTTTGCTAGTAGTGATCTTTTAGTCAGAAATATATGAGTAGGTGAATGCTTAACTGGTTTTAATGATAGAGTGTTCTCTTCTGTGTTCCAGCGCAGTCCTAGTATTGTTGTTACCTTAGCCATTTCACATTCAGGAATATCATCTGTAATCATGTACTGTAACTTCAGCATATTTTTATTCCACTGTCTGAGTGGCATGTTGGCTCATGTCTTAACCTCGGGACTGTAGGCTGTTCAGTAGCCTGTAACTCTTACGAGGCCCCAAGATTATCGATTGAACCTTCGAGATGTTGGGTGCTTCATATGTGTCGCACTAGGTGGTTGCAGGTGAGCATCAAGGTGTTGGTTGCTTCCTTTCTGCCACACTAGATGATGACACCTTATTTATACACGTCACTTAATTTTGGTGAGAGCAGCTATACGGTCAGTCACAGCATCTTCGAATATAGTCGGGCATCTTCTATGCTATGATATAGGGGGTATTTCCTTGACGTGTCATTGTAGCCAGGATACTTGTAGAACAGCAGGAACGATCAGATCACCTCGGAAAAAACCCTGACGTTTGGTGTGGACTCAGACTGAGGTCCTTTTGGTCTGCAGTCCATGATGCTATCCACTGTGCTATCCCCTCCTCATTGTTGGCCTCTTTTTATATCGAGAGAAGCCGCAATTAATCGGAAGTTGTTCCTTGAAAATTATCCACATACAAATTTGATGCTAGAGTGCTTTTCAAAGAACTTTAAGACTTCCTTAAATGGTAATCAATAGTGGCTTGTAATAAGAATGGGAAACATGTTGTATAAAAAAGGACTGATCTAAAGCTATAAGTCTTAATGGAACTTTGAGGTTTTTGAGGATCAGATTTATATAGAAATAGTGTATACTGTAGTCTCGACCCTTTCTTGCAGTCCTATTCCTAGAAAAGCATTTCATATATCAGCTTAATAATTAAGCATACTGACCTGTCCGAAAAACATCAGCTAACTTTTTTGTAAAAGTTGGACCAGTCATGAGACAATCGTTCAGGGATGATGTCTGTTTTGTTTTAGCACTGCAATTAAATGCAATCCACAATGGTGTAGTAACGGACTACTTAGTTACTACATGATGTGGTAAACCTTGAGACTGACTGGTTGGTTGAATTATCTGGCACTTCCTCTCTAATTTCGCCTGAATTGGATCATCCAGTATCTTTTAATAGGTCTTTACTTTGATTCTTCTTGTGAGATCTTTGAGCAATCAATATTTTTTTCCAAGAGCTCTAGCATAATTTGTTGGGTAATTCTGGTTTATTTAATTTCTATGGTAGCTTGACCCAAAACTGACCATTATCATACTGTACTGTATTGAGATACTCTTGATATTCTCGGGTAGCTGTTAATAAGTGTCTATTCCTATAACATCCAGGTCCCCCAGTTTATGTACTGGTGGCTGTTCCTGTTCAAAGTGAGTCTCAATGTCAACCAGTGGATCAAAATATTTCAGTGGATACAGGACGTTTCGTCACCAACCCGTTTCGTCACCAACCCGTTTCGTCACCACATTTTAGACCTGTTTCGTCACCGCGATCTCGGACGTTTAGTCACCAAAATTAGACACTACCATTTCAAGGACTATGGACATTGAATAAGTATTTATTTTAATAAACTGTGATGGAAACTTAATGGTTTGTAACCTAATTGTAGTATAGGACGGTAATTAGTGCTGTGATATAGTTTTGTTAGGTAAGTCTTATTTATATTATGATACTGGCTTACTCCTAATTGTTGCCATCCCTTGGTAGGCCCTGCTGTCCCAAGGCAGTATTGGCTTACAAATTGCAGGCGAGACTTTCATTACAATCACAGACTCTGGCATTTATACTTGGGATCTGTTTTCCTCGGTCAGTGATGAACTGTAGCAAGTAGGAATTTTACTCGTCATATATTGTGATGGTGACTTCAGCAAATGTAATTGTGTTAGGTGCTTCTTATAGGTCAGAGCCTACAAAAAGATCAATGGGACCTACCTTATCATTTACCACAACAGGGTCTGCTAGTTCGATTCCGATGTTTGTCAATTATCTGATGGTATCCGTTAGTCCTGCTGTTATAATCGTTTGGGGTAAATCATCTACATCAACTGTTGTTAGTCGCATTCTTCAGTTTCCATTTTAATTAAAGGTTTCACAATCTGAAATTCCTTTGTGTTAGGCTGTCCCATAAATCCAGTCAACGTCATCCTTTCTGTCAACTTGATAGGTAGTCCTGTCTCCTCTGTTAGCTTCCTAGTGTTGAAGGTTCTCTGTGATCCATTGTCAAAGAAGGCTCGCACAGTTCTATGTTCTCCCCTTTGTTCTAACGAGGCCATGGCTGTCGCTAGAGCTACTCCAGAGGCTCTAGTGATAGTGGCATTATTAGTCGTAATTGTGACATTTGTAACTACACTATTATATGGCTAATTATTTAAGTTTGACAGCAGGTTATCATTGGTTTGCTGTGCTGTAGGATTTCTCCTGATGCTTTATCAAAGGAATTGCATAATACAATATGATGTGGTCCCTTATGACATTTCCTTCATACTTGTAATTTAATACAATATGATTCACCAAGATGGTTTCCCATACATCTTGTACATAATTTAATTTTTTTGAGTCTGTTAATTCGTACAGTCCCACTTACATATTTAGTACACTGCATTTTTGTGTTTAGCTCGACAAAATCTAAAAATATATTCTTTAGTGTACCAGTTGGATTTATACTGCTTATCAGTTATCAGTTGTGTAGTAAGTACCTACATTCTGTACCTTTGAACGTTCAGTACCCATGTACAGGACCTCTAGCTTTGGCACCGTATTTGATTACAAGCGATTTTCAATCTCCATGTGTGGAATTACGTCTCTGAGGCTTTTGTTTAACGGTGTTAGGTCAAAATAATTAGCCTCATATTTAAAGTACAGTTGCCTGGTAGTTTATGTTGAAACATTAAAGATATGATCCATTCACAACATGTAAAGTCATTCTAAATTCTAAGGATTCTGGTCAAGTTGAGCATAGCAATTCTGAAAATTTCTAGTTATTCTTTGGAGGACTTATGTTCACAATCTTTTGTATCAGACTATGTTTGATTGTTTCTTCTTCTCCGTAGGTTTCTTTTAATGTACCAAGTGCACTCTGATAGTTGGCAGATGTAGAATTATATCCTTGGATTAATTGTAGAGCTTGACCCTTCAGCTGTGAGTTTAGTTACTGGCTCTAGATCCTGTTAACTCACGATTTGCGCTACACATTGATCCATGAAGGCTTCATACACTGTTAGCTCTTCTGAAAAAGTAGGAAGTTGTATGCTTGGTAGTTTAGGTCTATTTTTACAATATTGTTATCTGTTGTTGCTATTTTGTTAGTAGTAGATAGGATTCTCAGTTGTCCAATGTTATGTTGTCAATTTGTTCTAAGTTGATAGTACTCTATTTGTGCTTTACCATTGTCTTTTTTCGTGTTATCTTCTTCTAACATTAAGGTTTCAAGGTTGTTAAATGCTTCATCATACTGACTCCATCTTATTTCCATAAATGGCTTTGCTTCTATTGGATCTACATTATTTAATAATCACCTTTACACAGTCATTGTTGGATCTAGTAAGATGCCGTTTTTATGCATTAAGGGCTCTTTTAGCTAGTTCTTCTAAACTCATCTTGGTTATGGTTAGCAAGTTATTATTTTTCAGAAAAGTACAAGATGATTTTTTGTCTCTGTATCAAATTGGACGCCATCTGTGAATCCAACCTTAAATAGCGTAGCCCCTACACTGAGAAAATAAACATAAGACTTATCTCTATAGTTCCTCTTAAGTATATTAATTATATTATTTAAAATTTTGTTGTAAAAATAGGATGTATCATTAAACCTATTTTTGGGAGAGGATCACAGTGTTAAACGAGGACAAAAGCAATATGGGAGTTACTGTAGAGAAGGTGGAAAGAAAATATAAGATTAGCTTAACTTTAGTATACAAAACCCCGTCAGTACAAGATTTTACTTACACTTTATATTAAATAGTTTAGTTGAAAGATCAAATAGTTAGAGATAAAGTATAGACAATTTGTGGTCTCTAAGTTGGTTAGGTGATTTAGGATGCGTGTAGGTGTTGACGATACGGGTCCGATAGCTAAAGTGAATCTACTGGAAAGTTCAGACCGACTGCAGGTATCCACGACGCATGCGCGGAGATACGATAATAAATACCAAAATATCTAATCATCTATTGTAATGGCTATCACGAACATATATTTATGACGAGATATATTTGATTAGATTAAACTTACTAGATTCTAATTGCTTAGAACCTGACTGACTGACTTAAATACATAATGACAAATATGTATCAATTGGCGCCAGATTCAAAACACCTAATTCGAAGTTGTCGAGATACTCACCTACTATAAAGTCTCAACACATTCCCGCCACCAATACGAACAACATTTACAGTAACTCGGCAGCATTATTAGATCTCCATAACTGTGAAGAGTTAACAGCGGTCCCGGTGTGGAGGTTGGTTTTGAACGGGATTATTATCAGTGGAAGGTGCTGCGACCGCAGTTGAAGGTGGAGTGAGGTAACAAGAACCTTGATCCCTAGCAGCCGCTTGAAGAGGGTGTTTGTTCCAGTGGGTACAATGTGATGATAGGTCTCGTAGTTAACCCAGTTTTTGTTTTAACTTGTGTTACTCGTACATTACCATCTTGTCCTGGGTAGAGCTTCACTATGCGTCCTAAGCTCCAGAAGATGTGAGGTCCCTCATCATATTTACGTACGGTACCACATCGTTCAATTTGGGCCATACACCGATTGATCTTATTTTTTATTTATAGGCTTCTCTCAGTGAAACCAGATATGCACTGGACCATCGCTTCCATAGGTCCCGGATCAGTTTGTTGATAAAACTATACCTGGTATGTATTACGGCCTTGCTGTCATAACTCTGATCCTGCATTTCTTCCAGCTGGACAGAATCCTTGAGAAAACCGCGTATATGACGATCTTTAACTAGCATAGAAGGGGTAATAGGACTAAGGTCCTCCAGATCACCTGACGCATAAAATAACGGGCAATCATTTATGGTAGCCTCCAGCTCCAGTAGGATGGTTGTCAACTCCTATATCGATACCAAGGTACGACCTAGAATTTTCTTCAACCCCGCCTGAACTATTCTGATGGCTCTTTCCCAAATGGCCCTGAACCATGGTGCTCTTGCCAGGATAAATCCCCATTCACATCTAATGTCTATGAGGTGCGCCGGAAGGAGGGGATCCTCCTTTGTCTCTTCCAGGTACCTAGAGGCTCCCACAAAGGTTTTTCCGTTATCACTCATTATTATCTGAGGAAAACCTTGCCTACTACTAAACTTTTGCATAGGATACTGTCACATGTCAAGTTGATAACCACCTCAATATAAATCGCTCTCGTGGTGGCGCATGTGAACAGTATCATGTATGCCTTCATATTTGGTGAGTCCCGGACAGGAATCACTCCCGTATACTCCACCCCAGTGACCTCAAAGGGATCCCCAGGAGTGGTACGTACTTCTGGTAGTGGGGGTACTCTGGCTGCGGTGTAGGCAGTGCCTTGCAATTACCGGCATACCATACACTTTCGCGTTACTTGTTTCACGACTTGCCTGATTTTGGATATCCACCACTTCTGGCGAGTATATGCCACCTCATGATTTACTCCGTAATGGCAACAGATACGGTGGCATTGAGCAATAAGCAGGTTGGTGAGGGGAATTTTGGAGGGTAGTAGGACCGGATATTTTGCTGTACCCTTGGTTCCAGATAGTAATGTGTGTTCTTCAGGGAAGCCTTCCTGCTGGCAACGTTGAATTAGCAGAATTTCTGCAGCTTTCAGCTCCTTAACCCGGGAGCTGCTGGGAGACTCTTAAGAGTTCCCCCGGCGGACTGCGGGGAGACTCTTAAGAGCAGAACTTTTGAACGCGTACCAAAACCGTGCGTTTATAGCCAGGCGGCTGAAAATTGGTGTGGGTATAGTACTACATGTCAACTCTCGACACCACTCCGCCAAACGCTCGCCCCGCACTTGTGCAAGCACCACCGCGCCAGTAACCAACCACTAGTCATGGAGCCCACACGTCCCTCACGCTCGCTCCCTGATGACACAACCAGCCCTCCTTCTGGTGGTGTTAGCCGCCGTGGAAGGCAGAGGGTGGCTGCTAAAGACCCTACCTACCAGTACGACACGCCCTACAGCTCTGAGGACGAAAGACCAGCACCCAAAGCACGAAAAACACGTGCAAGCACAACAAAGGTACAGAGGTCATTGGTGTTTCGGGACACTGCCACCACAACCCAGGCCACTGCAACAACCACTACCACCACCACTGCCACCCCTGCCACCGGTACCATCGACGCAGGAGGCCGCCCTAGGGCTGCAGAACCTGCGGGGGCAGGAAAAATTAAAGGCACGGGCGTAGGGAAGAGAACCCGTACGCCAGCCACAGTGACCCTACCACCACCACCACCACCAGCCGCCCCTGGCCCGGCTGCCCCTGCTGCCCCTGTCGCCCCTGCCGCCCCTGCTGCCCCTGCCCAAGGAAAAGGGAAGGGGAAGGGGAAGGGGAAAGGGAGAGGGAAAGCGACTGCTGGCCCTGCTAGCCCTGGTGTTCCTGCCAGCCCTGCTGCCCCTGCTGCCCCTGCCGCCCCTGCCGCCCCTGCCCAAGGAACAGGGAAGGGGAAGGGGAAGGGGAAAGGGAGAGGGAAAGCGACTGCTGGCCCTGCTGGCCCTGGTGTCCCTGCCGGCCCTGCTGCCCCTGCTGCCCCTGCCGCCCCTGCCGCCCCTGCCCAAGGAACAGAGAGAAGGGCGACAGGCACCACCATCATCTTGCCTGCCTCCAGGGCCACAAGACCACGCACCACTGCTTCCCCTGCCACCGCCTCTGCTGTCCCTGTCCATAAGACTCCCGCACGTGCTAAAGTGACCCGGAAAACTCTGACACCATCAAAGTATGCCGCCCTGCTGTTTGATGGTGATTCGCAGGGCATTGGCAGCCCGGGTTTCGACGACGAAGCCCTAGCACTGGACCAAGGGTGGGGGGATTTGGGAGTGGACAGTGGGAGTGAGTCCGACGTCGGTGACGAGAATGAGGAAGGGCATCGTCTGTCAAGTGAAGAGGAGGGTGATGATGATGCAGTGCTGTATCGCGACCATGGAAGCGATATTTCAGACGATGAAGCAGACACAGACGACATTCCAATCCCTGGGCTGCCTTCGTTCGATTGGTCTGACGGGGTCAATTTTGTACCTGACGTGCCCCAGTTCAATCCTGGGACGTCAGGAACAACTGACGACTGGCCCTGTGACGATCAAGCGAACGAAAGCGACTTCTTCCTCGCTTTTTTCGATATGGAGGTAATGATGTACATCGTTGCCCAAACAAACGCCTACTACAGGTGGGTGTTTGGCAGATTGGACGTCCTTTCTCCAAAAGCGAGAATACGAGGCTGGGTGGATACGACTGTGGAAGAATTTATGATGTTCTTTGCCTTGTTGTTCCTCATGCCTCTGATCAAGAAGCATGTGTTGCAACACTATTGGAAGCACGACCCTCTAATCGCCACCCCAACTTTCAATAAGTTCATGACTCGTGACAGATTTTTGTTGCTGCTAAGATTTATGCACTTTGCAGACAACGAAAATCCTAACAGGATTGACAGGATATGGAAAGTTCGGGATGTGTTCACCATGTTGTTGGAGAGGTATAGGAAATACTTTTACCACTTCCTCAATTTGGTGATTGATGAGTCGCTCGTGCTCTTCAAAGGACGTCTTGTTTTCAAGCAGTATATCCCCTTGAAAAGGCATAGGTTCGGAATCAAGCTCTTCGTTTTGTGTGACTGCGAAACTGGAATAGTGCTTCACATGATCGTGTACACAGGCACTGACATTGACATACCGAAAGCCGCTGCCAATGACCCCATGGGCATGTCAGGTGCCATCGTCAGGAAAATGTTGGCACCTTACCTGGGCAAAGGCCACATCATCTACACTGACAACTGGTATACTTCTCCTGCTCTCTGCCAGTTTCTTCATGACAACCAAACGGGGTCATGTGGGACTGTCAGAAAGACAAGAAAGTTTATGCCAAAGTTCACAGGTAATGTCATTCCTCTCACAGATGCCTCCTCCAGTGACACACCTTCAGAAGACGACCTGGCCCAGGAACATCGCGAGAGGCATGTGCGAAGAAGGCGACGAAAGGGGCAGAAATTCAAGCAGCTCGAGAAGTGTGGGAAAGTGATAGCCCTGAAGTGGAAGGATAAGCGAGACGTCCACCTGCTATCCACCGTCCACACAGGTGCCCAGATGGATTCTGGCAAAATCCACTACCGAACCAGGAAGACCATCTACAAGCCCGACATGGTAGTGGACTACACTAAGAACATGCGCCTGGTGGACAAGTCTGACTGTCAGCTGTCAGGCATTGAGTGTCTGAGGAAAACTGTGAAGTGGTATCACAAGCTCTTCCTCCACCTAGTTGATATCACGATGCTCAACGCCTACAACTTGTGGTTGGTGAAGAAGGATATGTCCCCAAACCAGAAGCTGAAATTCCGGGAGTTCGTGTACAACGTCTCATACCAACTCCTGGAGAAGTATGGCACCACCACTCACAGACGTACGGCATGGCGTGGGGATCACGTTCCTGACCGCATTCAGGTGGGTGTCGAAAGACACTACCAAATCAACACCGAGATGCTTGGCACTCGTCGCAGGCAGGCGCAGTGCACCGTCTGCAGCACCAGTGTCAGGAAACCCCATGTCACCAAAAGAGTCACCTCAATGTGCGCCGAGTGCAAAGTTCCACTCTGCCTGGGTGACTGCTTCAGGGACTACCACACCTTCAAGAATTATTGAGTGTCGCCCCCTGTCCTGCCCTGCCCTTGACTCGCCCCGTGCCCGGCCCTGGACTCGCCCCCTGCCCTGCTCTGCCCTGGACTCGCGCCCTACCTTACCTGACCTGACCTAATTGATCACGCTACCTCATAATGTAACATATATATTATATAATGTATAAGTTCCAAAGATGTCCCTGTGATATAGCTTTTACATTATATAATTGTATGTTTCATTATTTAGTTTATAAGTTTCAAAGATTTACATGTAATATGCCTTCTTTTTTTAGTATATCAATATATATGTTTGTTATTAGCCTAAGTAATGTGTATATAATTATTTTCTTACCTCAAATGAATTGTACAAAAATAAATATGTTTCAATAAATCCTGTCAAACCTACTAAGATAATAAAAATAAAATAAAAAATAAAATAAAAAATAAACAAGGTCATTTCATTGTATTCTTACAATATGATATATTCTATGAATATTTCATATTGTTTGAATACAATGGCATGATCTTGTAAACAAAAAAATTATCAAATTTTTTCTAGACAGTATAAAACCTTCCCCATAACCCCCTCCTGGATTTGATCCCACTGCCCTACCACACTTTGAGTTTTCCAGTCCGCGACCTTACCAACCATGCCACAGGAGCTCATACCAAATATCACTTAAAACTTCGTGTCTACAATCGAAATGACAATATACAAAACAAAATTAATTATCCCACCAATTTACGTTTGTAAATTGATGGGATTATCAATTATATCATGCCAAGGTTTATAAAAGTTTGTCTCAGTCAAGAATTAGTAATTATATAACTTTATTCTGTCAAAAATTGCCCAAACACTCAGCAAAATTGCCCCTCTCAGTGTGACTCCACTCATTTTCACACGGTCAAGCGGTCACGAGGTGACCCTTGCCGCTCCTTGATGCTCCAGCTACAGCAGCTCTGTCTGGGAACAAAATTGGTATAAATACAATAATGGATAAAATACTCTTCACAAATACATTTGTATTGTATAATATTGTAAATAAAAATGAATAATAACTGTGTGGGTGTCGAAAATTGCACAACCAGCTTTCTTATGTCTCGCCTACGCGCGTATATTGGATTATACATAGTCATGACTGTCATACAAATAATTGCAGTAGGTCTCGAATATACATTTATATTGCATATTACTTGGGAATAAATAAGTATAAGTTTCTCTGGTGGCAATCTACCCTTTCGCAAGTGTAAGGAGACACCAGTCTATATTTAGCCCTCTATCACAAAAGGCAATCTGCCTGTGTTTACTGACCACCCTTGTTGGTGGTCTATAATATAGTACTTTATTTACAGTCAATGGCCTACATGTTTCTGTGGTACTTCACATGTGTCTAAAATGCAATGTCTGCTTGCATAAAAATGCAATTCTGAAGTCCATTTATACGTACGACATACGCATGTCTCAGTTTCTCTCTCTCTCTCTCCATTCCTGACTCATGTTATTGTAGACCTCTTGGTGGCAACGAACACCAGACATCTGGTAGACATAAGGTTCAAAATCCCAAGACATCCATACGCCTCGGGCGCCTCCACAATTATCACAAAGCTGGCTATCTATCTAGATATCTGCCTGCCTTCCATCTCTCAACGACTCACTCACTCACTCACTCCCTCCCTGCATGCCTCCCTCCCACCCACCCACCCCCACCCACCCTTTCAGGCTTCCGTCTGCTAGAAACACATTCACAATTTGCGTAAATATCGCATCAATTGGTCTATATGCGGTATATTCCTTGTTATATGGGACGCCTACATATGTACACGTCTTTATTATAGCATGACAGTGCTCTAAATACAAGATTTACGTGATATTTATGGCGTAACACACCCTCTCCCCCTTTCATTCCCAGCACAACTCACTCACACCTTGGTTCACGCTTAGAAACTCATTAGTAATGTGCATAAATATCGCATGAATTGGTCTATATGCGGTATATATTTTGATATATGGCACGTATACATACGTACAAGTCTGTATTATAGCATGACAGTGCTCTACGTACAAGATATAAGTGATATGTATGGCGTAAACCACACTCTCAGCTCATAAATTGCCGCCAAACCTCCAACACATCTTCATTCCCGCCTAAAAATTCTCTTATAATTCCCTTATATATTGCAATTTTTGGTCACTATGAGGCATATTCATTGTTATATGGGTAGCCTACACACGTATACATACTCTACATAGCCTAAAAGGGCTCAAAAAAGGAGATATACGTGATAATACGCGGTAACCCACCCCCTCCTCCCTCTCCTTCTATCCCCTGGGCCCGTGAAAATTCGGCAGGGAAATCTCGCCGCTCGATGACAATCTAGCCGCGCGGTGCCATTCGCTCCACATTTTTCAACTACGGACCGTTCCCCCACCCCCCCAGACATTTTTTGGGGGGTCAAATATATATGGGCCGATGCACGCAAACATTCCCTACACGATGATGTACTTTTTATCGAAATTGGCAATAGGTCCCAAAATCATCATAGGTGCGCACAGTCTTACCCTGTAGAAAAACCCCTGTGCGCCGCGGAGAGGTTAATGTTGAGGTGAACATCATCTGTGGGGGACGTGTCCTTTTATTTTTGCTTTTAGATAATTTTTATACCGGATCATCCATGCTATGATCCGCACTATTATTTCATAACTGCCATACTTATCCCAGTCACAGAAGAGGTAAAAATAGCTATGGAAGACAAGAAGAAAGCGTATAGAGAGTGGTTGGGTAGTAGAGGGCATGAAAATTTAGAGAGTCAAAATGAGCGAGGTACGTGGAGAGAAAGAGAGTGGTGAAGAGAGTAGTGAAGGAAAGTAAAAGAAGAGTAGATGAGGAATTTGGAAGGAATCTGAGTGTAAAATGGAGGGAGTGTAAGAAACTGTTCTAGAAAGAAGTTAAGAAAGTTAGGGAAGGTAGCAAGGGAAACAGTATGGGTGTGAAAGATAAGAATGGGAGAATGCTAGCCGAGAAGCAAGAGAGAGTCGAAAGATGGAGGGAGTACTTCAACGAGTTGCTAAATATAAGGAATGAAGCGCCAGCAAACATAGTTGGATGGGGTATGGGAGGGAGAAGAAGAGCAGTAATGGAGGAGGAGGTGTGGATCAGGAGGTCAGAAGTGTGGGAAGCCATGAAACGAGTGAAGTTGGGGAAAGCACCAGGAACAGATGGAGTGTGTGGGGAAATGTTGAGGTATGGTGGTGAGATAGTGATCGAATGGGTATGGAAAATGTGCAAACTAGCTGGGAGAAGGGGAGTGCACCTGATGACTGGAAGACAGGCATAATAGTCCCCCTATATAAGGGTAAAGGGGAAAGACGAGTGGGTGGTAACCACCGAGGAATATGCCTTCTAAGCGTAGTAGGAAAGGTGTACAGTAGGGTAGTGATTGAGAGAGTGAGAGCGAAAACGGAGAAATGGATAGGTGACGAGCAGGGAGGTTCTTAGGAAGGGAAGAGGATGTGTAGATCAGATTTTTACCCTGAATTGTGTTGTGGAGAACAATCTGGAGAAGGAACAAAAGGTGTATGTTGCCTTTATGGACTTGGAGAAGGCCTATGACAGAATGGATAGAGAAGATATGTGGAAAGTACTTAGAATATACGGAGTAGATGGCAAGTTACTGAAAGCAGTGAAGAGCATGTATGAGGGTGCAAAGGCGGCAGTATGTGTGGAAAATGAGCAGAGCGAGTTCTTTGACCTGAATGATGGGTTGAAACAGGGGTGTGTGATGTCCCCATGGTTGTTTACTGTATATATGGATGGAGTCATGAAATAAATAAAAGGAAGAGCAGTGGATGTTGGTGTATCGCTGATAAGGGACGGAAATGAGTGGAAGCTGCCTGTACTGCTGTTTGTTGATGATACAGTTCTGATGAGCGATTATAATGAATGGCAGTTGCAGGGTCTGGTTAATGAGTTTGGAACAGTGTGCGAAAAACAGAATCTGAGGGTTAATGCGGGGTTGAGCAAGGTTATGGTCTTCGAAAGGGGTGAAGCCACAGAGTGTGAGGTGAAGTTGAACGGTCAGGCTATGGAGATTGTCAGCTCATTTAAGTATCTGGGCAGTTTGTTTAGTAAAGATGGGACTATGGATGAAGAAGTGCGGGAGAGGGTGCAACAGATGAAAAGGGTTGTAGGAACGCTGAAAGCAGTAACAAGAAATAGGGTGGTCAGTATGGAAGTGAAGAAGTCCTTGCATGACAGTGTGGTAATCCCAACACTGACTTACGGAAGCGAAGCATGGACGTTTGAGAAGAGACTCAGACCAAGAGTGAGAGGGGCGGAAATGAGTTACTTGAGAAGTGCATGCGGAGTTATATGGAGGGATGGACAGACGAATGAGGAAGTAAGAAGGTGTGGTAGGGAGGTAGATGTGCTGGAAAGTGTGAAAAGGAACACCTTGAGATGGTTCGGCCATATGGAACATATGGGAAGCGAGAGAATAACTAAGAAGATGTACGAGAGCGAGGTGGAAGGACAGAGAGGGAGAGGTAGACCGAAAGAGAGGTGGAAGGATGGAGTGAGGAAGTATATGGATGAAGGCGGTGCTGGTTGGGAGGAGGGGCATCGACTGACTGGGGACAGAGGTGCATGGGGGCGGTTCGTTCGTGGCCACCCCTTCTGGGATCAAGGCGTCGGGCAATAGATAGATAGATAGATCCCAGTCCCATAACTATAACTGCATGTCTGTTATATTCGTAGCTCCAATGACCTGGTTAGCAATATGTGGTGTCTGTTGTTACGCTAGCCAGCTGTTCAGAATGCTCTCGTACTCGCTAGCGCTCGCCAGGGCAGTGAAATGGGCTATGATAGTCGTAGAGCGACCCTCTTTCTTTCATAGTGTTTAAGTTGTCACAGACAATTTAATGTTTGCCTTTATTCTTGTCTGTGACACCAAGAAGTATTTTATATCATTGATAGTGTTATAAGATACGCAGTGTGTTAGTTGCAATGAGAGAGATAAGGGGGAGCGAGGTGTAGTGCGTGTGCGCGCGTTCTCTTCCCGGCCGGCCCGCTTGTCGGTGAGTGGCTGAACAGGGTCACGTGGGCTTTGTGTTCCTGTGACGTAGTGGCCTGTGGTTGGTTGCAGCTCTCCTAGACCAGTGGACGGGCTCCTACCCTCCTGACTCCCTCAGAGCACGGCGCCGTGAGGTTGCGTCTACATCCCTTTGCATTCTGTTCCCCAATAACCACCTATACTACTGTTTCTCTCTCTGAACTTCTTCTTTTCCATACTTCTATGCTTTGCAGTCAATTACCCATCTCTTCTGGCCCCTCGCAAGCGACATTCACTGTCCGCCAGTCGTATTACAATCTCCTGCTCTCAGATATTATTATGTACTAGCTTTGCAAGGTTTAGAGTCATAGATTTCATACTGTAGGGTGCTTTTCAATATTGCTTGTTCTCCTCCATTATTTAATGCTAGACTGTGGTGGGTATCTGTTGTCGTTGTCAGTGTTGTGTATACGGCTCGCTACAGCCTATACGACTTCGACGGTGCTGGGTAGCCTGGTGGCCAGCCCTTTTGGATATTTCCTTTGCGAGTGTAGCATTGTGCTGGCAGAGGGCTTTTGCCTACTCCTGCCAGTATATTGCTAGCTCTTTGCTTGACTTCTTGGGGAGCGTCAGGGCAAGACCAGGTACGAGAGACCTGGACTTACCAAGAGAGCCTCCCGGTCATTAACATAAGATAGGGAGATATCCTTAAGGGTGGCACTAGGCTAGGAGCATGCTTGGCTCTACCTAGTTTCCCATACCCTGATACCACAGCTAGACTTTATTAATAGAGAAGACAATACATACTTATTAACTCTTATCACGTGTGCTTTAGTATTATTCACGGTATTGTTTAGCCTAGGTTGTTGCGCAGGGCACAACCGTTGGTGGCTGTTACTTTATTTAAGGAAGTACTATTTTTGAGTTGCTGTTATTATTACTGTCACAGAGTTGTTGCATTCTCGTGTTTTCCATTACAGATGTCCTGCTTTTTGGTGTATTTAAGAGACACGTTTCATGTCCTGCCTCTTGCATTATTACAGTTCTATATTCTACGAGCATCTTAGAGCATCAGACGTTTGCAGAAGCTTCCAGGTCTGTTTGCTGTAGGACTAGACTTCAAGTGCTTTCATATAGCATTGAAGGGTTTTAATGTTGAGTTCAGACTAACATTAAACATAACGTAAGCATCTAATCTTTTATTAAATCTTGTCATAGTTTATTTAAGCTTTGTTAATACTTGAGAGCATTTTATTAACGTAATTACTTCTTGTTGTTTGCAGGCTTTGCCATTGCTGGAAAGCCTTAGTAGAGTACACTTATCCCTTGTTAATTGATACCCCGTTATCTAGTATATTAACGCTAGAGGGTTTATGTGTTTTGTTCACCGGCTTAATAGTTCAAGGGTTTGGAATTAGCGTACCGTTGTTGCATACTTAGCCTATATTGTAGTCCAATACTAAGTGCCCTTGTTTATTCAGTTGTGCCGGTCATAACACTGTACATCTAGTATAAAGTCTTCTAGCCATTCATCCTGATTATGCAGCCAATCCATGCAGGACCATTCCACCAGAATGCAGAACAACCCAGATGTTTAGCTGAAACACCTCTAGATAACAGATTGCTAGGATTTTCATTGGTGGACACGTACCAGAATTCTGCAGTCGGGACAAGAGACTATATTTCATCCACCCGTTTGGCGACATATACTGGGAGATTAATAGGGGCAACCATGGCTTTAGCGATTACCAGCTGATTATGCTCCGGGCTCATAAAGTAAATGAAAGTACTGTAAGCGGCACTACTAGCATCGCAAAAAGGCACGCAACTCCACCATATTTACAAATACAGACCTCCGTGGATAATTAAAGTCACAGCAGAGGCTCAGGTCTGAGTATAGTTTCGACCATTCAGCTTCACACTCTTCGGGTAGAGAATCGTCCCAAGCTAATTTCATCCTCCAAAGTTGCTGGAGGAAAATTCTTGACCTTGCAATACACCGAGAGGTTCGAACAATTTTGCCGACACTCGTAAACATTCTCTTTTGGTAGACAGAGGACTGGAGTCAAGTCTGGCACTGAAGGTCAAATAATCAGAGGCAGTTAACTAGAGCAGTCCCATAATTTTATCAACTTCTCGGTCTTTTGCAGCAACCCCATCCTGTTGCAGAAGATCCCCTAGTTCAGGACTATTAGTGGCCCCTTTTTTCAGGTGCAGATGTGCTTTTGACATGATTTTTGGGGCATCCCAGTACTGATTAATGACAGCACTCTCATCACAATCTGTCCCTTGGAGGTTGTCAATGTACAACCTCTTTTAACAGCTGCAATAACCTCAGGAGACTCCTGCACAGTAGACAATTGTTTGAGGATGGTGGCATTAAGTAGAAATTGTGAGCATGTAGCTCCGAATAACACCACACAAAACCTGTAGCATATAAAGGGGGAATTGAGGTCAGTAGCATCCCTATGCCAAAGGAAGCGTATATAGTCTTTGTCATCCTCATGAAGCTTCAGCATGAGTAAGGCCTTTTCAATATAACTGACAAATGCATATTGACCAACTCGGAACTGTAGTAGTACTTTAGCTAAATTGGGGCCCAAGGAGGGGCCAGTATAAAGACAGTCATTGAGACTGGGTTTGCCCTCCCCGGATTTAGCCGAGCAGTTAACCCGGGAACTGAGGGGAGACTCTTAAGAGTTCCCCCGGCGGACTGCGGGAAGACTCTTAAGAGTCAGAGAAAACAAAAATCGACTTTAAACATCGAATTTTTTTTATTTTTATTTTTTTTGCCCCTGGGCCATGCAAAATATCACTCCTCTACCTCCCCTCCTTCCCCACTTTCCTCCCCTCCTTCAGTTATCACCTATTTTCCCTGTTATTCCCTTATTCTGAGGTATATTTTCGTGCTAACATTAGCGAGTTGCAAGCAGGGCATTGTCATCAGTGTTAGCAAGCGAGTGCAAGAGAGAGAGAGAGAGTATCGATCGACTGTGTCTCAGTGGCCTTGGGGGAAATTGGCGGGAAAGCAGGTTGCCTCACCCATACATTATATAACTTGCGGCCTGTATCTCCAATTTTGACCATCCAAACGCTGTTTTCACTCGTTTTATTGTTGTTTCAGGTTAATACCTTTATAATCAACCCATAATAGGTGCGTATGGATAAGTATTAATGCTAGTTATGGTAAAATGAATATTTTAGTGATGGAAACAGCTCAAATACGTCAGCACAGGCGGACGTTTCTAATTACCCCCATGCGCACTTCTTAGGTTAAAAACCAATTCGGACAGGAGATGTTACACTGTCCTTTGTCACCCATGGTGCGCTAAATAGTGGCATGATTCAGCGATACCGAAAGGTGCCACCTCGATGAAGACCCGCCGCAGCTGATCCTCGAGGACATCCGAGTAGTGACTGCAGTAGTCAGGATTCTGGATTAATTTTCTCTGTAAACCCCTCAGACGGACTGCTGCGGGACCATATATATTTTTTTTTTCTATATTCTAACTACACCCTCTCGGGCATAGGCTGAGAGCCTGTACACTCCACCGCTGAACATGGTGAGGCCCGTGAGGTCTTCTTCCAGTCTAGGGAGTGAGCCATGCAAAGCACCCACTCACGGCCCGAAGCAACTCCATCTCTGAAGCCGCTTCGCCTCTGCACTTCACCGTCTCATCCCCCAGACTCGGACCCTCACTCTCAGAACGCCACCTATTGAGCAATTAACTCACTAGGCAATGCCCTCCTGTAGCATATTTTGAATATGTGAATATTCATACAATGCTATTTAATCAGGGAACAATGAGGGTATTTTTATGGCATTTCGGTGTGCTGTGGTAATGCACTGAAACTAGGTACAGCACAAATTCCATCCCAATAATATCTTCCCATTGACATATTGGGATTCGATACCGGGTCCATTGGACTACCAGTCCAGTGGCAAGACCACTCCGCCACACCTCCCTTATAGTTAGATAGGAGACGCTCCTTGTTACTATTCAAGGGTAATCTCGCCTCATACTGTTGCTCTTGGACTGAATAGGTTACTGTCTCCTCATACTTGGTTAGTGCCGTCTTGTTGTCCCTGGTGTCCTCCCTCGGAGTGTCCCGATGTGATCAAGATCCCACTGTTTGGATAACTCGTTCTGACATGGATTATAGTTCCCCGAGGAGATATACTGGTCCATCAGGGCGACCGCGACCTTCAAAATTTTTACCACTTCTTCTTGAGTATCGGATCGCTCAGCGTTGTAGCATCCTCTTAACGTGTACCTTAATTTGGTAGCAACAAAATTAGGTTGCCTTCCCGTTTGTAACCCGGTCACACCAAGTCAAAATACAGCAGTTGTCGGCCTCGACTAGCAAGTCCAACTGAACCGTTTGTGTCATGGATGGGTCTGCCAATTTGTAGCCCTTTTTCCGCAACCTTATTAGATCGACATCAAGGCTTTCAGACCCCTTATGATCTGGGAGTGAATCCACTACTATAGCTTGGAGCGGATAAAACCTTCTCCGTAATCAATATTTGAGCGATACTAATGGGTACTAACGACTTTGATGCGCTCCGGTAAGCCCATGTAATTCCAGCTCCTCAGTTCTTATCCTTTCATGCCGGATGGAGTGAAGAGTGGATTTAAGTGTATAGGTGTGCTGTGAGCATTGATCCAGTAGAGCTCATATCTTGACCATCTTATTGCACTCTCCATCTGTAGGCAGCATTACTGTAGGGAGAATAGTGCAGGTCTTATTTAAGACACTGACAAGCATAGTAGTCTTGGTCTTGGTCTTCACCTGCTTCTGGACCTGTTCGACAGGATCCTTTTTAGTTGCATCCCATTGTGGCTTAGCCAGACATAAAATATGGTAGTGCTTACCCCTGCAGAACTTTCAGTCGGGGATGTTGGGGCTGGTGCATCCATTGCTCCCATGTTCCGTTCCGACGAAAGACACCTGTTCCATAAATTCAACTGTTTCGCTTGTTTCACTTTTTAAACCCTAGTTTTGTGATTCTGGCATCTAAACCAGATATGACTACCAGAGCATAATTTACAAGTCTTACTTAAACCTGGCATATCCTGTAGTACGGCGAACAATGCTGAAGCGACTTGTGCATGCAAAACCGGTGTATGATCTGCACTACTCTCCAAGTTAAACACTTCCATCTGGTAGAACTGGACAAATTTTCCAAGTCTCTTTTAATGGAAAAGGCACTTTTTTCATTAAAATGACCACACAAGCTTCATGTAGAGTAAATTGTAGCGTTTCGATTGACCTTAGCGTACATTCAAAGGATGCATAATAGCTCTTCAGTTCCTCAATGTGATAAGAAGGAGTTAAGTTGCTAAGGCTGGTTACGTGTGCTACCTTGATACAGTCTTTCTGCCCATAGGTTTTCTGCAGTAATTCTACGGCTGGCAGATAGCTAGCGCCCTCTATGGCGAATCCTTCCACCAGTTGTCTAGCTTCGCCACTTAATTTCCCCCTCAGATATGTAAACTTCTGGATTTCACTCAACTCCTTGTTTATATGATCACTGCAGTGAAACATGTCCCAGAATCCCAACCAAAGGGTAGGATCATTATGAAATGTTGGTAGGGTGATCTTTGGTAATCGAATCCCAGTATTTCTGTTGGAGGTGGTTGAGGTATCTCCGGTTCAAGAGAGCTCTCTTTATTTTCTTGTTGAGACGAGCTACCACGTCACCAATTTCTTCCAAATATACACCATCCCTTTCAGTGTTGGCATAGTAGGCCTTGCCTGCTTTGTAGAGGTCCTCCATGCTGCGGCGACAGTCATTAAATTCGTCCAGTTGTCGTAAGACCGAGGATAATTTTGCTTCAACCGCTTCACTGGTTGCAGAGGTGAGAAATGCATCCAACTCTTGTGTAATCCGGGTAAGAACACTCTTAATACCGCCCTTCCTGCGTTTCATCTATTTGAGGGTAGATATTGTGGACGAAGTACGGAAAAAAAACACTGCACAAACTAGAAAATGTGTAAAAGGCAAAGATTTATAAATAAGATGCGAAACAGAGTAATAAATGCAAGCGATTAACGCCTATAACAAAGATGAATCAAAAGTTAAAGGCCATACCCATCATTATGATGAACCGTAGCACATGGGTTAATTATGATGAACCGCAGCAAATGGGTTAAATATATGCACCGCAGCAAATGGGTTAAATTAATCAATCGAAACAAACCCTTCAAAAGTCATATGGAAGAATTATCCTACCATTCCTAATGCATTAGAAAAGAAACTTTTACAGAATATAACCCAAACACCCATAACATTCCCACCTGTAAATCCTCTCACGACCATATGACGCAGAGGTTGCCAGATTAACAATAAGAAATAGAGTTCTCTCACTCTTATAATTACTGTACCTCTCCAAAATTAGTTTTCTGCCCACAGCTAACTCAAAGACAACTGCAGAGGTTAAAGTAACTAAACTAAAGGTTTCTAAATACCCCTGATGGTAACAAAGGCTTTAAAGTATCCCTAATAGGCTCAAAACTGCGTCAAGAACGTGAGAGGGTTAATTAAATACTAGAAAGAAATGCATATATGAATGTGTGTCCGGCCCCCCCTTGCTCTCCTACTGCTGCCCTAGTAGCTGCTCATCCGCCTATTGGGCCAGGGCCTCCTCGTTGCCACTGAAGGTATTACCTGCCAAGATGACTCCGGGGAACACTGGGGCCGGCTTCATAAAGTCTTCCTCGCCGACGCCACCCTCGCACGCACCGGTAGGGAAACCATGGCGGCTCATGGGTGACGACAAAAAGTACACACAACACGAAAAAACGGGCAAAAAAACTGGTCCAAAAGGGCGACAGTAGGCCTAATAAAGGGCAAGAAAGCAACAAAAAGAAGCAGAAGGAAGGAAAGTAAGAAAGGAAGGTATCTAAGGACCACTTTGTAGAGACGGTGGAAAATAAATATAAGATTATGTTAACTTTTGTGGACTGTATACAAAACTCCGTCAGTACAAGATTTTACTTACACTTTATATTAAATAGTTTAGTTGATAGCTCGAATAGTTAGGGAGAAAGTATAGAGCATTTGTGGCCACTACTTTAGAAATAAGAGGTTGACTTAGCTATGGAAGATGGTTAGGTGATTTAGGATGTAGGATTGTAGGTGTTGACGATTCGGGTCCGATAGCTAGATTGAGTCTACTGGAAAGTACAGACCCGCAGGTATCCACGATGCATGCGCGGAGATACGATAATAATACCGAAAGATCTAATCATCTATTGCAATGGCTATCGCAAAAATGGTGTGATTAGATGTATATGGATGGATTAAACTTACTAGATTCTAATTACTTAGAACCTGACTGACTGACTTAAATACATAAAGGCCAAAAAATGCTTATATTAATACGTTAGAAATAATCCAACAGTTGATCAGAAACTTATACTTTTTTTTGATGAACTCAATAGGCAATTAATATTCCGTATAGTAAATGGTTCTCGGTGTGAGTCGAAATAAGTTCAAATTAGAAGAGGCTGGATATCTACGATTACACAGTATGCATTTGCCTTTTAGAACTGTCTGTCAATTACCATTACAATCTATCTGTGTAGGCCCTATTCAAAGATTGACTTAACTCGACTTCGGTTTCAAGTTGCAATAACTATGAACTAAAAACAAAAACTTTACATTGGATAATGTACGTTATTATTCCTCCATTAACCCGGCAGCTGCAGGAATACTCTTAAGAGGTCTTACTGGGCAGCTGTGGGAAGACTCTTAAGATCCTAGGCCTAAAAAAACTATTTAAAACACCCCAGTGGTACTAAAAAATTTTTTAATTTGTGCTTAGGTGAGATAATTTCCCTCCATTACTTGTTACCACTCCTACAAATGTGTCTCCCCCCCCCCCCCTTTTTCCCCCTCCTCAATTATCAAGTATTTTCTCTATTATTCCCGATAACTATCAAGTATTTTCGTGGGAGAACGGGTGGGAGAGAAGGAGGATGGTGGACTGTAACTCTGACCCTCCAAGCCAGTCTGAAAGCTCCCCTGGCCTCTCAGTCCCACGCGAGACAAGAGAGAGTGAGGGAGTAAGTCTCTCAATGCTCAAGGCCTCTCTCAATGCTTGACCTTAGCGTACATTCAAAGGATGCATAATAGCTCTTCAGTTCCTCAATGTGATAAGGAGTTAAGTTGCTAAGGTTGGTTACGTGTGCTACCTTGATACAGTCTTTCTGCCCATAGGTTTTCTGCAGTAATTCTACGGCTGGCAGATAGCTAGCGCCCTCTATGGCGAATCCTTCCACCAGTTGTCTAGCTTCGCCACTTAATTTCCCCCTCAGATATGTAAACTTCTGGATTTCACTCAACTCCTTGTTTATATGATCACTGCAGTGAAACATGTCCCAGAATCCCAACCAAAGGGTAGGATCATTATGAAATGTTGGTAGGGTGATCTTTGGTAATCGAATCCCAGTATTTCTGTTGGAGGTGGTTGAGGTATCTCCGGTTGAAGAGAACTTTCTTTATTTTCTTGTTGAGACGAGCTACCACGTCACCAATTTCTTCCAAATATACACCATCCCTTTCAGTGTTGGCATAGTAGGCCTTGTCTGCTTTGTAGAGGTCCTCCATGCTGCGGGGACAGTCATTAAATTCGTCCAGTTGTCGTAAGACCGAGGATAATTTTGCTTCAACCGCTTCACTGGTTGCAGAGGTGAGAAATGCATCCAACTCTTGTGTAATCCGGGTAAGAACACTCTTAATACCGCCCTTCCTGCGTTTCATCTATTTGAGGGTAGATATTGTGGACGAAGTACGGAAAAAAAAACACTGCACAAACTAGAAAATGTGTAAAAGGCAAAGATTTATAAATAAGATGCGAAACAGAGTAATAAATGCAAGCGATTAACGCCTATAACAAAGATGAATCAAAAGTTAAAGGCCATACCCATCATTATGATGAACCGTAGCACATGGGTTAATTATGATGAACCGCAGCAAATGGGTTAAATATATGCACCGCAGCAAATGGGTTAAATTAATCAATCGAAACAAACCCTTCAAAAGTCATATGGAAGAATTATCCTACCATTCCTAATGCATTAGAAAAGAAACTTTTACAGAATATAACCCAAACACCCATAACATTCCCACCTGTAAACCCTCTCACGACCATATGACGCAGAGGTTGCCAGATTAACAATAAGAAATAGAGTTCTCTCACTCTTATAATTACTGTACCTCTCCAAAATTAGTTTTCTGCCCACAGCTAACTCAAAGACAACTGCAGAGGTTAAAGTAACTAAACTAAAGGTTTCTAAATACCCCTGATGGTAACAAAGGCTTTAAAGTATCCCTAATAGGCTCAAAACTGCGTCAAGAACGTGAGAGGGTTAATTAAATACTAGAAAGAAATGCATATATGAATGTGTGTCCGGCCCCCCTTGCTCTCCTACTGCTGCCCTAGTAGCTGCTCATCCGCCTATTGGGCCAGGGCCTCCTCGTTGCCACTGAAGGTATTACCTGCCAAGATGACTCCGGGGAACACTGGGGCCGGCTTCATAAAGTCTTCCTCGCCGACGCCACCCTCGCACGCACCGGTAGGGAAACCATGGCGGCTCATGGGTGACGACAAAAAGTACACACAACACGAAAAAACGGGCAAAAAAACTGGTCCAAAAGGGCGACAGTAGGCCTAATAAAGGGCAAGAAAGCAACAAAAAGAAGCAGAAGGAAGGAAAGTAAGAAAGGAAGGTATCTAAGGACCACTTTGTAGAGACGGTGGAAAAAAAATATAAGATTATGTTAACTTTTGTGGACTGTATACAAAACTCCGTCAGTACAAGATTTTACTTACACTTTATATTAAATAGTTTAGTTGATAGCTCGAATAGTTAGGGAGAAAGTATAGAGCATTTGTGGCCACTACTTTAGAAATAAGAGGTTGACTTAGCTATGGAAGATGGTTAGGTGATTTAGGATGTAGGATTGTAGGTGTTGACGATTCGGGTCCGATAGCTAGATTGAGTCTACTGGAAAGTACAGACCCGCAGGTATCCACGATGCATGCGCGGAGATACGATAATAATACCGAAAGATCTAATCATCTATTGCAATGGCTATCGCAAAAATGGTATGATTAGATGTATATGGATGGATTAAACTTACTAGATTCTAATTACTTAGAACCTGACTGACTGACTTAAATACATAAAGGCCAAAAAATGCTTATATTAATACGTTAGAAATAATCCAACAGTTGATCAGAAACTTATACTTTTTTTGATGAACTCAATAGGCAATTAATATTCCGTATAGTAAATGGTTCTCGGTGTGAGTCGAAATAAGTTCAAATTAGAAGAGGCTGGATATCTACGATTACACAGTATGCATTTGCCTTTTAGAACTGTCTGTCAATTACCATTACAATCTATCTGTGTAGGCCCTATTCAAAGATTGACTTAACTCGACTTCGGTTTCAAGTTGCAATAACTATGAACTAAAAACAAAAACTTTACATTGGATAATGTACGTTATTATTCCTCCATTAACCCGGCAGCTGCAGGAATACTCTTAAGAGGTCTTACTGGGCAGCTGTGGGAAGACTCTTAAGATCCTAGGCCTAAAAAAACTATTTAAAACACCCCAGTGGTACTAAATTTTTTTTTAATTTGTGCTTAGGTGAGATAATTTCCCTCCATTACTTGTTACCACTCCTACAAATGTGTCTCCCCCCCCCCCTTTTTCCCCCTCCTCAATTATCAAGTATTTTCTCTATTATTCCCGATAACTATCAAGTATTTTCGTGGGAGAACGGGTGGGAGAGAAGGAGGATGGTGGACTGTAACTCTGACCCTCCAAGCCAGTCTGAAAGCTCCCCTGGCCTCTCAGTCCCACGCGAGACAAGAGAGAGTGAGGGAGTAAGTCTCTCAATGCTCAAGGCCTCTCTCAATGCTTGACCTTAGCGTACATTCAAAGGATGCATAATAGCTCTTCAGTTCCTCAATGTGATAAGGAGTTAAGTTGCTAAGGTTGGTTACGTGTGCTACCTTGATACAGTCTTTCTGCCCATAGGTTTTCTGCAGTAATTCTACGGCTGGCAGATAGCTAGCGCCCTCTATGGCGAATCCTTCCACCAGTTGTCTAGCTTCGCCACTTAATTTCCCCCTCAGATATGTAAACTTCTGGATTTCACTCAACTCCTTGTTTATATGATCACTGCAGTGAAACATGTCCCAGAATCCCAACCAAAGGGTAGGATCATTATGAAATGTTGGTAGGGTGATCTTTGGTAATCGAATCCCAGTATTTCTGTTGGAGGTGGTTGAGGTATCTCCGGTTGAAGAGAACTTTCTTTATTTTCTTGTTGAGACGAGCTACCACGTCACCAATTTCTTCCAAATATACACCATCCCTTTCAGTGTTGGCATAGTAGGCCTTGTCTGCTTTGTAGAGGTCCTCCATGCTGCGGGGACAGTCATTAAATTCGTCCAGTTGTCGTAAGACCGAGGATAATTTTGCTTCAACCGCTTCACTGGTTGCAGAGGTGAGAAATGCATCCAACTCTTGTGTAATCCGGGTAAGAACACTCTTAATACCGCCCTTCCTGCGTTTCATCTATTTGAGGGTAGATATTGTGGACGAAGTACGGAAAAAAAACACTGCACAAACTAGAAAATGTGTAAAAGGCAAAGATTTATAAATAAGATGCGAAACAGAGTAATAAATGCAAGCGATTAACGCCTATAACAAAGATGAATCAAAAGTTAAAGGCCATACCCATCATTATGATGAACCGTAGCACATGGGTTAATTATGATGAACCGCAGCAAATGGGTTAAATATATGCACCTCAGCAAATGGGTTAAATTAATCAATCGAAACAAACCCTTCAAAAGTCAAATGGAAGAATTATCCTACCATTCCTAATGCATTAGAAAAGAAACTTTTACAGAATATAACCCAAAGACCCATAACATTCCCACCTGTAAACCCTCTCACGACCATATGACGCAGAGGTTGCCAGATTAGCAATAAGAAATAGAGTTCTCTCACTCTTATAATTACTGTACCTCTCCAAAATTAGTTTTCTGCCCACAGCTAACTCAAAGACAACTGCAGAGGTTAAAGTAACTAAACTAAAGGTTTCTAAATACCCCTGATGGTAACAAAGGCTTTAAAGTATCCCTAATAGGCTCAAAACTGCGTCAAGAACGTGAGAGGGTTAATTAAATACTAGAAAGAAATGCATATATGAATGTGTGTCCGGCCCCCCCTTGCTCTCCTACTGCTGCCCTAGTAGCTGCTCATCCGCCTATTGGGCCAGGGCCTCCTCGTTGCCACTGAAGGTATTACCTGCCAAGATGACTCCGGGGAACACTGGGGCCGGCTTCATAAAGTCTTCCTCGCCGACGCCACCCTCGCACGCACCGGTAGGGAAACCATGGCGGCTCATGGGTGACGACAAAAAGTACACACAACACGAAAAAACGGGCAAAAAAACTGGTCCAAAAGGGCGACAGTAGGCCTAATAAAGGGCAAGAAAGCAACAAAAAGAAGCAGAAGGAAGGAATGTAAGAAAGGAAGGTATCTAAGGACCACTTTGTAGAGACGGTGGAAAGAAAATATAAGATTATGTTAACTTTTGTGGACTGTATACAAAACTCCGTCAGTACAAGATTTTACTTACACTTTATATTAAATAGTTTAGTTGATAGCTCGAATAGTTAGGGAGAAAGTATAGAACATTTGTGGCCACTACTTTAGAAATAAGAGGTTGACTTAACTATGTAAGATGGTTAGGTGATTTAGGATGTAGGATTGTAGGTGTTGACGATTCGGGTCCGATAGCTAGATTGAGTCTACTGGAAAGTACAGACCCGCAGGTATCCACGATGCATGCGCGGAGATACGATAATAATACCGAAAGATCTAATCATCTATTGCAATGGCTATCGCAAAAATGGTATGATTAGATGTATATGGATGGATTAAACTTACTAGATTCTAATTACTTAGAACCTGACTGACTGACTTAAATACATAAAGGCCAAAAAATGCTTATATTAATAGGGTAGAAATAATCCAACAGTTGATCAGAAACTTATACTTTTTTTTGATGAGCTCAATAGGCAATTAATATTCCGTATAGTAAATGGTTCTCGGTCTGAGTCGAAATAAGTTCAAATTAGAAGAGGCTGGATATCTACGATTACACAGTATGCATTTGCCTTTTAGAACTGTCTGTCAATTACCATTACAATCTATCTGTGTAGGCCCTATTCAAAGATTGACTTAACTCGACTTCGGTTTCAAGTTGCAATAACTATGAACTAAAAACTTTACATTGGATAATGTACGTTATTATTCCTCCATTAACCCGGCAGCTGCAGGAATACTCTTAAGAGGTCCTACTGGGCGGCTGTGGGAAGACTCTTAAGATCCTAGGCCTAAAAAAACTATTTAAAACACCCCAGTGGCACTCAATTTTTTTTTAATTTGTGCTTAGGTGAGATAATTTCCCTCCATTACTTGCTACCACTCCTACAAATGTGTCCCCCCCCCTTTCCCTTCCTCCCCCCCCCCCCCCCCCTTTTCCCCCCTCCTCAATTATCAAGTATTTTCTCTATTATTCCCGATAACTATCAAGTATTTTCGTGGGAGAACGGGTGGGAGAGAAGGAGGATGGTGGACTGTAACTCTGACCCTCCAAGCCAGTCTGAAAGCTCTCCTGGCCTCTCAGTCCCATGCGAGACAAGAGAAAGTGAGGGAGTAAGTCTCTCAATGCTCAAGGCCAGATTACGACCGCGGGGCTAAAATGTACAATTTTCACCAGCCAATTGCTGTTACCAATTGTTTTATTGCTTTCCCATGTTCATATGTTCATATTAAAAGTAAAATAGGCGCATATGGATAAGTATTAATTATATATATGATAAATTTACGATTTTAGTGAGGAATGGATCAGAATACCTTCGCACCGCGCGGGCACATTTAAATACCATAGCTGCGCAGTTAAGAGGTTAATAAATATCACGCGCAATCGATAGATTATTAAAATAATGCAATTTCCTTTGTTAACAGAATAATTTCCAAATGGGCAGGTCTTTTTACCTTTCTCCTAACTATTGCTTAAGCTAAATTAGAATAAACACAACCCTAATTACAAACCCGCATAGGTTGCAGGTATTTTTACTGTAATGCCCTAATCCTTTGCTTTGAGTCTGATTTCTCTGCTCCTTGATATACCTAGTCTGTTTCGGCAGTAGCGGGTTAAACCTCTCGCTCTCGATTATATAAGCTAAGATTTACTCTCGAAAAGTCTTAGGAAATCACTACACACATTTAACTGCTAATTATCTGGCTAACAGATCCTAACGCTAGTACTATCTTATCGTTTTCGCATTACTAACCAATTGAAAGCTAGCATTCAACTCTGTATATATTATATTACATAATTTTAGAAGTCTTCATCTATAGTAAGTCTTTTTATTGTCTCTGCCCAAGAAGGCACATCCATTTTGATGGAGATGACCCTGTACTCTTAATCAAACACCTCGTCTTTCTCAGTAACTGATTCTTGCTGTGGATGGCTTGCGATGAGGTATGAAAGAGGTCTATATGAGTGCACGTTCTGGGATACTTGAGGTGGATAGGAGCGAAGGCAGACTTGCTAACATTCTCCTTCGGTGCTGAATATGGCTCTTCCACAGTGCTTGGATGGCCCGGCGGTTTCCCTGTCATAATCCCTCCATGGTGGTTGGAAAGGAAAGGAGGTTGGATGTGAGCGCCGCTGGGGAGATGTTCTCCTGCCTCTACCATGTCACAAAGTCAAGTCCCAGGCCACGCCCTCCTCCTTATTTACCAGGGCATCATGCCAGGCGGCTCGCTGATTAGTCAAGCCGGCTGGGTGAGTGAACAGGTAGCTGCGCGGCAGCTTTGATTTTGTCGCTTCCCCTCTTCAAATTTTATTTCACTCCACTAGTACCCCAGCAATGTATATCCCACATTTTTAATTGGCTGATGGGACTATGAGGCTGTTACAGTGGAAATATGATGCTTTTTGCCGGGATATATAGTGCGGGAGGTAAATGAGAGCAAGTTAGAAGTTAGCCGATCTCCTTACTGTTTAATTTGAATGTCGGCAGCATCAAAGGCAGGCCGCTGATTGACTGCTGTTCTGGGGAGGTTTTGGTTATATTCTTGAAACTTTTTTCTAGCATTTTCCTGGGCAAATGCTAATCGGTCCCCACCATTTTTACTTCACCATCCCCAGCTTCTTTATTAAGGCGAGCTCCCGATCGCCACATCACCTTTCCTATATAACCCCTCTGTTCTGGTTTCCAGTGAATTCTACCACCATACTGTACCAGAGAAGTGTGTAGTTGTCTTACTGGGTTTGGTGAGGTAATGCTGTGCGAGCCAAGAGTGACTTCTCGATGTTTGAAGAGCCCTTGTCGTGTCCATACGGATTCCACCCTCTGCCCTTTCCCACTCACAATTGCTATCAGGCGACGGAGCGTATACTCTGGATTGCTTGGGAGAGGCATGTTACTTTCGGACTGACACAGATTATCTGTGGGTGTCCTTTTTATATCAGATTCCAGGTATCTGATTGGTGGACGGCTAACATGGTTACTATGGGTAATCGTTTCAAGTTGCTTATTATTTTTACAGCTCTTGCGAACTTCTTTCTCTAGGCTTGTCTTTCCATTGGCTTGTGTATTCTTTTGTTATTGTTCAACATGGTGAGTCAGTCTGACCGGATTTAATGATCTTTATCTGTCTTTCTGTGCTGTTATGACTTATTTGGGCGTTTGTGATGTGATTTTTTTCATCTGATTTGATTGGCCAGGTTTCTGAGTCTTCTTCCTTCCCATCAGTATCTGTCTCGTCATCGGGAAAATTGAATCTCCTACTTGTTCTGAACTAATCTTTCCTCGATCGCCAGACCTGTAGAGACTGCGAGGCTCACTGGGTTCTTCCTCCCACCCAGACCCGGTCCACTCGTCGTCTCTCTCTAATTCATCGTCTATCGAGGAGTCTAATTCTAGTTCAGATCCAGAGTTAAGCTTCCCTCTATTTCAGGATTGATAAAAACTGGAAGACATTCTTGACAACAATTTCTAGCATTTTCCTGGGCAAATGCTGATCGATGATTGGTCCTCACCACTTTTACTTCAATAGTAACAAACATATTATATATCAAATTAGGAATCTACTATATTGGGGTTTGTAATTGATGATTAACACCTAACGAGCGGCCTAGGCGGTAATTTATATGTACCGCCCAGCGGGGTGTTTTTACCCTAAATAGGGTTGTTTACATGATCATTTTCATGCCTAAATAAGACCCAGACCGTAAAACAAGTATCTATTCCTGAAAGGGCATAAACAGAGCTTTAAAATGACACCCCAACCATCCTTGTATGACCGCTAGTTTTCTTGCAATGATCGCGCAACACGAGTGCAAAAACCATGTAATTAGGTAGTTTCCCTACATAATTCCCTGTGTAGCGAGTGCGTGAGGGTGGGGGAGGGTGGGATTCATGTCAGTAGGTCCACCCCGGTGGTCTGGAGCAGTCATACGCTTGCTACTCTCCTGCCACCACTTTTCTCTCTCTCTCAGCAACATTACGTGCTGAAAATGGCACACGACATAAGTTGTGAACTGCCACATAATCCAAATTTCTTTCACACGACATAAGTTGCGCGCCGCTAATAAAGGGTTAATGTTAAGAACGGGGTGTTACTTATATATATATATATATATATATATATATATATATTGTTACGGCTGGATCGGCAATACATATTCGGGATTCTTGATCGTAGGACAGAAATGGCTTAAGTGACAACGACACGCTCGATTCCAGTCCCAAATACTATATGCTCCAGACAACAAAAGCACCAACGCCCTACAGAGTTATCGTCTACGGTAACGAGGTACCTTAACTCGGCGAAAGTGTACAACAGGGGTAGGCTATGAGGCTAAACTCCCTCAGACATTTATAGGTTACGTTATTACTAAAGAAATGCAATACTCAAGAAACTACGTTAATATTAAGCCTCTAATAATGTAGAATAGAAGCAGGCTAAAGGTATGACAGTGAAATGCTAAATGACAAATGTACACGCCTACTTGAAAGCGCGTGCACTACACTAACTGTCCCCTACTAACATGCACTAGCATGTAGCATACAAGATGTTCATGATCCAGTAGATACCTAATAATACACATGGGAGGAACATAAACAGTAGTCACTTATTATAATAATGAATCTATACTTGGAATAACTAAAAGGTTGCAGGCAACAGTACTGAGCCGGTAGCCTACTACCGCATAGGCTACTTCGCTTCTCTCACTCTGTCTCCCCTCCGAGTCCGTATGCGCCCTACGCAACAGAACTCCGGACACAGCAGCAAAACGACAGTGCAGTTAATTGATACATGAAAGTATTAATAGTGTTGTCTTGTGTGTGAGTAATGTGTATTGTAAAGTGTTATAGATATATACTTAAAGAGAGCTGCAATGCATAGTAAAATAAAGATATATCCCACTCATCATCCCCATGTGTTCTAGCTAGCAGGCCAAGTCACAGGAACAACGAGTCCCAGCACCGAAAGCGAGAACCAAGGAGAAGACTGTAGAGAACACAAGGACAGATAAATTACGTTACTCTACTATACCGGCACTACGAGCGAGCTGTAGTCTCGGGTGCTACACTCGCTCCTGGCTCGGTATGCAAATCAAGGCTAAGTCCTCGTCCCTCTACAGACAACTCCTGGGCATGGTCGGGCTCTTACACATGGCACCAGTCTAGTCACAAATGGGATGATGAGCAGGGCATATAACTCGTGAACATGTAGAACGTTCACCAACTATCCTCATCAAGAAGATCGCTGTTCACATTAACCCCTTAAATCTAATACATGTAAATATATGCTTGTCCTAAGAGTAATACGAGAGGTGAGTGCTGAAACTCCTTTAGGACCTCAAGGGAAGGTTATGCATTTAAATAGAGAGAAGAATGAAATGAGAGTAATGTCGTCAGAGAGAAAGAGTGCAACCGTGAGAAGTGGGGAGAGAGAGCAAGGGATGTTAGAATCTCAAAGGTTCTAGGCAACCTAGTCCAGGAACACACAGCCAACCTCCAGGCAGTGTGCTGTACGACAACATGGGCCCAGCCCAGGCAGGCAACAATGGACTACCAACCCTATCGCGCCTAGCTATAAGGGCAAGGCTGCCAACCAGTCCATACGTCTGGCAACCACCCGGCCGGCAGCGCGGCGTGTTGCTACCCTCTTGCTCTGAAGCCCAACTCACTCTCTCTCTCTAAATTCCCATTATCCTATCTATCAACTTCTCTATTGATACTACATATTAAATGGAAGGTCTCGACATGGCTTAAAACAAAACCCACCACTGGTTAGCACATGACGAGACCTTTGCAGAGATACAAAGAACATAGTTATAAGTTGTCACACTCAATATACATAGCGGCTGACGGTAGCCAGATCACGGGCGGTACAGTGGAGTACCAAGGAGTACAATCAGGTTGCGTTGCCCAGCACTGGGGTGCGTCACAGCCCCCCCAAGATTTTAGATAATCGACCTTAGAAGCATTATCAAAATCTGACAGGCAACCAACCGACCTGCTACCCTTAGCTGCCACTAATTGCAAAAGGTGCGCAACAACTGAAGTGTGAATTATACATAAAACACAATATTGCATGCATCATGCTACAACAATAAAGACTTACAAAACTAAAAAAAAAAGAGTTTTCTCGTTTATTTTATTGTTTTATAATCTTTTTGGACGGCGTTATGATAGCCTAATTTTACTCCTGCTCAACCCCCACACCGTGCACGACTATCTTGGATCATCAACCCTTGATAGACAATCTGCTATCACGTTCTCACTCCCGGCAATATGCTGAATGTTGAGATTATACTCTTGGAGCATTAGGGACCACCTGGTCAACCGCATATTCCGATTGTGAAACTGATTTAGGAATTTCAAGGGATGATGGTCCGTATAAATCGTCACTACCGGGTCGTAGGCTGGAACATAAACTTCGAAATGTTTGAGCGACAAAACGATAGCCAGAAGCTCCTTCTCTATAGTCGAGTAATTCCTTTGTGCCGAATTAAACTAGCGAGAAAAGAAGCTCACTGGGTGTTCCAAGCCCTCGGAATCAGTCTGCAGTAACACTGCCCCGGCACCCACACCGCTGGCATCAGTCGCCAGCTGAAAACTCCTGGAGAAGTCTGGGGCCCTCAAAATCGGATGTGTACACAGCAGGTGCTTGACTAGGTCGAAAGCCCTCTGACACTCCGCAGCCCAACAGAACTTCACTGACTTCGACAGTAGATCAGTTAACGGTGCTAAGACAGTAGAGTATCCCCGGATGAAGCGCCTATAATAGCCTATCATACCTAGGAACCGCATGACCTGGCGCTTAGTGGTGGGCCTGGGAAACATATTGATAGCCTGTATCTTGCTCAGGGGGGGGCACACCCGGCCTAACCCGACCACAAAGCCAAGATACTGCACAGTAGCCTTTACAAACTCGCACTTCCTCAGGTTCACCACCAGCCCAGCATCGTGCAACTTCCTAAACAGGGTCTCTAAGTGCCTTAGGTGATTTTCAAAATCGTCATCATATACTATCACATCATCAAGGTAGACCGTGCAGTTAGGGATTTCGTCACAAATATCGTTCATCAGGTTTTGAAACGTGGCAGGTGCGTTCTTAAGCCCATAAGGCATTACGTTACATTGGTAGGTCTTGCCATCTACCACAAAACCACAAACTTGCTTAGCTCGGTCCGACAGGGGTACTTGCCAGTAGCCTTTTACAAGATCAATTTTAGTAAGGTACTTTGCATTCCCTATCTTGTCCACGCTGTCGTCAACTCGAGGCAAAGGGTAAGGGTTGGTAGTGGTCAAGCCATTTAGCCTACGAAAATCTATGCAGAACCGCACCTTGCCATCAGGTTTTGGCTGCAACGTGACGGGTGATGTCCACTTCACATAACCTTCAGTGATCATCCCTCTCTCAACCATGTACTTTAACTCCTCCCGTAAAGCTGGCAACTTTACCGGGGGCACACAGTAGGGCACTGACTTGAAGGGCACATTATCACCGACGTCCACGTCGTGCGTTACCTGAGTAGTGAGACCTGGGTGTTCGGCGAAAACAGAGGGGTATGACCTGAACAGGCCTAGGACAGCAGCACCCTGGTGCTCAGGCAGGTGACTTACAGCTTGCCTAGCCTCTTGTTCAGTATTCCCCGCCCACTGTTCCGCGGAAATGACACAGTCCCAGCTATCCTCCTCAGCAGCATGACTGTCCCCACCTCCTTCTCCACCCTGGCCGCTGCAGGCCAGCACAGGGACAGTGAGAGGCTCTGAGGGGCGTCTCACATACTCTTTCATGAGGTTAACATGACATAACTGATGTTTTTTCCTACGGTCAGGTGTTGCAACGAGATAATCAAGGTCGGACAGTTTCTTAGCCACCACATACGGCCCAATGAACTTGGCAGAAAGGGGGTGTCCAGGCAAAGGTAAAAGCAACATTACCTCCTGACCCACCGAAAACTCCCGAAGCTTCACCTTGGCGTCATACTGGTGCTTCATGACCGCCTGTGCATTAACCAAGTTATTACCTGCCGCTGCCATGCAACCTATAAGTCTCTCCCGGCTCTCAAGGACATATTTAAGTACAGACCCCGGCTTCTCTTCGCCCTCCCAGATCTCTTTCACCATACTTAAAGGTCCTCTCACATTATGGCCAAAGACTAGCTGATTTGGACTGAACCCCAGGCTCTCTCCTGGGACTTCACGTGCAGCGAACAGAACATACGGCAGACCCAAATCCCAATCAGTGTCATGTTCTGCACAGTAACAGCGTAGCATACTCTTCAGGGTCGAGTGCCACCGCTCCAAGACTCCCTGACTCTCGGGATGGTAGGCTGACGACACTACAGAACATATACCGTGCAACTGAAGGGTTTGCTTGAACAATTTGGATGTAAAATTGCTCCCCTGGTCTGACTGCACCTCACGTGGAAATCCATAACGGGAACAGAACAATAATAAGTTTTTAACAACTGCCTTTGCCGAGCCGTTTCTCATGGGGTATGCGTCCGGGTATCTCGTAGCCACATCCATGATTGTCAACAGGAATTTATTGCCACTACTAGTAGGCGGGAAAGGGCCAACCAAATCTACTACAACTTTGCTGAACGGAGGCCCGGTGACAGGTATGGGAAACAAAGGTGCCTTCGGGATTGTCTGGTTAGGCTTCCCCGTTGTCTGGCAGGTCGCACACCCAGCCACCCATGCACAGACATCAGCCTTGACCCCAGGCCACCAGAAAAACCTGCCCAATGCCGCCAATGTTTTTGTTACCCCCAAATGACCCGCCACCGGCACATCATGCGCCAGACACAATAAGGACTCTCTATACTTATTTGGAACAACCACCTGGTCTACTACCCTCGCACCGCCCTCCCACTTCGATTTGGGGTCTAAAAATCTGCGGTACAATATCCTGTTGAGCCTAAAGAAATCTCCCGGCTTCGCATCCCCATCTTCCTCCAACTCTATGGCACCATTGCTATAACGAGCTAGGCTAGCGTCTTGCAGCTGCTGCTCACTTATGTCCCCGGGCGTCAATGCATCAAGATGGTTTTGTAATAAGACATTACCCCGGCTAGTAGGCTCTACTGCCTTAGTGGCTCTCGCTACAGCTCTTGCCTCACGCGAAGTCTTACCCAACTCTGCCTTGTTACACACCATCTCTGGGCCAGAGTCAACTCCCGTGTTTATTATAGGTCCAAGTACCGAATCACCGAGAAGTGCAGCAGAATCAATGTCCCTTTTCCTGCCCTTAGCAACCTTCTCCTGATCCTTCCTCCACTGTCCCCGAGGTTGAGTGCTAGGCTGTGCAGGAGCCGCAGAGCGAGATCGGGTTACCACACAGGCCATCTCATCCTGTTGGCACCTCCCAACCCATTCCCGATTCTCACCATCCACGTCGGCCGCCCTCTCGGCAACGACTAAGGGTGGAGTCCCGGAAGTGGGCACCGCAAAGTCGTTGCCGAGAAGAAGGTCGACGCCCTCAACTGGCAAACACTCAACGATCCCTACATCCAGCTCCCTGCACACCTCTCCCACTCTCAACTCCAACCTCACAAGTGGGTATGACCTCGTAGCATTTATACCCTGCACCACAACAACTCTGGCCGCATTTATCGGTTTCCCTGTGAAGTTCCTCAACAAAGTTTGCGAAGCCCCCGTATCCCTCAACAAGTCAACCCTCCGTAGTTCACTCCCCCAGCTCACAAACCCGTGTCCCCGATGGCTACAGAAAGTGTCCCGGACAGGTGTCGAGCCTTCCGTACGCTTCTTTACCGCGTGTGCCTCAGCTGCTGACAACCTACCCCGGGCAGTTGCTGCAGCCTTCAGAGACACACCGATGCTGTGAACCAATGACACCGGCTTAGCGGGAGTGTTACTAGGGCACTCACGTGAATAATGGCCTAGCTTCTGACATTTGTAACATTTCACATCCCCAATGGGCTTCTTCCCTTGTGCGGGCGAAGAAGGGGCCTGACCTTTAGTAAACGGGAGAGGCTTGTGTTTGTAGGTGTTATTAGGTGCAATGCTTTTAGTGTGGTTATGTGTGTCATAGGATTTGTTATTATCGAAAACTCTGGTGGGTGGGGTATAGCGCCCCTTCTGCCCTGACTCAGCCCTCTGAGTGGCACCGCAACCACGAATCAATGATAATCTGAGGTCTGCCATCTTGGCAGCCTCCTCTACTGTCTTGGGACATTTTTCCTTAATGTTCAGCGTTAGATTGGTTCCAGTACATTTGTAAAACTGTTCCAGATAGAAAAGTTGCTTAATTTCCTCAGCCGACTCTGCGTGCTCGGACCGAAACCAGTTATTACATGCATCTGTTAAGTCCCGTGCGTGCTCCATAAAACTGACGTCGCTCTTCTTATTCACGCCACGGAACTTCAATCTATAAGTTTCGGGTTGCAGTTCGTAGGCCCGGAGCACAGCCTCCTTCACCAGTCCATACACGACACTCTCGTCCAGTGACAGTGCATCGTAGGCTTTCAACCCCTTACCCACTAGACGTGATGAAACTAATGCTGCCCATTTAACCTCCGGCCAGTCATACTCACGACACTTCTTTTCGAAACGAGCAAAAAACTCAGTCACTGCTGTCTCATCAAATGCGGGTACTAACTTAATTAAATGCGAAAGTGAGTCTGTAACCCGGTGCCCACCACCGAGATGACGCCCCGTGGTCTCTACTCTAGACTTCTCGACATCCATTTCAGCCTGGTACCTGGTTGCATCCTGATTGGCTTGGATTCTAGCAACCTCCATGCGTTCTATACTAGCCTGTTGTATCTGAGTCTCCTGCAGCTTAAACTTAGCTAGTTCTAGCTGAAATAACATCTCAGGAGACAGGCCTGGGGGGGGAGAGCACAAAATGGGGGATCCACACCGAGACGTGTTTACGGGTAAGCCAGCTTGCCATTGAGAACCCTCCTGCTGCATCGTGCTAAGACTCGCTGGCTGAGGGCCCAGCTCAGGGGTAGAGTGGAATGGAGGCTTGGAGGGAACCCCCCAAGACCCCAGTCCACCCACCGCCCCATCGCCATCACCCAACAAACATGCCACCAAATTCTTCTTGGGCCAACTGTCAGGACAGTCCCGCCCCAAAACCGTGGCTAAACAGCGAAGACCGTAACAATCAATAGCCTGCAGGCGCTGTTCGGTCAAAGGTGTCTGCAAAAATGCCCGGGCATCCCTCTCTCCACTTATAACACTCCCCTCCCTAAATATCTGCTGTACTTGCTGGTCACTAGGCTGTACCGTGTTATCCTCCCCCGTAAATGATGAGTCATTAGACATAGTGCTGGTTATACAATTGCTGTTCATAAACAAAAAAAGTGCTTATTACTAATTGCAGTCTCGACTCACAAAATGTTAAAGATGCTTGAATGACTCTACTCTAGACACCTAACGAAACAATCTGCAAGTCCACCAATACAATAATGACACAATAAAAATTCCTCCAATATGCAAGAAAATTCTAGCCAGCTCTACTAGGTAGCATAGAATAGTTCTCCAAAAAACATGTGATAGGATACTACTGAATCTTGTGCAAGGTCGCCATTTTGTTACGGCTGGATCGGCAATACATATTCGGGATTCTTGATCGTAGGACAGAAATGGCTTAAGTGACAACGACACGCTCGATTCCAGTCCCAAATACTATATGCTCCAGACAACAAAAGCACCAACGCCCTACAGAGTTATCGTCTACGGTAACGAGGTACCTTAACTCGGCGAAAGTGTACAACAGGGGTAGGCTATGAGGCTAAACTCCCTCAGACATTTATAGGTTACGTTATTACTAAAGAAATGCAATACTCAAGAAACTACGTTAATATTAAGCCTCTAATAATGTAGAATAGAAGCAGGCTAAAGGTATGACAGTGAAATGCTAAATGACAAATGTACACGCCTACTTGAAAGCGCGTGCACTACACTAACTGTCCCCTACTAACATGCACTAGCATGTAGCATACAAGATGTTCATGATCCAGTAGATACCTAATAATACACATGGGAGGAACATAAACAGTAGTCACTTATTATAATAATGAATCTATACTTGGAATAACTAAAAGGTTGCAGGCAACAGTACTGCGCCGGTAGCCTACTACCGCATAGGCTACTTCGCTTCTCTCACTCTGTCTCCCCTCCGAGTCCGTATGCGCCCTACGCAACAGAACTCCGGACACAGCAGCAAAACGACAGTGCAGTTAATTGATACATGAAAGTATTAATAGTGTTGTCTTGTGTGTGAGTAATGTGTATTGTAAAGTGTTATAGATATATACTTAAAGAGAGCTGCAATGCATAGTAAAATAAAGATATATCCCACTCATCATCCCCATGTGTTCTAGCTAGCAGGCCAAGTCACAGGAACAACGAGTCCCAGCACCGAAAGCGAGAACCCAGGAGAAGACTGTAGAGAACACAAGGACAGATAAATTACGTTACTCTACTATACCGGCACTACGAGCGAGCTGTAGTCTCGGGTGCTACACTCGCTCCTGGCTCGGTATGCAAATCAAGGCTAAGTCCTCGTCCCTCTACAGACAACTCCTGGGCATGGTCGGGCTCTTACACATGGCACCAGTCTAGTCACAAATGGGATGATGAGCAGGGCATATAACTCGTGAACATGTAGAACGTTCACCAACTATCCTCATCAAGAAGATCGCTGTTCACATTAACCCCTTAAATCTAATACATGTAAATATATGCTTGTCCTAAGAGTAATACGAGAGGTGAGTGCTGAAACTCCTTTAGGACCTCAAGGGAAGGTTATGCATTTAAATAGAGAGAAGAATGAAATGAGAGTAATGTCGTCAGAGAGAAAGAGTGCAACCGTGAGAAGTGGGGAGAGAGAGCAAGGGATGTTAGAATCTCAAAGGTTCTAGGCAACCTAGTCCAGGAACACACAGCCAACCTCCAGGCAGTGTGCTGTACGACAACATGGGCCCAGCCCAGGCAGGCAACAATGGACTACCAACCCTATCGCGCCTAGCTATAAGGGCAAGGCTGCCAACCAGTCCATACGTCTGGCAACCACCCGGCCGGCAGCGCGGCGTGTTGCTACCCTCTTGCTCTGAAGCCCAACTCACTCTCTCTCTCTAAATTCCCATTATCCTATCTATCAACTTCTCTATTGATACTACATATTAAATGGAAGGTCTCGACATGGCTTAAAACAAAACCCACCACTGGTTAGCACATGACGAGACCTTTGCAGAGATACAAAGAACATAGTTATAAGTTGTCACACTCAATATACATAGCGGCTGACGGTAGCCAGATCACGGGCGGTACAGTGGAGTACCAAGGAGTACAATCAGGTTGCGTTGCCCAGCACTGGGGTGCGTCACAATATATATATATATATATACTATATATATATATATACCGGTATATATATACGGTATACCGTATATATATACTGTACATATATGTATATATATATATATATATATATATATATATATATATATATATATACCTAATTTGGGCCCCGAAAGGACAAAGACCAAAACGTATCTGCCACCCTGCCCAGCTCATGGCACTCCCGTTAGTACGAAGAGAAGGGCACACAGAGAGTTCAGCAACCCCTTGCACTCAGGCTGCATTCAGCAACCCCTGGAAAGTCACAACCTCCGCGACTACACTCATCAACCCTTGTGTAGCCGCAACCTCACTCAGCAACCCTTGTAAGGCAAAACGAGAGTTCAGCAACCCTTGCTCTCAGGTTGTATTCAGCAACCTCTGCACAATCAATCCCAAGAAACATATCCACGAAGAACAGAAGAAGAAGTACAGCAAATGGAGTTCCCCTGTAAAGAAACCCGAATTTAAAGGGGAGGTAGTCACTCTTTCTAGACCTCCTTCTCCCTCAAGTTTAGCATATTAGCTTTTAGATTTTAAGACATTCGTTCCATTAGTTTGGCGATTTTGAGACTTTTCGCTTAATTTCTTTGTCAATATGAAGACCTTTCGTGCCATTTAGGTGTCGATTTTTTCCTGGCGAGCGATAACGAGCCTCTAATCTTAGAAGGAATAGGCCTTCGGCTGGGACATTTTTCTGCTGAAAAATTTACAAATTTATCTTGAAAGGGGGTCTAGGGGGGGTGTTTTTTTAAGCTCGATGGAGGTCTAGCAGGGAAACTATCTAAGATACCAGCCCTTGTTATAGATGTGGAGGAATTAGGGCTTCGTAAGCTCTACTGTATGTATGGGTGTCTTAAACTGCTAAAGGGAGATGCATTGGAGTGAGTAGTTGAATCAGGTGTTCACACATTTACTATATTTATTGTGAAAGGAGATATAGGGTATCAGAGTCCCAACATGACATAACAATAATATCAGGCAGTTTATTTACCTGGGGTTCCCCTTAAGGAGGTTACCCGTAGCAAGGTCAAATGGTAGTAATTAGGTATCAACTTTATTATATATACCTGTACAATTCAGAACTAGGACAATAATAGATACACAACATATACAGAATTAGGATGATATATCTTAAATAATCAAGAATGATGCTCGGGTGTGGTTGGAATGAATGGGGATTTCTAGCTGGACTTGAAGAAGATACAAGGTAAGGCAGAGTTTAGCTTTCTATGAGTAGGCAGTGGCTAGATGACTGAGTGGTCATTCCGACATGTGACAATCTACTCATAAGATGGCGACATTAATTCTTATAGCGTACTGAAGGTTTGACTTGGAATTACGACTAATCTAATGCAAGTTACGTTAAGAGAGGGCCTGATAGACAGACCACGGATAATCTCAGCAGTGAGGCTGACCAAGATGCTTAAGTATTTTTACGTCCAACAACGAATGGCTTCGGCAGTGAGACTGACCGAGGGACCAGGAGATATTGAATACTCCTTGTTTCTACCACACTGAGACTTTGGGCTTTGGAGCACCTAGAGAGGTCATGGACACTCAGCTCAGGAGGAAGGTGAGATACCTTTCCTAACCTGGTCTGAGTACATGTTCACTCCTTAGATTTTCCTAGGCCTGGGTTGGCTACATGGAAAAAGGGCGCCCTTGGCCTTCCCTAGCATTGACATAGGTTCTTGTCGTTCTGGTGATGGGGGGAGGGGGGATAACAACGGTAGGGCCCTCAGTATTTGTTTCCGTATCCCCTCCCAAGGTCACTCTACAGGTGATGCTCCTTCCTGATTGGTGGGGTTGACCTGGCCATCGGCCAACCCTGGGTCGGCTGGTGGTGGTGACGTCACTCCTGGAGATATGGGGCAGTGTGACCGCCCTCTGGTACTCCAAGAAGTAGTTCCTGCTCGGTGTTGGTTGGGGGTTGGTGCACCTGTCTTCGGGGGGACTTTTCTATATCTATCCCGTTTTGCTTGAGAGAGAATGGTTGAAGCATGGGCTTCGTTATTGTGTGGCCCCAATGGTCGACAATGCCTCTGGTGATTCTGGTGCCGTACGGGGTTGGTTTTGGGTTGAGCCTGTCGTCGGTGATCCTGGCTGTAGGTGTGTGTCAGGTTCTGGTGTGGAGGTTGGCTGGGGGCGCCCTGGTATTTCCCGAGGTCTGCGGGTGACTGGCTACCATGGACGGCTTGATTTTCCATCGGTATAACACCACCCCCACCTGTGCAAAAGTCACAACCTTGTGGCTGGAGAAGGAACTTCTTTTCTGAAGCCGTGATGGCGAAGGGCTGCAGGTGTTGGAGGAAGTAGTACCAGTGGCAGGCAAAGTCGTTGCAGGGCCCGTCCCTCCTGACGATAGTGAGCACTGTGGACTGGTCAGTAGATTTTAACATCTCCAGTAGTTGATCTGGACGACTCAGGCGGCACTTCCTTCCCTCTACTGAGGTCCACAAAACAAAATGGATCAGCATGTTTGGGACTTCTCAGGCTCCTCTAGGTGTGCTCTGTGTGGTATGGTGCAGGTAACTGTTGACCTCTGACCTGTGTGGGTCCCTTTTGTCAGTCGCTGTGGACACAAAAGTACAATTAATCCCTAATCTGTCTGGGGGTTGGGGGACTCTGCCCGACCGAGTGATTGTGTTAGTTGTGAGCATCTTAGGAGGCTGTATTGGGGTGTGGTGTGGAAGGTGGGAAGGAAAGTGGTTTGAATGGGTTGGGTGCTGCAAGGTGCATTATGTGACACAGTATGAAGGTCATGAGTGGTAGAGTTAGGAAGAGGGAGCGGATTTGGTGGGTTTTGTGGAGATATCGTTTGATTTTGGGAAAGGTTATTGGTATGTTGTGTGGTTGTTGGGGTTTTTACTGTGTCAGGTAGTAGTGTGGGATGTCTGTGGTGGGGTGGAGAAGGTGTGGAGGTTATAGGGTTCGTGTGGTCCGGAATTTTAGTTGTGGATGAAGGTTGAAGTTGAGGTTGTGGTGAGTCGGGGTGGGGTTGGGTAGGTGTTTTAGGGGGTGGGAGTAAGAAGGTTGGAGGTTTTTGGGGTGGGGATGTGTAAGGTTGATCTTGGGTAGTAGGGAGAGTATGTGGACGGAGAGGGTGGGGTTGGTTAAGCAGGCATCACACCATGCCGACTTGAGCCAAGACTGACCACGACCTTTAGTCGTGGTCAGGAGTGCCGACCATCAGCGGAGAGCTTAAGGATTTGGGGGGGGTGAGTTTTGGACGGGACGCAGTATGGATGGCCACGGCGCCTGACGGCGACCTGACGGGGTAGAGCGGCGCCTATGCAGGACTGAAGGTGAGACATAGGTCGCCGCTGGAGTGACGATCTGCGGCGTAGCGCGTTGACAACGACCCGACGAACGGCGTCGACAGGAGGTAGGGCGGCGTCAATATGCATTACTGTGCCGATGGACGGCGACCCCTTCAGTATGGACTCTGATTATTAACTGATTATTTCAATTAATTCTGTTATTTTATTATTATTATTAATTTAATTATGTATTAATGTTGTTATTTTTCATTTTTTCTGTAATTAATATACGGTACCTAATCTTATATTTTGATGGTTATTGATAATATAATTATTTAACCCGCTGAGTGCCAGGGATGTATATATACGTCCTAGGGTGTTGTCACGCCCAGTGCCAGGGACGTATATATGTACCTTACCCTTATGGCTACCCACCACAAAAATCCCAAATCCCTCCTCCCACCCACTCGCTGACTGTCGGTCCCGTCAGAAGGAAAAAAAAGGAAAATCTGTGGAGGCGAAACGACTGCACCATTCGGTTCCCTATTTGTGTGACAAGTCCCTTACCCTTCTGCCTTCCCCCCACCACACCCCCAACCGCCTCCCACCACCCACTTCCAGCGTATCCGTACGAAGATAAGGAAAAAAAGGAAAATCCGTGGTGGCGAAACTACCTCACCAATAATCGGCTTCATATTTGTAACATGAGTCAATTAGCTTCTACCTTCCCCCCACCATCCCCCAAACCACCCTCCCACCACCCTCCTACCCATACATTCCGATACCATAAAAGTCTCTGTAGTCTATAGTGTCTTTTCAGCTACTTTCGGGGGACCATCGGGGACCTGATATCTGGCGAAAATGGACAAGGGGAGTGTTTTTTTTACCATTATCCTTCCTTTCTCTCCCAACTTGATAGATTTAGCCAAAAAAAAAAAAAAAAATCTGGCACTGGCAGAAGCACACCGTCAAAATTGGCTGGCACTCAGCGGGTTAATTATGTCGTTTATTTATATATTGACCGTTAGGGCATCGTTGAGTCGCCGCAAGCCGCCGCTGATCCCCGCAGGTTGTTATGGTGACGCCGCCTGACGCAGACCTAATTTATGGTGCCGTGTGCTGCCGTGTGCCGCCGCACTGACGCCTACCTTTTCCCGTCAAGCGCCGTCAAGCGCCGTCACACGCCATCAGCCTCCCGTCCCCTTCACGTCCCAATTTTTTACCTCACTCCACGCCGACTTGATTTTCAAAGTTCTGCATGTTGAACTTTTGAGGGGGTATGTGAAGACCCATCCCGACCTGTTTGTTATGTTGGCGACGGCCCATGATGCGCGGCGACGTAGACCAAGACTGTCCACGACCCTTAGGTCGCGGACAGTCTTGGCCTCAAATCGGCTAGGTGTGACGCCTGCATTAGTGGCGTGGGGTGGGGGTATTTGAGGTTTGGCGGGTGATGGTGGGTTGTGTGGTGGTGCGCGGGGTCGTGCACCTGGAGGTGTTTGCATGGGGGGAGGTGGAGGCGTTGGGGTTGTGGTGATGATGGGTGTCTGGGAACAGATGGGAGATTTGGGGGTTGTGGTGGTAGGGGTGGGAATTGGAATTGATGTGGGTAAGGTGGAAATTAGTCGGGAGGTGTGGGGGGAGGTGTGTGCGGTGGGTATGAGGGAGGGGCTGGCGCGGGCAACCCGGCCGGGTTGAATGTGGGCTGTTGGGGCGGTGTGGGTGTTTGTTCTCTCGTGTCGCTAATGTGTACCTTTCTAATATGGCGATTCCGAAATATTCTATTCTCTCCGTGGTAGTTGATGACTACTTGATATACATTTGGGATTTTATTTATTGTAAATGGGCCAACGAATTTGGGTTGGAGCTTATTTTGACAGAGTAGATTTGCCACCATGACGTTGTCGCCAATTTTGGAGAGGCTTCTCGCGTTTTGTTTGTCCCTGGATAGGTCTTGGGAAGCTTGCAACTGATACAATCTCACTTTTATATGTGCAACAGTGGGGTGAGCATCTGCGGCGGCTGAGGGGGGGTGGATCAAGTGACGAAGGGGGAGTAAGACGGGCGCAACCCCGAATACCTTTTCGTGAGGTGATAATTATGCCGTCTTCTTTTGGGGTGGAATTTAACCCCCACTGAATCAGTTGACTAGGCCAGTCTTTTGACTGACTAGCGATGAGTCTTGTACGTATTTGGTTGTTGATGCTACTGTGACTTCTTTCGCAAACGGCGTTGCCCTTAGGCCAGTAAGGGGACGAATGCGAAATTGAGTAACCCATTATTTCTGACAGGGCTGCCCAGATGTGGCCAGAAAATTCTGGCTCGTTGTCTGTGTGTAAGGCCTGAGGTAGGCCGAAATTGGGGAAAACATGGCTCAACATGGCGTCGGCAACTGTTGTGGCGCTATGATCTTTGATGGGGATTGCGATGAGGAATCTTGAATATGTGTCTACAAATGTGAGGATAAAACGAAATGAGTTAAATGCGGGGAGGGGGCCAACTGTATCAAGGGATAGGAGTTGCCAGGGCAAGGAGGCAGTGATGGTGCCAGACGGGCCTGAGGTTCGTGATGTGTCTTTACCGCCCGCGCAGGCAAGGCAGGATTCTACTGTTGTTTTGGCAAGGGGCTTAGGGTGGGGGGTCCAGTAGGTAATTTTTAATGCTTGCAAGTTTCCTATAGCCCAAGTGGATACCGTTGCCGTCGTGAAGGAGTGTGAATGTTTTCCTGGCCTCGTCAGGGCTTAACACGATGTGGCCAGAGTCAGTAAAAAAAGGAGTCCCCTATTCATGTGAGAGTGTGAGACATGTCTGGCGGTAGCCAGTCGGGTTTATTCTCTATGTCTCACGTGGAGATGCTGGCTATAGACATGACAGGCGCGGCTTGGGGGGGTGAGACAAGGCGCGGCCTGGGGCAAGGAGGGGACGTGTTTAGGCGAGACAGCGCGTCGGCGTTCGTGTTTAGTTTTCCTGGTCTATAAGTTGTTTCAAAATTAATCTTATAGTGTCTCCCGCCACCCTATTATTAATCTCTTGGCGGTTTGAGACGTCCAGAGTCACTGTGAAGCATAATGGTCCGTAAAAATGATGGTGATCTTGGCACCCAATAGGTATGACCGGAAATGTTGCAGTACCCATACTAGTCCTAAACATTCTTCTTTTGTTGCGGCATAGTTTGTTTCTGCTTGGGTCAGTGTGCGGCTGGCGCACACTGCTGGTAAATTTAAATACATATGTTGCATCTACCGTTCCCCAAATACTCCTCCAGAGCAAAGTCTTTTTGATTATCTGTCCTCACAACTCAGTGTCCTCAACTTAAATGCTTCTTCTGAAATCACTGTGTTGGGTGATTTTAATGTCCATAATGTTGAATGGCTCACTCATTCAGCCAGGACTGATGATGCTGGTCTTGAATGTGAGCTATTTGCAGACTCATTTAATCTCACTCAACTAGTCAACCAACCCACCCGTGTACCAGATAATCCTAATCCTAATTCCCACCTACTGGACTTATTTTTAACAACCAATTCAGAAAATTATGATGTTACAGTGAGGTCCCCGCTTGGATCTTCTGATCACTGTCTGATACAGGCCACCTGTCTATCACCTACCACACCTTCCCACTCTGAACCTGTTTTGGTGACTAAATGGCATTACGATAGGGCAGACTGGGAGGGTCTTCAAGGTTTCTTTATTGATATTCCCTGGACCTCTTTCTTTTCTAATGATGCACACTCCACCTTGAGCCACATACAAGATTTTGTAAAAATTGGAATGGAAACTTTTATTCCTCATCAAAAGTACAGTAAAAGATCTAATTCACCTAAATGGTTTGACCATAATTGTGCTAGAGTAACTGAACAAAAAAGCAATAGCCTACAATGCATACACAAGATCAAAAACACATGAAGCCTTTAATTACTTTAGAAACATCATAAATCATGCCAAAACTGTATTAAACCTAACTAAATCAAACTTTCTCCATAAGCAGGCAAATAAACTTCTAAATAATCCAAATGATAACAAAATATTTTGGTCTACTCTTAACTCATTCAAATCCAACTTCACTACTGCTTCATCCATTCCACCATTAAAATCTCCGACTGGCAATCTTGTAAGTGACCCACGAGGTAAAGCTAACCTTCTTGCGGATATTTTCTCCACCAACTCAACCTTAGATGAAATAAATCAAGATGTCCCTGTACTTAATTTTAATTCGCCTGAAATTCCCTCACTTAAGATCCACACCAGACATGTCAAAACTATTTTGCAGAATCTCTCAGTAGATAAGGCTCCTGGTCCAGATGAAGTTCCTCCAATAGTACCTAAGAATTGCTCCTTGGTGCTCGCTCCTGTATTGGCAAAACAAATCCGTCTGTGTACTCATACCTCATGCTTCCCAGTACCCTGGAAAGAAGCAAACATTCATCCAGTTCCTAAAAAAGGTGCCTCTTCAGATCCATCAAACTACAGACCAATAGCTATAACTTCCACTCTTGGTAAAGTCTTTGAAATTATATTAAATAATCACATAATTAAGCATCTTGAGAATAATAAATTAATCAGTGATAGGCAATATGGTTTTAGACGATGTCGATCAACTGCAGACATTCTTTGCCTTCTTATGCATCAAATCAACCAAGCTACAGACCAACATGGTGAAACACATACAATAGCACTGGATATATCAAAGGCATTTGATAGAGTCTGGCATCAATCCTTATTGTCGAAGATGTCACACTACGGCCTTGCATCATTAGTTCCACTAATTTCTTCTTATCTTCATAACAGAAAAATATGTGTAATGGTAGATGGCCTTTATTCTCAATTTCACTCAATAAATGCTGGTGTTCCCCAGGGATCAGTTTTGGCCCCAATTCTGTTTCTCATTCATATCAATGATCTCATATCTACCACTCATAATCCAATACATTCCTACGCAGATGACTCAACACTCCACAGTTCCTTCACATTTACCAATTCTTTCACCCAACCCGATCTTATAAATTCAAAAATAAACACTGCAATTTCTCTGAACCAGGACCTTTCTAGAATTAATGGATGGGGACAAAGAATCTAGTTTCCTTTAATGCACAGAAAACCAAGTACATTAAATTTTCTAACCGACAGAATCTCACTGACTCCCATATATTTTTTAATGATGTAAATATTCCCACTTCCCCTAGTATTGACATTCTCGGTGTAACATTAACTACTAACTTGAGCTGGACACATTATGTTAGAAGCATTGCTAAGAATGCCTCTAAAAAACTGGGACTCCTGTACAGAGTTCGAGAATTCTTCACTGACGAGCAGTTGGCCGTAATATAAAAGTCATGTGCGTTCTCAGATGGATTACTGTTCACCTCTGTGGGGTGGAAGTGGAGTGGTTGCATTGAGGCAGTTGGACAAAATTCAAAATAAAGCTATTAGATTAATCAATAACTCTGCAATCACACAGGACCTTCCTACATTATCCATACGAAGAAACGTTGCATCCCTTGCATTATTCTACAGATATTTTCACAGCAATTGTTCCGAGGAACTTGCTTCAATTGTGCCGCCTCTCCACATCTTTCCCCGTAGAACTAGGGCAGCTGAGAGTGCCCATGAATTTACACTTTCTCCTCCACAATGCAGAACTTCTGCTTATCAGAATTCATTTATCCCCAGAGCTACTACTCTTTGGAATTCACTTCCCTCGAATTGCTTTCCACAAACTTACAATCTACAAATGTTTAAATCCAGTTGTTACAAACATTTTATGAATGGAGGATGCCTTTAGGTACATGGACCTTTTTGTTTTATCTGTGTTTTTCCTTCCTCCGTTCATTGTCTCTTAAAAAAAAAAAAAAAAAAAAAAAAAAAAAATGCTACGACGTTTTCTTTATTATCTGTGATTTGAGCTACTACGGCACCGATGCCTGTTAAAGATACGTTTGTATATAAGCAGAATGGTTGACTGTAATCTGGGAAAGCTACTATATGAGCCGAAGTGACGGCGTCTTTGAGTGTGTTAAATGCATTCAGGCTGGCCTCGGTCCATACTAATTTCTCGTATTTATGCATCAGCTCATGTAAGGGTTTAGCAATGGACGCGAAACCTTTCATGAAACGCCTGTAGTAGGAAGCTAAATCGAGGAAAGATCGTACGCCTTTAACTGATTGCGGTGGTTGAATTTCCCGGATCGCAGCAAGTTTGTCCGAATCGGGTGGCAGGCCATGTTTCGATATTATGTGGCCTAAGTAATAACGGAGTTGCATGCCAGGGTACATTTGGAAGGTTTTAATTTTAACCCGGATAGTTGTATCCCCGAAAAAACTTCGGTGAGTTGGGCTAGCTGCTCTTCCCATGAATTGGCGAAAACGATGACGTCGTCTAGATACGCTAGGCATGTTGCCCAGGTGAGGCTTTGCAAGACGGAATCCATTAATCGGGAAAAAGTAGCGGGGCCATTGCATAGGCCAAAAGGTAGTACGTTAAATTCATAGCGCCTGCCGCTGCTTGTAGAGAAAGATTTTTTTTGTTGGTGGTCAGGATGTACTGGTACCTGCCAATACCCTTCTTGCAAGTTGAGGGTAGAATATATGCTCGCTCCGTGTAAAGAATTGAGGGAGTCGTCTATGCGTGGCAAGGGGGTAGCATCTTCAATTGTTACGTCATTCAATTGGTTGTAGTCGATGCCGAACCGTAGGGAGCCATTTTTTTTTTTTTTTATTAGTACGACGGGTGAAGAACAAGCCCGGTGGAGGGGTTCACTAGTCCTGCATCTAACATTTCTCTGACTTGCTTTTCCTCCTTGGGGCGCTGAATGGGGTTCTTACGCCGCAGGGGCTGCCTGATGGGGGGGGAGGGGGGGGCCCTGTGGTGTGTATGGGGTGGTTGTTGACCTTAGTGTGGCCAATTTCGTCTGAGGTTTGTGAAAATATATCCTGGAAGGATAGCAATACCTGTTGCAAGGCTCGTTGATGATGATGGGGGAGGTGGGGTGGTACTGACGATAATTCGGGGGTTTCTGGAGGGGGGGGGGGGGGGGGGGGGTGGCAGGAAGGGTTCACATCGTCGAATGTTCCAGCTCTCCCATTAACAGGCCCTTCGGTAGGCTGATGGGGTGGTTGGAAATGTTTGCGATTTTTAGATAGTTCATGGACGGCGACAGTAAAGCGGGGGAGGTCAAGCAGTGTGGCGAAATATGAGAGGCAGGGGAGAACACCAAGGGTACACTGGTGGGGCAATTAATAGGTACCCAAGCTTGATGATGGGGGGAAATTGACATGGCGTCAGATGTGGTAGCCTGGGAATGAGGTGTGGCGTCTGAGGTTGGGCTTTGAATTGTAAGCGTCGGTGTTTGCAGTCAATCTGTGCATTTAATATTTGTAGTAAATCTAACCAGAGGTACCCATCGTAGGTGTCGGCGTGCGCATCTAATACTAAGAACTTGTGGTCAACTGAGGGGCCGTGAGGTAGAGTATTGGTGATGGGTTAAGATTCTCCTCGTATTTGCAACCGTATATTTCCGGCACTGATGAGCGTCAGTGATGACGGTTGTAATGGGCCAAATTTGTGGCTTAATCGCTTGTAAAAGTGACCGTGAAGGCATGAACGTGTAGGCGAACTGGCAATCTCTTGAGCTTTAATTTGTGGTATAGGGGTAGTTTATGGATTAAAGACTGGATTCCCGCAACCTTAAAAGGTGTTGGGGTTGTGACTAAAATTCCATCTCGTAATCGGCGAGAGGACTGGTGGAGTTAGGGAGGAGAGGTTGAGGGCCGGTGTGGGGTACTGTGGAGGGATATTGAGGCGGGTAGTGGGGGTTTTGATGGCCCGCCTCAGACAAGGCCAATTGTGGGGGATTTTGTGAGTGGTGGCAGTATGGACGACGGCCACGGAAATGGTTTGAGTGATACTGGTTGAATCGAGGTTGGTGCGGATACGCAGATTGTTGATTTGCAAATTGGTTGGGGGGAGGGTTTGATTGCGTTCGGTTGTGAGCTCACCAAGTCCGGACTGGACAATTATTTGAACAGGGAGGAAATTCATACAAGTTTACGGGAGATAGGCAGGGTGCATATTGGTCGTTCCTCGGGGCGTACTGGGGAACTGATGGGGGTGAGAGCCCATAAGATATGGGGTTAGTAGGAGCAACATTGCATTGGTGGAAGGTGGGCATAGCAGACATAGGTGTGGAAGGCTGAGTTTGGTAGGTGACATTGTAGGTGTGAAGTGGGGGGGGGGGTCTCAGAAGTATGTGTGGAAGGCTGAGCTAGGTGAATCTGGGGGTGGAATCGTTTTCGACCTGTTGGGGATGCGTGGGGGTGCGGCTGAGGGCACAAATTTTACTGGGAGCCCCCTGGGAAATTGTCAAGAGTTTACAGATGGTGGCAAAATCTGTAGCTGGGGTAATGGTTTCGCGGACAGTGAAACATTGTTTGACATGACTTGGTTCAATTCTGATTAGATCAACGAACATGACTTCATTTATGCGTTCGGCGGATGCTGTCGGGTAGGCAGTCTGTGTACATTTGCGTAGTTTATGCAAGGTGTCATCAAAGTCCCCTGTGAATGAAATGCCATAAAGTTTATCTAGGGCCATTGATGGTTGCAAAGTGGTGATGATTAATTGTTTTAGGTCATCCCATGGTGTCTCGGTGGTCACGGTACCGGTTAAACGAGAATACGTTCGGAATCCCATGTTAGAGAGCAAGATGGAGGTACGTTTAGCTTCGGGATAATTCAGGGTGATGGTAGCCATGACCATTTCTAGGTATGTCGCGATGTATATAGTTTCTGGGCAGAAAGCCGTAATGGAAGGTTTTGGTCCTTTCTCTGACATTTTGAATTATTCTTACTTGACGGGATAACTAGTGGTTTCCTAATTTGCTTTATAAGCTCCTTTACCTCTAGCCTCGCAGACACCGCTGCCACCAATAAGATACCAGCTCTTGTTATAGATGTGGATGAGTTAGGGCTGCGTAAACTATACTGTATGTATGGGTATCTTAAACTGCTAAAGGAAGAGACATTGGTGTGAGTAGTCTAATCTGGTGTTCATACATTTACTATATTTATTGTGAAAGGAGATATAGGGCATCAGAGTCCCAACATGACATAACAATTAAATCAGGCAGTTTATTTACCTGGGGTTCACCTTAAGGAGGTTACCCGTAGCATGGTCAAATGGTAGTAATTAGGTATCAACTTTATTTTATATACCTGTACAATTCAGAACTAGGACAATTCAATTCAATTCAAATAAGTTTATTTTTATGTGATATACATGCATACAGTATGTTTACATACACTTATGATAATGGATTTATCATATAACAAAGAGGACGACATACCCACATGTATATATGTCCTTAAATAATCTTTTGTATACACTATAAATGCTAAATGAAGTGTACCACATAGAATAAACGTTTGACAGTAAACTTAAGAAAATATCATACAAATTGTTATGCGACGTTATAATTTTAAGTCGCTTTATATCAGTTTAATATTTCCACTATAGGAAAGCTCAGAACTACAACACGCAACGGGAACACAGCTGACTTTAATATATATATAATTCTTCTATCAATCAATCTCCACCAATGTCACAGAATACACAGTTTCGGTACACAAGTTACATCTCTTATTAGCTATGGGCACAGGCACAAGAATAGGGTTGAGTCTTATCTATATAAAATAGACTCAATGAATCATAATCATAATTATATAATGAATACAATTATTCCTGTTTCAGACTCAACGAGAATAGCATATAATAAGGTAATATTGTACAATAGCATCAATGAATGCATAAATGCGATGACTATATAAATATAGTATAAACATACACAGAGAGGTTAGTCTCAAATGACAAAAAAGGATATCCTGATAGATAGCAAACGCGAGTTAGCGAGTGAACGAGGTAGGTAGATAATACTGAGGAGACACACACACAGTGATAAGATTATATGGAGAATCGGATATCTGATGAACTGTGAATAACTTGATGTTAATTCAATACAATAGATTATATTAATCTAAATTAACTCATCGAGTTACAATAATGAATATAATTCAATAAACAGGTAATAAATTACATTAGCCTGTGTGTAAGGCTGAAGATCTCGTCGTGAAGAATTAATGCGATGCGATACTGACAGGAACTCATTTTTAACTCAAAAGAAGGCTTAAACTGAGTTTGAAGTCAGGAAGCACAAACACAAAAAATAGTCTTACTAAGACACTGATGATAACTCTGTCTGTGAACACTTACACATACAATTACACGTACAATTACGAGAATGAACAATCTCTTAAATGACGTTAATTTGAACACTTAACTTATCTTATAAAATATTCGCAATAATCATCAAAACAATAGGATTTAACAAGAGGCACTTAATTTGGTTGAAATATAGAAGTAGGAGCCGTGAGAGATCTGGTCACACGTGGAGTAGGATGTCCAGCTACCTGTTTGCACCAGGGGGACGTTTCCTTCACACGCACTACTAGAATGGTCACTTCTAAGTCGCCTTGGTCACTGCACACAAACAGCTTCCAGATACTTTTGAAGGGGAGTTAGGCTAACCCCTACGAAAGTATTCTCCGAGTTGACTGTATCCAACAATTAAGCACGTTCGCCCGAAGGAGAGGTACCCGAAAGTGGAGTCAACTTTGCCTAACAATATCTTGTTTCAGGCAGGTAATATTCGGTATTTAATTTGGTATATGGTTAGTGCGTTACGGAATATGCGAGGCATGTGGATTACAGGTTTTGGATTATTGTTCGGTTATTAAAGGTCTTAAAATTATAGTACATATAAGGTTACATAGGTAATGGTATTCTTTATTTATTAATATTAGAAGTAAGTATTAGAAAGCTTGTAGAAGTGAATGATGATTTATTTACAGTTTTGATGGTTCTTAGACATTAAATTTGTTATACAGTATATTATGCAATACCTTTGTTACAAGTTGTAATACTGCTCTTGTCATTGTTGGTTGTCCTCGTAGTTGTAGTGGTGGTTATTTCCGTCAGGGCAGAAGTATGGAAATTGAGGAGGTTGGTGTCTTAATTCCATAAAGTAGTTCTCGTCGTAGTTTAAATCTGGTTCTGGTTGGGTCTTCTCACTTCTGGTGGGAAGCGGCCAATTTTGATGCCTCGGCCGGAAGGAATTAGCGTGTGGGAACGGCGCGTATTTGTCTCGCACAGGTAGTAGGCTTTGTTTACCTTTTGGTGGTGGTAGGGGGCACTGAGGTAGACATGTTTCTGGTTTAATGGTAACCTTATTCTTCCCTTTTCTTTTGTTCATGATGGAAGCAATCCTACAGGTTGATGTTGGGGGCGCTTCTACATACGGGAGCAGATTCTGTATATGTTTTGGCTAATTTTTCTTGAGCCCTGTCATCTCACCATCGTCGTCCATAAAAAAATCTCGTCCTCGAGCTTGGAGAAGATAGGTCCCGTGGGTTTTTGTATGGACGTATGGCGTGAGGCACTTCAGGAAACAGCGTGCCCTCCGGTAGAGATGGGAGGAGCTTGGAGAATGTAGGGTCACTAGGTTGACCAGGTGGTTTTGACAAGGTGGGTGTTTTGCTGCTTGCAGGTGTGAAGGCGTGGTCGGCGGGTTGGCTGTGGGGGTGGTGGTGGTGGAGGTCGGTGGTGGTGGTGGAGGTCGAGGTGGCAGGTGCGGCTGAGGTGACAGGTGAAGCTGGAGTGACAGGTGCCTGTGGGGAGAGGCTTTGTCTGGCAGTGGAGGCTGGTTGGTGGTAGAGGTTTGGTGGTGCGGCAGGTAAGGCAAGTGACTGCGCGATGGTGGTGATACGGCAGCCAGATCTCGAACATTTGTGGCTGTAAAAATAGGTGAAGTTAAAGAGGAGGAAGGGTTTGACTTTGGGTGTGTAGAGGTTGAAGGTGGGGGTTTGGGGACGGTGTCTGATTTGGATGTTGAAAGAAGTTTAGTTGTACTGTTTAAAGGTGGAGAGGGTGAACTTATAGGAGGAGTAGAGGATTGGTGTGTGATGGTGATAGAGATATGCGTGGTGGGGGGGGCGGAGCTTAGGTGGTGGTGGGAGGAGGGGCCTAGACGATTGGTGTGTGATGGTGGTGAAGGTATGTGTGGTGGGGGGGCGGGGCTTAGGTGGTGGTGGGAGGAGGAACCTGGACGCGCCAAGGTCAGGGGGTTGAGGAGGGGGAATGTGTGGACGGGGAAGAGTACAAAGGAGTACAAAGGAGTACAAAGGAAATCAAGCAACAACAGATCTAGTGACCCTTCTAGGTTGATTGTCCTCCAAAACACTGAGGATCAAGTGTCCAAACAGTGGTTTAGAGTGGGTAAGGGAACATTGGAAAGGGAATTACTGCCCTGGAGCTAATGTCCGTGGCAGGATTAGGAAGTTAGTAGAGGACAGATGGGTTAGTAACTGAGGGGGGGATAAAATAAAGTTATTCATTTACAAACGCAGTCAGTCGTGGGTTTGATGCGAGATATTTGTCTAGGCGGAGTTTAAATGAATCAACGGTGATGCAGTCTATAACGTTTCGGGGAAGCCCATTCCACAAGTTGACAACTCGATTGAAGAAGAAATTCTTAGATTCGTGCGAGTTAAAAGACTTACCAATAATTTTGCAACCGTTTCCCCGCGTGTAATTAGATTGGTCGATAGTGAGGTATTTACTACAGTTCATATTGTCGATGCCTTTGATGATTTTGAACACTTGAATTAAGTCACCTCTTAATCTGCGCGGGGTTAAAGGAAATAGATTTAATTCTCTAAGACGCTCTTCGTATGGTTTGTTCTTTAGGCTAGGTATCATTTTGGTAACTCTACGTTGAACTCGTTCTAGCTTGTTTATATCTTTTTGGTAATAAGGGCACCAGGATTGAACGCAGTATTCCAGAAGAGGGCGGAGTAAGGAATTGTAAAGGGTTAGGATAACTTCTTTGGATTTATGCTCAAATGACCTGCCTATAAAGCCAATTATTTTGTTTGCTTTCTTAACAACTTCTGAACATTGTTGACTCGGTTTTAGGTTACTCGATATTGTTACTCCCAGATCGGTTTCTCTGTTTACATTCTTAAGCTGAGTGCCATTCATCGAATAGTTTGCTTTCTCATTTAGGTATTCGATATGTAGTACTTTACATTTATCCGCATTGAAACTCATTTGCCAAATTTGGGCCCAACATGACAATTTATCTAGATTGTGTTGCATATCGTCATCTTGTTCTTTTGAGAGTACGCTATTTGCAATTTTTGTATCGTCAGCAAATTTTGAGATTGTACAGGTGAGACCCTCATCTATGTCGTTGATGTAAATTAGAAAGAGAATTGGTCCTAGTACCGATCCCTGGGGTACCTCGCTACTTACATTGGTCCATTTAGATGCCTTACCGTTTATGACTACTCTTTGCTTTCTGTTGCTGAGCCAATTTTCTATCCATTTCAACACACCGTCTTGTATTCCATGCGTTTTTAGTTTTATCAGTAAACATTTGTGGGGAACTTTGTCAAAGGCCTTTTGAAAATCAAGATATATAATATCTACAGCTTTACTCTCATCGTAGAGGTTGAGGATATCGTGGAAGAAGTCTAAGAGGTTTGTTAAACAGGAACGTTTTTTACGAAAGCCGTGTTGAGTATCTTTAAGTATGTTATTTTCCTCTAAGTGATTTACGAGTCTGTCTCGTATGACCGTTTCTAGCATTTTACATACAACTGAAGTTAAGCTAATTGGACGATAGTTACTGGGTAGGGATTTGCTGCCTTTTTTGAATATCGGTGTTACGTTGGCTAGCTTCCACTGATCAGGCATAGTTCCAGACTGCAAGTATTTATTGAATAGTAATGTCAGTGGTTTGGAGAGCTCATCCTTAGCTTCCTTTAGAACTCTAGGCGAGATTGTATCAGGTCCTGGCGTTTTATTTACCTTTAGTTTATCTAAACAATTCAATACTTCTCTCTCTGTAATGGTGATATTGCTTAGAACATCTGAATTATCAATCTGAATCGGCGATGGTGTAGGGATATCACTGAGGTCTTCTGTTGTTAAAACTGATGCAAAGAAGGTATTGAGGGCATTACTTATTTGTACTTCGTCTTTGGTGTATTCTCCATTTTCATCGACTAACGGTCCAACAGTTGAAGTAACTACTTTTTTCTTTCTGATATAACTATAGAATTCTTTCGGGTTTGATTTACTTTGATTCGCAATATGTAACTCTAAGGTCTTTTTACTTTGCTTAATTAACTTTTTGGCTTTGCGTCGTAGCTCTATAAATTTCACCCGTTCTTCGTCATTTTGTGAGGATTTTAATCTATCATTAGCAAATTTTTTAGCAAGCAGGCAGTTTGAAATATCTTTATTCCACCATTTGGGCTTATTATTATGGCCTGGATGCCGTATTTTCGATGGTATGCAGTCTTGCACTGCTTTTAGGTAAGTGGTTTCGAATAACTTCCAAGATGTAATTATGTCGTTATTGTTAATTAAAAAGCTCCAGTCAGTTTCTTTAAACATAGCTCTAAGTTTATGGAAGTTTGCTTTCTTGAAATTAGTGACTTTTTCGATGCTACTATTTGGTTCGTTACTAGTAAAGTTTAAAGTGAAAGTTATCGTACGATGGTCGCTGTTACTGAATTCATCACCAACATTCAAATTCTCTATCAATTCTTCTTTTGTTTCAAGTACAATGTCAAGAACGTTATTACCACGGGTCGGCGTTCGAACAAATTGATAAAGCGAACTCTCTTGCAAGTTCGTATACAAGTCATGTCCGGAGTGTGAAATAAGAGTATCGCCCCACTTGGTCACAGGTAAATTAAAGTCGCCAAAAATTACAGTATCTTGTGAGTTACTTACATCTGCAATTTGTTCGTAAATTTCTCGGCCAGTTTGCACTGATTGAGCTGGAGGTCTGTATATTAACGCAAGTATTATTTTTGTACCTTTATTATTCTTTATTAGCACAAAAGATGTGTCGACGTTCACAATCTGAGGTTTTGACAAGAGGGTAGGGTTAAGACTTTCTTTGATATAAAGTAAAACGCCACCTCCATTTCGATTTATTCGGCTTTTCTCAAACATTACATAACCGGGAAGTGAATACTCTGCTAAAAAGTCTCTATCTTCTGTATTGAGCCAAGATTCTGTTATGCCAATCACATCATAATTTTCTGTAAACACTAGCACCTCTAAATCTGAAAATGTATTGCGTATGCTACGAGCGTTTGCATAGAAAACCTTTAAATTTGTTATTTTAGAACTCACGGAACACTCTTTAATAATATTTTTGGTTCTTGTCGGATCTACATTTATGTTCATGGCTGTCCTCGGTCCTCGCTGTCTTCGGTCCTTATCACTGGTGGTCCTCGGTTGCCTCTGTTTTTTGTTTGGCGTTGGATGATTTATGTCACTGCTGCTTCTTCTCGGATGGCGTTTTTTGATCCATGGCGGACTGCTTCGTGTAGGAGACGACCCATGCGTGCTGAACCCACAGGGTTTAGATGAGTGCCATCCTTGCGGAACAGAGTAGGCTGGTTGTAGAAGTTGTCCCAGAGGTTGATGAATTCAACTTCTTCCCTCAGACACAAATATTTTAGTCGGCTATTTGTGCTGAAGGCCTTGTCGTAGAATTTGTCAGGTGCGTCGATCTTGGGGAGAATGCCTGAGATGATGATATTCCTTGACTTGTTCTTGTAGTGCTGGATCATCTTGCGATATTTCTCCATCAACTCTTCGGATCTGGTGCGCATGACGTCATTTGAACCAGCATGGATGACGAAAAGGGTATATTCATTTGCATCGTTTGTGGTATCTTCGAAGGCTTCCACAATGTCATCCAGTCCAGCTCCTGGGATGCAAAATCTTTTTCGTCGATTTGGGACTCTGTCGCAGAACTCTTCGACTTGTCCTCGTAGGATGGAATCCCCAATGAGCCTGGTCTCTTCTGGTTCGTCTTCCATCTCTACCAATATCTCAAATCTGTTTGACATTGTGACTGGTAGATGAGACCTTTTCTGCATTGGCCGTGCACCGTTCCTCACTGGTGTAAATCCGGAAACCTGTGGTGGCGGGACTCTGCGTACAGGTCGGGGAGAGGAGTGGTTAGAACGGGGGCGAGGGGTTGGTACTGTTTGTGCTAGCAAGCTTCTTGCACGAGGAGTCGGGGAGAAAATAAGGTGAACAGGGCGGCTGTCCTGGTTTGATGTCGGCTCAGGTTCGTCAGAAGATGCTGCAGTAGCTACTGCAGGTGTTGGATTGTTGGCAGATGACGTTGGGGCGGTGGTGGATGTTGGAGTTGAAACAATTGGAGTTAGTGATACTCCAACGTTGAGTGTTACAAACTCTTGGAGTGATTCCAGCTTCCTGGTGAGGGCATTGATCTTGTGGGATTCATCCAATTTTGCTGTCAAATCCTCTCATTGCTGGCAGAGTCGGCAGACTTGTGGATCGGCAGGAGCAAACATGGAAGCACCAAACCTACCGGCGCAGTTCGTACAGGCACGAGGCATGGTGACGATCACTTTCTTCAGATCACTTCACTCACTTAAAAACACTTAACTCACTTTAAAAACTTTAAACTCACTTTAAAAACACCTATCTCACTTTAAAAACACTTCACTCCCTTCAGGTCACTTCACTTACTTAAATAGGCATAACCGAAAACAAAAATGTTGAAATACGCACAAATAGGTTATCAGCGGTGATAGCCTAACCGAAAATTAAAACAAAACAAAATGAAATTTGAATACGCAGTGATAGCCGAACCGAAAACAATTTTATTTTTATTTAAACAGAAATAGGCCACCAGGGGTTATAGCCTATCCAAACAAAAAACAAAAATTATGAAATACCGGTACGCAGAAATAGGCCACCAGCAGTGATAGCCTAACTGAAAATTTAAAAATTGAAGTACGCAGAAATAGGCCACCAGCGGTGATAGCCTAACTGAAAATTTAAAAATTGAAGTACGCAGAAATAGGCCACCAGGGATGATAGCCTAGACTAACCGAAAACAAAAATAACCAAAAACAAAAAGTATGAAATATGCAGAAGTAGGCTACCAGGGGTGATAACCTACCTAAAAAAGCAAAACAAATATATATATATATATAATATATATATAGAGAGGGGGGAAGGGGTTTTAATGAAGAAGGAAGCTTAGGTGAGGTAGAGGTGATGTTGGTAGAGGAAGTAGAAGGGAATTTATTGGTGATATTAGAAGAAGTAGAGAATATAGTTAAGGTAGAAGTGGAAGGTTTGTGAATGAGGTTAGGTGTAACTACAGAGGGTTGTAAGGGAGAGTTAGAGATAGATGGAAGTGGAGGAAGTGGGAAGCTTGAAAGAGGTAGGGGTAGAGGTAGTGGTATTAGTAGAGGCAGAGGTGAGGTTGGTAGAGAAAGCAGAAATTGTAATGAAGTTAGGAGTGGAAGGTTTGTACATGAGTCGAGGTTCAGTTGTAGAGGGTTGTGATGGAGTGATGGAGGTAGGGGTAGAGGGTGTTATGATAGTCGTGAGGAAAGGGTTGGTGAGGGAGAGATAGAGGTAGAGTGTTTTACGATTGGCTTTGGTAGGCGTGAGGGAAAGGTTTTCTTAGGTAGAGTAGTTGGTGAATCAGCAGAGGGAATAAGTGAAAGGGGAGGGAAAGTTGGTGGAGTAGTTGGTGAAGGTGAAAGCATAGGAAGGTCAACTCCGGATGTGGCGGAAATGAGGGGGTTGGTGGGGGTACTAGGAACATTTGGATGAGTGCTAGTGGCAAGGGTGGGCGGGGCGCGAAATTCTTTTTAGCCGGCAGTTCCGCAAACCAGACACCCGGCACCACTGTACACTCAGAAGTTTGGCAACACTGCCCCACCATAATCATATTATATTAGATTAGCCTAAACTAAGGGGAAGAATAACTCATGACGCCAAGGATGGAAGGGAAGGAAGGAGAGAGAGAGAGAGAGAGAGAGAGAGAGAGAGAGAGAGGCCAACCGCGTTTAAATATAGCCTTCAAACTGTAGTTATAGTCCAACCGATCTAAACAGGCAGTTTTACCAGCAGTTACTAATTTTACATTGGTGCCACATGTATAATCCCTAACAACGAAAATATATTATTTTCGGTATTAAGTACCTTAAGTCGGTTTGAAATGCTCAGGCTATTTCTACATGTACAAAAAAGCTTTATTGTTTTTATAATTAATTCTCTTATTAGTAAATTCAATGGACATTGTATACAGCTTGGCAGATGGCTACTGCGACGTTGTCAGACGTCGGCCAAAAAAACTCATCACAAATTTCACGTGATGGCGTGCTGCCAGGCGCACAAAATTTATACTCTCACTTCATTTCATTCCTGACTTTGACACCATCCACAATGGAAGCCGCTCCAAATCGCCCCACCCACTTGCATAGTCAGACAAAACAGATGGTATATAACGTTCACCAATACTTCAAGACAGAGAAGGAGATTGGACGCACTTTTATTGCTGTAACAAACGCTACTTCTCGGACAGCTGCAGCCACAAAACTGGGTGAAAGAACAATTGCAAGAATAAACAAAGAAGCAAGGATTAATGAAGAAAGCAATGAATCGCCCAAATTTATGTCACCCAAGAAACGACAACGCACAACACCCATTACAGATTTTTTTGAAGGATTCAATGAAGGTGTTCTAAGAAGAACAGTGCTCAATTTCTACGAAAGAAAAGAGATTCCCACACTCGAAAAAATCCATGAAGAAATTAAAGAGAACCTTTCCTACCCCGGCAGCCGGCAGCCGAGAAACATTAAGAAACGTTCTCAAGAAAATTGGGTTCCATTATGCAAAGGAGGAACACATTCAAGGTCGCCGATTTAGAGCCACTCGCCCACGAAGCAAATGAGAGCATCACAGAGGAAAACTGGACAAAGGCTGTTAAACATGCGGAACACATTCAAGCAGATGATGCAAACAAAGATGTGGTGATTGATAAATTCATATATTCTTTCATCATCACTCTCACATCTTCTGATGAGGATTATGAATAACATTATGTACCTTTGAAACACATAATATAGAGGAATAGGCCTCCAGGGGAAACCTCTTAAAAAAAAATGCGCCGAAACTTTTACCTCTTGGGTGGTGTGGAAAAAAAGTAAAAATATAAAATGGTAATATATTACCAGTACATACATACGTACATACATATACATATATATATATACAGTATATATATATATATATATATATATATATATGTATATATATATATATATATATATATGAGAGAGAGAGAGAGAGCGAGAGCGCCACAAAACTGGGTGGGGGGGGGGGGGGGAGAATAAAGTGGATGCAAGTGTGGTGTGGTGTATGCGGGGTGGGGGGGGTGGGGGGGGTAGAGTGGTGTGGTGTGTGTGTGGGGTGGGGGGGGGGTGATTGGGGGGGGGGGTGAGGTGTGTAGGGTGAGTGAGAGAGAGAGATGCATAGTAATATAATTTATTATAGCAATAATAATCTATGCATTCATGTGGGCTACACAGACTTACACATACAGTATATAGAGAGAGAGCCGATCTCTCTACATTGACCTTGAACGGGGGGAGGTAGCGAGAGTAATTTGGAAAGGTTGTCATACGGAAAGGGTCAAGTGGACAGGTGGCACCAGTGTACGCAGAGCCGACGCTGCCCATAACTGCCTGTTTAGATCGGTTGGACTATAGCATGTCACCTCGTAGCTCAGTTGGTAGGAGTCTGACCACTCGCACAAGAAAGCCAGTGTTCGAGCCCACTTGGATCCAGTGTATTTTATATTTTTATTTTGTTATTTTAGTTTTATAAAATTAGATTATATTAGGTTAAGTTAGGTTAGGTTAGGTTATGATCTGGTGTATTTTATATTTGTATTTTATTTTAGTTAAATAAAATTAGATTAGATTAAATTAGATTATGTTAGGTTAGGTTAGGTTAAGTTAGGTTAGGTTAATCTAACATAATATGATTATGGTGGGGCAGTGTTGCCAAACTTCTGAGTGTACAGTGGTGCCGCGTGTCCGGTTTGCTGAACTGCCAGCTAAAAAAAAAACGCGGGCGGGGCTGAGTTGGCACAGCGGAGGGGCGCAAGAGTCTTGTGGTGATGGTGGTGTGACGTAGAGGGAGGAGGGAGAGGAGAATTTGTGGGTAAGTTAACAATAGTTGGAAAAGGTGTCTGTGGTAGAATGGGAAGAGGGGTGATGGGGGAAATTGGGGAAAGAGGCAATGACCCTGTGTAACCTAAATTTTGATTATTAGTTGCAAGGCATGTGGCATTATTATCTGGGTCAGCTAGCATGGTTATATAGTCATCAATAGATTTTTGGAACCGGCATACATAGCTGACTGTGTGTATGCATGAGTTCTCATTATGCCTTGTCTCACCCCGAGTACAGGCGCGGCAAGTCTTGGTGATGGATTTTGCGGGGCCGTAGGGTTTGGGTACATCAGGAATGGTTTGTGTTGGGGGAGGAACTTTGTCGGAAGATGACAGATCCTTGTAAAGATAATGATATTGTAGTTTGACTATAGTTACTCCTTCTGGTATTGACCTAGTTTGAGAAGGTTTGATGGTGTGAACTGGTTTGAGGAATTTAGGCTTGCTGGGGGAAGTAATTTTGGATGGCCTACGGTCGAAAGTTAGTATTCCGTTGACGCAGTTGATGGAAGTACGTAAGGTGGTTAGTAGATCTATTCCTAAGTAGCCATCACAATCGGTCTCCCCAGATGGACAAATAATGAATGGGTGGTGGTGGCCGTAATTCGGAAGGTTAGTGGCTACGTAGAGGGGAGCTGTCTGTCCCTGATTAGGAATTAGGGCATTATTAGCGTCAACTGAAACAATGGGGGATGATTGAAGAGGCCCAAAAGTGGCCTGGTGTTTGTTATAGTAAGAGGAGAAAAGAAAAGAACGGGATGAACCCGTGGCGATAACAAATCTTGATTTAACACCTTGAACTGTTAGGTGATGATAAATGGGGGGTTTCTCTGTGCTTGTCCCATCACGAGCCCCCACCGGTTTGGTGATAGGTGGGCGGGGGCGGATTAAGAATCCGGGTTATCTTGAATGATGCATGAGTCCTTCAGTTGCACAGTTTCTTCAAGGGCTTCATATTTCTTTGCAGTTACCCCTTCAAAGAGGGTGGCAAATGCTGACGAAGGCATTGAGAAAGGCTGAGGTTGGATGTTGGCATGGTTAATGGCGGCGATATTGTCGTTCTCTCGGCTTTTCTGTACAGACAAGATCTGCCAGACAATAGGCAAGTCCTCGTCATAACCCTTGGGCTCTCTGATCGTGAAGTAATCTCGTACTGACGTGGGTAATATTCTCAACAGCGCATTAAACACACTTTCTTCTCTTTCTACAGCATTGTCAATGGGAAATGCTGCAACTACCAGTTCATTCAACTGGTTGATAGTGTGATCTAAGTTTCCTGTAAACTTAACGCTGTGAAATTGTTGCTTAGCAATTACTTCCCCAAGAGAAAGGTTAATGGCTGCCTTATTGTTCTCAAATTGAGCCCAGGTCAATTTTGGATTATCACGCACGTAGCCCGACACAAGGGACGTATGCCGGCCCAACTATATCACAACAGCATGCATTTATGAAGTATCATCGTCCTTGAACACAACATCCAAGACTCTTTTCACAACTTCAAGATAAATAGCAGTCATGATTTTCTTGCTCAAAAGAAACAATTTCTAGTGATTTACCAGCCATGATGATTCGTGTATTGGGGTAGATTGGGTAAATTAAAATTCAAAGTCGCTATGCCGCGTTGAGACACCGCTGCCGCCAGTGTTATGCGACGTTATAATTTTAAGTCGCTTTATATCAGTTCAATATTTCCACTATAGGAAAGCTCAGAACTACAACACGCAACGGGAACACAGCTGACTTTAATATATATATAATTCTTCTATCAATCAATCTCCACCAATGTCACAGAATACACAGTTTCGGTACACAAGTTACATCTCTTATTAGCTATGGGCACAGGCACAAGAATAGGGTTGAGTCTTATCTATATAAAATAGACTCAATAAATCATAATCATAATTATATAATGAATACAATTATTCCTGTTTCAGACTCAACAAGAATAGCATATAATAAGGTAATATTGTACAATAGCATCAATGAATGCATAAATGCGATGACTATATAAATATAGTATAAACATACACAGAGAGGTTAGTCTCAAATGACAATAACGGATATCCTGATAGATAGCAAACGCGAGTTAGCGAGTGAACGAGGTAGGTAGATAATACTGAGGAGACACACACAGTGATAAGATTATATGGAGAATAGGATATCCGATGAACTGTGAATAACTTTATGTTAATTCAATTCAATAGATTATATTAATCAAAATTAACTTATAGAGTTACAGTAATGAATATAAATTCAATGAACTGGTAATACATTATATTAGCCTGTGTGTAAGGCTGAAGATCTCGTCGTGAAGAATTTACACGCTGCGATGCGATACTGACAGGAGTTTATTTTTAACTCAAAAGAAGGCTTAAACTGAGTTTGAAGTCAGGAAGCACAAACATAAAAATAGTCTTACTAAGAGACTGATGATAACTCTGTCTGTGAACACTTACACATACAATTACGTATCCAGCTAATAACATCAAAATAGAATAAGATCTGGTAGAGTGTTCACTGGTATTTACGCGTAGTGTGTATGTATAATTTCCAAACGAATATATCTATAACCCGTATATGAATTATAGGAAACTATATGTCAAGGAATATAGATATATCAATTCCACGTATATAATATGTATTATTCTCTCAACACGAGTGATGATTTCTAGAAGGCGAGAATGAACAATTTCTTAAATGACGTTAATTTGAACACTTAACATATCTTATATAACCTTCGCAATAATCATCAAAACAATATGATCGAACAAGAGGCACTTAACCCTTAATTAGCGGCTCACCACATAAGTCGAGTTAAATAAAGCTGGACTATGTGGCGGCGCTCGACATAACTCGAGTGGCAATTTCAGCCCGTAATGTTGCTGAGAGAGAGAGACAAGTGGTGGCAGGAGAGTAGCGAGCGTATGACTGCTCCAGACCACCGCGGCGAACATACTGACACGAATCCCAGCTCCCTCCTCCCTCTCTCACTCGCTATATAAGGAATTGTATCGGGAAAGTGGCTAATTACATGCTTTTTCCACTCGCGTTGCACGGTTATTGCAAGAAAACTAGCCATCATAAAAGGATCGTTATGGTGTCATTCGAAAGCTCTGTTTATGCCCTTTCAGGGATAGGTACTTGTTTTACGTTCTGGGTCTTATTTAGGCATGAAAATGATCACGTAAACAGCCCTATTTTGGCTAAAAACACCCCGCTGGGCGGTACATATAAATAAACCGCATAGGCCGCTCGTAAGGTGTTAATTTCGCTGAAATATAGAAGTAGGAGCCGTGATAGATATATTCACGTGGCGACTGAGTAGGATGTCCAGCTACCTGTTTGCACCAAGGGGACGTTTCCTTCACACGCACTACTAGAATGGTCACTTCTAAGTCGCCTAACACTCGCTCTTGGTCACTGCACACAAACAGCATGCAGATACCTTTGAAGAGGAGTTAGGCTAACCCCTACGGAAGTATTCTCCGAGCTGACTGTATCCAACAATTAAGCACGTTCGCCCGAAGGAGAGGTACCCGAAAGTGGAGTCAACTTTGCCTAACAATATCTTGTTTCAGGCAGGTAATATTCGGTTTTTAATTTGGTATTTGGTTAGTGTGTTTCGGAATATGAGAGGCATGTGAATTACAGGTTTTTGGATTATTGTTCCGTTATTAAAGGTCTTAAAAATATAATACATATAAGGTTACATAGGTAATGGTATCCTTTATTTATTAATATTAGAAGTAAGTATTAGAAAGCATGTAGAAGTGAATGATAATTAATTTACAGTTTTGATGGTTCTTAAACATTTGTTATATATTATTCAATACTTTCGTTACAAGTTGAACTACTGCTCTTGTCATTGTTGGTTGTCCTTGTAGTTGTAGTGGTGGTTATTTCCGTCAGGGTAGAAGTGTGGAAATTGAGGAGGTTGATGTCTTAATTCCATAAAGTAGTTCTCGTCGTAGTTCAAATCAGGTTCTGGTTGGGACTTCTCACTTCTGGTAGGGAGCGGCAAATTTTGATGCCTCGGCCGGAAGCATATTTCCGAAGTCGAGACTAGTATATATCATAGGGGAAATTAGGACCAATCAGAGGCCGCAGTGGCAGTGACGTCACCCACAAGGGGAGGAGCCAGTCTGTCTGTCACTCTCTCTCTCTCTCTCTCTCTGGGTGAGGAGCCTGCCTGCCTCTCTTTGGTTTCTCTCTCTCTCTGGTAAATAGAAGAAGTAAGTCACCTAGTATAACAAGTTATTTCAAATATTAACTACATTAAGGATACATTATGATTGTGCTATGTTATGGTTATGAGTAAATAAGAGTAGCCTACCGTATTACGCGTATTGCACAGCCATGGACAGAAATTCCTTGACAATTTTAGAAGGCATAATATTATTTCACTGGCGAACTATATTGATTCCTGTGACACTTAAGCAGTTAACCTGTGCTGATAATTTCAAGAAGGAACTTAAGTCACTCATATATCTAAAGGGTTATATATACAGTATATACATAGCCTATACATTACTTTATTTTAAATGTCATTAACACATTAACATTATCAGATAGTACAAAATATATTAAGCATCAAATGTTATGAAATAGTTAATGGTTTAAGTGCATAAGGTAGAGCCAAAGGCTAATTAGTAGGCTATATAATTATACGATACGTGTTAGTGAGTTGGGCCTAGGCCTATAGGCAACTTAGGCCTTATAATTAGGGTTGGGTGTGAAGCGGATCTGCCTTGTGTGAGCCAATCGACTTTCTGTAGACTCCCATTTTCTTTTATTCTTATGTATGACAGCTATTTCTATATTTTGCTAAATATTACTTTTATTGTAGTCGATATGTAATGATGTGACAATGTTAATGAATATTTATATAAGTACAGTAGTGGTTAGGGCTACTTGAACACCTCTTAACCCCATTATATCCACGGCGGTACAATATTGTACCGCCCTCGGTACTTTAAGCCAATATAAAATGTAATTTTTAAATAAAGCACAATGTTACAAATAATCCTGATCAAGACACTGGGAACACAACAAATCATTATTTTAAGCAAAAAAACAATGAGTTCAATCAGCCTGTTCTCTAATATTAACGATTTTTATCGTGAAAGGCGCTGAACATAAAGAAACCATACGATATGAAGTGAGGCATTTGGCATAAAGGTTACACTCACCTGTAAGGTTGGACTGTGATTCCAGATGTACGATGAGATATAATTGTGAATTTTGTTATTCCCTTCATATCAATCTATCACTTTCTCTCCTATCATTGATCTTTACTTATTCCCTTAGTCTATGTCTCGATTCAGCCACCCCCAGCTATGGGGTATGTGCCTGAGTGTATACATACATACTGTACATACATCCAGACATACAGACATACATCTGTAGGCCTACATACATAATATTATGGAATGAGATCATTACATATGCGGAGAGAGAGAGTAAAAAGTGACCATTTATAGTTTATTTACGTTGTGCATGAATGTAAATTAAATCTATCTATCTATCTATCTATCTATCTATCTATATGCTCAGGCCCAATCCCCATTTTGGGGGTAGCCGACTCAAGACAGAGCAAGAACAGGGAAAACACAAAAACAACATAAAACAAAAAATAAACACAGATAAAAAACACAAACTCTCACACATCCAAGTCACCCAGGAGAAGATCCAGAGACCAGGGTTACCAAGGTCGCTCCAGCACTCCCCCGGCCCCTGACCACCCGGAGAGGTTCCGATCTCGGCAGGCAGACATGCAGCGGAGCCAAGCCACAAGCCCTCCCACCACACTTCCAGGCACACCCTTCATATTAATCGTCTCCCCGGGCCAGGCGCCTGATGGACTATTATCTAGTCCAACTTGCGCCCGACCCCTTACTCCAAATGACCACGTGTTCACTCAACTATTCACAAGCATTCTCCATTCACTCATGTCCACCACCACTTCCCCTGCCTGATCTATAGTCATTCCTCTATCATCCAAAGCCTTTCTTACACAGTCTCTCCATCTCAATGGGGGTATTCCTGCCCTTCTATCTCCCCTTGTACCTGACTCACATATTCTCTTTGTAAGCCTTTCATCACCCATTCGTTCAACATGACCATACCAGCTCAGCACTCTTCTGTCCACTCTGGCTGACAAATGTTCCTGCTGCCCCACTCTCCTACGTATCTCTTCATTCCTCAATCTGTCTCTACGAGTAACTCCACACATACTCCTCAAGCAGCTCATCTCCATCACATTCAGCCCTCTTTTCTCCTTTTTCTTCAGAGCCCATGTCTCAGCCCCATACATCACTGTTGGCACAACAATTCCTTGATACAGTGCACTTTTTACTTTCACTCTGAGATTTCTCGTCTTCCACATACTTCCCATTGCTCCGAAAACCTTCCTTCCTTCACACACTCTCTGTTTTACCTCAACTTCCATACCTCCACTCCTGCTTATTGTTCCTCCTAAATATTTAAAACACTCTACTTGTTCCAATATTTCCCCATCCAGCCTCACATCTAGATTCACCCTATCTATCTATCTATCTATTGCCTGACGCCGTGATCCCCGAAGGGGTGGCCACGAACGAACCGCCCCCATGCACCTCTGTCCCCAGTCAGTCGACGCCCCTCCCCCCAACCAGCACCGCCTTCGTTCATGTAATTCCTCACTCCATCCTTCCACCTCATATTCGGTCTACCTCTCCCCCTCTGTCCCTCCACCTCGCTCTCGTACACCCTCTTAGTCATTCTCTCGCTTTCCATACGTTCCATATGGCCGAACCATCTCAAGTTGTTCCTTTTCACACTTTCCAGCACATCTACCTCCACACCACACCTCCTTCTTACTTCCTCATTAGTCTGTCTATCCCTCCATGTAACTCCGCACGCACTCCTTAAGTAATTCATTTCCACTGCTCTCACTCTTGGTCTGAGTCTCTCAACCAACGTCCATGCTTCGCTTCCGTAAGTCAGTGTCGGGATTACCACACTGTCATGCAAGGACTTCTTCACTTCCATACTGACCACCCTATTTCTTGTTACTGCTTTTAGCGTTCCTACAACCCTCTTCCCCTGTTGTACCCTCTCCCGCACCTCTTCATCCATAGTCCCATCTTTACTCAACACACTGCCCTCTCCTATGCTCTCCCCTATTACACACCATTACTTTACTTTTATTGACGTTCACCTTCAGTTTCCTCCTTCCACAAACCACACCAAACTCTTTGACTACCCGCTGCAGTTTCTCATCAGAATCCGCCACCAATGCTGTGTCATCAGCGAACAGCAACTGATTCAACTCCCAATCTCTACCATTCTTTCCTACTAAACCCAATCCTCTTCCCATAGTTATCCTTTTCACCTCCCTCACCACACCATCCATAAACATATTAAACAGCCATGGTGACATTACACATCCCTGTCGCAAACCTACCTTTACCTCAAACCATTCACTCAACTCACCATTTCCTACTCTCACACATGCTCTGCCCCCTTCATAAAAACTCTTAACTGCTTCTAACAAATTTCCTCCTATTTCATAAATCCTTAACACCTTCCACATTGCTTCACGGTCCACACGATCATACGCTTTTTCCAAGTCCATAAAAGCCCAAAATATCTCCTTATGCTTCTCTAAATACTTCTCGCATAACTGTCTTACTGCAAACATCTGATCCACGCACCCTCTTCCCCTCCTAAAACCGCACTGTTCTTCTCCTATTGCAACTTCTGTACACTTTATTATCCTCTCTATCAACACCCTACCATACAGCTTTCCATCCACTGACAATAAACTAATACCTCTATAACTTGAACACTCCTGCCGATCTCCCTTCCCCTTGTACAATGGCACAATACATGCACTCTTCCAGTCTATTGGTACCATTGACACAGCAAAGCACACATTGAAAAGTCTCACCAACCAATCTATTATCACATCTCCACCCTTCTTTATACACTCCACAGCAATACCATCCAAACCTTCTGCTTTTCCCGCTTTCATTTGTTTCACTGCTTCTTTCACCTCATTTTCCTCAATCCTTTCATTCATTCCCTGCCACCTGGGTGGCCTGGGTAACCTATCTCCATCCACCTCTGCTTCAATCACTGCTTCTCTTCCATCTCTTGTATTTAACAAAGATTCAAAATACTCGGCATATCTTTTCCTCACTTCAACTGGTTCCACTAGTAATTCTCCATTTTCATCTTTCACCGACTCTTCCCTCTTTTGTCCTCCTTTCCTTACTTTATTTACCTCCTTCCAGAACATCTTCTTTCGTTCTTCAAAATTCTCACTCAGCCTTTGGCCCCACCTTTCGTTTGCATCTTTTTTCGCTTCTCTAATTTTCCGTTAATTAAATGATAATGATTAATAAAACAGGAACTATTTGAAACAATTTAACTGTCTAAGGAGAACTGGCAACACCCTCCTCCTCAAATCTTGGGACGAAAGATGCCAGAATCGCAAAATTTTCATTGTTTACTCATTGCTTTTCAAGTAAAACCACAATTAATGGGAATAACATATTGTACTCTGGATGCTTATTTAATCTAGACAGATACTATGCGAATAAATATTGATAACTTGTTATACTAGGTGACTTACTTCTTCTATTTACCAGAGAGAGAGAGATAAACAAACGAGAGGCAGGCAGGCTCCTCACCCAGAGAGAGAGAGAGAGAGAGACAGACAGACAGACTGGCTCCTCCCCTTGTGGGTGACGTCACTGCCACCGCAGCCTCTGATTGGTCCTAATTTCCCCTATGATATATACTAGTCTCGACTTCGGAAATATGCCGGCCGGAAGGGATTAGCGTGTGGGAAAGGCGCGTATTGGTCCCGCACAGGTATAGTCAAACTCAACTGAAATGAGCTCCAAGGAGGTCAAGGTCGCCCTGTGCGGTGGTGCCAGATTTCTACCAAAACAAACCTTTTAGAAAACGGGAAACCAAGGAAAACCACATTTAGAAGGGAAACTTGAAATAAATGTAAAAGACGTTTTTATGTCTGGAAGGGTTATTGGTATTCTTGTATAAAAGTTACAGAAACGAAATAATAGGTAGGCTATATTTGTATATACCTATTTACATTGTACAGCATCTCCCTTGCCTGGCTATGAAGATGAGAGTAACTTTTGCGAGTTTTTCCTTCCATGGTGGTCGCGCTATGAATGAGGGTTAGTGACCGTCTGACCTGGGTGATGTTGTTGTCGTAGTTTGAGGCCATATAAAGCGTTGCCATTACTCGTATCCAGCTCTCTCTGTCTCTCTCTTTTGATGGGATTACATTGTGCTATATTGCATTTTGGAGATTGTGTATGTATGTGTGTGTTTGTGTGTGTATCTGTAGGGGTGTGTGTGAGTGCGTGCTTAGCCAACAGAACCGCATTGACATTACTTGGCAACGTCGCATATCCTACCACTCCTTCAATCTATTTATAGCTGTCCCCAGAAAAATGGCAGCATGTTCTAAATAGCGTGCCATATGTTGTATAAATTCCTTCTATATATCCTTAAAATGATATGTTTCTTAACACCACATAACCTTTAAAAATTGTAATATAATATATATAGTCATAAAAGCTAAAATTAATTTGTTAATAGCTTGAAAAACTAACATTTGTTGTTAAAGCTTTGAATATTTGACAACACCGCACAGGGCGAGGGACACCACCTTGTAGCTCATTTCATAGGAGGATGACTATAGTAGGCTTTGCTTACCTTTTGGTGGTGGTAGGGGGCACTGAGGTAGACTGGTTTAATGGTACCATATTCTTCCCTTTGCTTTTGTTCTTGATGGAGGCAATCCTACAGGTTGATGTTGGGGGCTCTTCTACATACGGGAGCAGGTTCTGTATATGTTTTGGCTCATTTTCCTTGAGCCCCGTCATCTCGCAAATAATCCTACATATAATCACCTTATCGTGCTTATACAGCAAACATTACATACCAAATATGCACATTACACATGCACGTATGTACATACTTACACACATATACAGTATATGTAGGTAGTTATATAATATATGTGGACAAAAGTAACTGAATGTATAACCAACTTTACATATTAACACAACATTAATACACACACTTATGCACACATTCATTATCATTATAAAGAAACACATATACTTTATACAGTTAAACATACTTATATCGAAAGGTATAGGCCTACATGCATATCAAGATACGTGCACCCGAACATGCACATGTAAGTAGGTTACACATACAGTATGTATTCATATAGACAAGCGTTCATGTATATCAAGACAGTAATACACATATGTTGTTCACTTGGTCAAAGAAGTATCTGCACCCCTACGCTCATTATCTGATGTGTACAGCTCGGTAGGATTGGCACCTCTGCCTGCAACTACTGTATATGCATGTGTCAGAGAGGACCGTCTATTACCCATGGATATAGTTGTTGTTGTTGTTGTTGTTGTTGTTGTTCCCCAGACTGCCTGGCCGAACAGCCCCAAGACCCCGAGCAAGGCCAAGGCCATAACCGAGCGCCCCCACAGAACCCTCCCTGCCTACCACAATAAAGCCTGGGTGACCGAAGCCACACCATGGCGGGGAGCTGAGAAGGTTGCGGAAATGCCCGGGAAACCAAAGCCCCACCCAGGGCCCTGTGCCCCTCAGCAATTATGAAGAGAAAGTTGAGGGGCAAAGGAAAAATGTGACGCTTTGGCTTCCAATCTTGGTAGATTGAGAGGTCAATCCACGGAAGAGACGCCGTCACACGAGATCTAGAAAATATATAAGTAAAAGGAACAGTCAGAGTAAGCTATGGGTATGGTAGAGATCGCTCAGTTCTCACTCTGATAGACCAGCCCATCACCAATGGATATAGTTGTAGGCAGAGGTGCCAACCCTATCGAGCTTTACACATCAGATAATCAGCGTAGGGGTGCAGATACTTCTTTGACCGAGTGTACATATGTAATTATACACAACTTCATACTCTACATAAAGATACATACATGTATACAGTCCCTAAACACAAAACACATATAATTTACAAATAAATCTAAAGACTTTATACTCAATTATGCAAAAATACCTATAATACCTTAACGGCTACACACACACACATATACACGCACATGCGCTTACTCATACATCAATTCAAGTTACATAACGGTGCGAAAAAGCACTTAAATGTTTGTTTAACCCATCCAGCACCGGCGACGCATATATACTTGATTTCAGCTATATAAGACGACGTTTGAAAACTTCGAAGAATGCGTGGTAGGTAAATGATCAATTGAGATACTATGTAGCCTTTTAATTAGTAGACGTCCCTTTCGAAGTGAATAAAACTTCTACATTTTGCCAGAATACAATGAAAATTATGTCACTGGCACAGAACGGGCTAATATCATTATTAACTCCTTGCGACATATTATGTTCCAATAAGTCCGAGGAGGCGGTTGACAAGTATTTTAGGTCTTGAATTTGGCTCATGAGTGTTGTCGAAGCCTTACATTTTTCGCGATTTCCATCCACCAGAATGCTGTTTATTGTGATGTATCATATATCAGTGGAAAGAGGAATATTTATAGTACATGATAAAACAAAAAAAAATGTAAATAAATCGAAATATGAAAGTGTAAATGAGTCCGGAATACAATTATTTCCCATGCAATTGTCTTCACACCGTCCTAGCTCTAAATTGTGAGTGATGACCATATATTTTTTTTTGCTCAAATAATAGTATTTTTTCTCCTCTTTCCAAATCTGAAAACAGAAATTGTTTATCTTCAATAGTTCTCAAGCAGTGACCGAAAACAAAAAATATATGATTTTGATTTATATGGTTTATAACATTTTCGATTTATTTCGTTGCTACGAAGTGTATGGTTTTAAATTTAGGCTGTATGAATTCGGCAAATAATGCTGATGAGTATAAAACAAACTAGAAGTTCCTAGGACAAATACTTTTTGCGCTATGAATATTTGAAATGAAGAGCCAAAATGCGAATATTTACGCTTCACCCATCTCTGTTCCGGCGATGGTAGCCGGGTTCCGAGCTGTTCCCCACCTCGTGGTTGCGTTATTTGCTCGGATATGTATATAACTGTATATATCACCGGAATCGGAAAATTGTGCTCTTTCCAATGGTGAAAACAAAAATAATATAGCGTAATTGGTTCGCGAGCTATGCACAATTGTTTCCATGCAGTGACCGAAAAAAAAAAAATATATGATTTTGATTGATATGGTTTATAACATTTTCGATTTATTTCGTTGCTACGAAGTGTATGGTTTTAAATTTAGGCTGAATGAATACGGCAAATAATGCTGATGAGTATAAAACAAACTAGAAGTTCCTAGGACAAATACTTTTTGCGCTATGAATATTTGAAATGAAGAGCCAAAATGCGAATATTTACGCTTCACCAGTCTCTGTTCGGGCGATGCTAGCCGGGTTCCGAGCTGTTCCCCACCTCGTGGTTGCTTTATTTGGTCGGATACGTATATAACCGTATATATCACCGGAATCGGAAAATTGTGCTCTTTCCAATGGTGAAAATAAAAATAATATAGCGTAAATGGTTCGTGAGCTATACGCAATTGTTTCCATGCATTGTTATTGTTATGAAAATATATGAGAATGTTTATACAGTTGTATATCTTTGCCACAATATACAACACTTTTATATAATTTGTGTTGCCAATAATTGTATAATGTTCATAGAAGACATGTCAGTCATGAAGGTTGCCAATTTTACTTACCTGGTAGGGCTACAACCCTTTCCAACGAGAAGGGAAATGGCTCCTGGGTTGACACTGAAAAAACAAAATAAGAAAGCCAGGTTATCTTCAGGTAATAAATTCAGAAATAATTCTATTGTACACGAAAATAAAATAAAGTAATATATATATATATATATATATATATATATATATATATATATATATATATAAATATATATATATATACATATATATATACAAGGTGTCAAACAAAATATAAAGAATGGTAAATGGTAATGTATGTGTGTGGATATATATATATATATATATATATATATATATATATATATATATATATATACAAGGTGTCAAAATAAATAATGGTAAAATCAATGTGTGATTGTGTGTATATATATATATGGTGTCAAACCAGAGAAATATGTGCAAATTTCCAAGCCACCCAAAGAGGTACTGCACTGGACTCGTTATTTTTTTAGAGTGGTTTCCCCAGGAGGCCTATATCCACTCTAGTGCAAATTGAATTGTGTCACAACCCTTTCCAACGAGAAGGGAAATGGCTCCTGGGTTGACACTGAAAAAACAAAATAAGAAAGCCAGGTAATCTTCAGGTAATACATTCAGAAATAATTCTATTGTACATGCAAATAAAAGAAAGTAATGTGTATATATATATATATATATATATATATATATATATACACACAAGGTGTCAAACAAAATATAAAGATTGGTAAATGGTAATGGTAATGTATGTGTGGATATATTTATATATATATTATATATATATATATATATATATATATATATATATATATATATATATATGGTGTCAAACCATAGAAATATGTGCAAATTTCCAAGCCACCCAAAGAGGTACTGCACTGGACTCGTTATTTTTTAGAGTGGTTTCCCCAGGAGGCCTATATCCACTGTAGTGCAAATTGTAGTTTTTTTTTTTTTTTTTTTTTTTTTTTTTTTTTTTTTTTTTTATGATGATGGTGATGATGATGATGAGTGAATGAAGGTGGGCCCCGAACCTTGGAAGTGATGATTGAATGAATGAATGAATGATTGAATGATTGAATGACTGAATGAAAGGGTGATGAAGGTGAATTATTGATGATGATGATGATGGGTGAATGAAGGTGGGTGAATGAAGGTGGGCCCCGAACCTCTGAAGTGATGATTGAATGAATGATTGAATTATTGAATGATTGAATGACTGAATGAAAGGGTGATGAAGGTGAATTATTGATGATGATGATGATGGGTGAATGAAGGTGGGTGAATGAAGGTGGGCCCCGAACCTCGGAAGTGATGATTGAATGAATGAATGAATTATTGAATGATTGAATGACTGAATGAAAGGGTGATGAAGGTGAATGGAAGAATGCATAAAGACTGAATGAATGAATGGGTGATAGTGATTGGAAAGGAATAATGAAGGTGAATAGGAGAATGCATAAATGAATGAATGAATCGTGCAAAGATCCTGGCTATAGGACATCTGCATCGAATTGATGGTACTTGTTAAAGCAACCATTGACATCGATGCAGAGGCTAACGCGGCAAGACCTGCAGCGAAAGCTCGTGTCCTTGCGAATTTGGCTCCTGTAACACACACGGCACCGCTTTCGCTTTCCGCCTGGGATAGTCTCGAAAACGTGTTCCAAGTTCCTGTTGTACCGGTCATGGTCCAGTACAACAGGACGTGGCCTGGAACCCCGTCCTCTAAGAGGACCTATCCGACGGCCTCTTGGTGCCTGAGCCCTAGCTTGAACGTCCATTACTAGTGGAACCCAGGCGGCATCCATGAGGGGTGCTGCCCGAGCGCCACCAGCAGCAGCAGCTGCACCCGGTACTACTGGTGCGGGGGGGGTCAAGTGGTAGGTCATCCACTTCCTCCTCATCATCAGTAGCATCGTCCGAGTCCGATACTGGTGCCGCCTGGGGTGCATTCTCAGCGAGTGCTCCCCCGACGGCAACAGCAGCAGCAGCAGCATCTGGACCTGGTGAGGGGGGGGGGTCATGAAAGAGTGCTCCCCCAACGCCTCCACCAGCAGCAGGAGCACCAGGAGGAGTGCCAGGATCATCAGCAGGAGCGGCTGGGGAGTCTGGATTGTCGTCCGGTGGGGGCGACCCAGCTGAGCTTCCGGAGGATTGCCGCCGACGCCGCCTGTCTCGCCTGAGACGGGTGCATGGCTCGTACTGACCTTCTGGCAAATCCTGTGCACGCCGGATGCGTCTCCCCGACAAAGGCCACTCTGCAGGGTTGAAGTGCAACAAGGAACGGACTATGCTTTCCTGGAACGCCAGCATATTCATCTTCCTGCGGGGGTTGCACTTCTTGAAGAGTACGAAGGCATTGAAGAGGGCCATTTGGATGAAGTAGAATACGATCTTCTTCGTCCATTTGACCGTTCTTCGCTGGATGGGGTAGTACTGGATCATCTGATCAAAATGATCCACCCCACCCATGTGGCGGTTGTAGTCGTCAACACAAACGGGCTTCATGATGTTCTTACGAGTCCGCTGCCACCTGCCTTGTACCTTCTTCTTGACAAATGACTGCTTTGGAATGGTGCTCTGGTCGTGGAAGGTGGACACCATGTTGACAATCCGTTTGTCTTTCCAAAGCATCACTAGGGTTGTGCCGTTGTTCATCGCCTCAATTGCATCGTCTTCCAGTGTCGATGCATGGGCAATGTCGCGCAACCGCTTCGGAGCCCCTCGTGCAAGCCTCAGGGTGCCACACACATAGATCTGGTGGTGTGTGAGCATGTGGTGGCACAGGTCAACTGAGTTGTAAAAGTTGTCCATGAACAACTTGTAACCCATGCCTTGCAGGGACTCCGTTAAACCCTCAACCGTTTTCTGGAGAGTTTGACCAATACCAGTGTAGACTTGAAAGTCATACACGAAACCAGTCGTGGACTCTGCCAGGATGTACAGCTTGATAGCGTACTTCTTCGGCTTCATCGGGTTGTAGCACTTGAATGAAAGGCGACCCTTCCACCCAAGGCAGCCTTCGTCGATGGACACCTTCCTCTCCGGGACGTAGGCAAGCTTGAAGCCAGCAAGCAGGTAGCGCATCACCGTGCGGATCTTCACTAGCCTGTCTTTGGTCTGCTTGATGACTGCCTTGCTGTTGAACGTGTGAAAATTGCTCAGCAAGGCTTGGAACTTGGTGACCTGCATGGTCGTGCGAAACGTTGGATAATTATGGACTCCATCATTTAGCCAGTAGTGACGCACAGTGGGGAGTTTGTTGACACCCATGAGGAAGTACAGACCAAGGAATTTGGCCATGTCCTCCTCACTGAACGATGTCCACAGAGAACCAACGAATAAGGCATACGCGTTGGTCTCATTCACCAGGAACCTGAGCAGTTCTCTTGTAAAAAAGAGCTGGAAGAACTGCAGTGGTGTCACTGGTGCTGGAACCCGCAAGCCAGGGGTTCCAGTGAAAGGATCAACGTTGGGTGTGAACGGGTCTGACGTCCACTCGTGATCCTCAGCATACACGGTGGGGGGGCGTGGAGGTGCACGTGCTGGGAGAGCACCACGTCGTCCGCCTGGACGACGTATGTAACCTCTGCGGCCCCTGGGCCTACCACCTCGGCCCTTCACGGGCCCAGATTTTCGGCGGGGAGGGGGAGGGGGGTCGTCTTCTGCGGAAGACGAAGGGGGTGGGGGTGATGGTGGATGTGATGAGGGTGATGGAGAAGGTGGTGTGGTGGAGTCAGGGCGTGTGGGTGATGGTGGATGTGATGAGGGTGATGGAGAAGGTGCTGTGGGTGGATGAAGTGGGGCAGGAGGAAGCCTCTGTGGAAGCTCCTCATCGATTG
>CM064530.1:21808488-21810988 GCA_032716605.1 Paralithodes platypus
TATCTATCTCCAATTAGACAAATAAAATAAAAATAAAAATATATCTATCCCCCAGCCAAAAAAAAAAAAAAAAAAAAAAAATATATATATATATATATATATGGGGGGAGGGGGAGGGGGGGGGGAGGGAGGGAGGGTGTATAATGGGGGGGGGGAGGGGAGGGGGTATAATGGGGGGGCGAGGGAGGTATAATGGGGGAGGGAGGGGGCATAATGGGGGGGGGGGGAGGGAGGGGAAGGGGGGTATAATGGGGAGGGGGGGAGGGAGCATAACAGATAAATACATAAAGATTATATGGGGGAGTGGGGTATATGGGGGAGGGGGCATAACAGATAAAAACATCAATACGAATGATATTATATATATATATATGGGGGGAGGGGGGTATAATGGGGGAAGAGGGGGAGGGTGTATAATGGGGGAGGGAGGGGGAGGGGGCATAACTTAGATAAATACATAAATACGAATGATTTTATATATATATATATATATATATATATATATATATAGATATATATATATATATCAATCTACAATTAGAAAAATAGAAAAAAATACAAATTAAAAATAACCCTCCCCCACCCAAAAAAAAAAAAAAAATATATATATATATATATATATATGGGGGGAGGGGGAGGGGGAGGGGGAGGGGGGGAGGGGGGGGGAGGGGGAGGTATAATGGGGGAGGGAGGGGGGTATAATGGGGGGGGGGAGGGGGGGTATAATGGGGGGGGGGGAGGGAGGGGAAGGGGGGGGTATAATGGGGAGGGGGGGGAGGGTATGGGGGAGTGGGGTATATGGGGGGAGGGGGCATAACAGATAAAAACATAAACACGAATGATATATATATATATAGATTATATGGGGGAAGTGGGGGAGGGTGTATAATGGGGGAGGGAGGGGGCATAACTTAGATAAATACATAAATACGAATGATATATATATATATATATATATATATATATATATATATATATACATATATATATATATCAATCTACAATAAGAAAAATAAAATAAAAATAAAAAAATAACCCTCCCCCCCCACAAAAAAAAAAAAATACAAAAAAATATATATATATATATATATATATATATATATATGGGGGGAGGGGGAGGGGGAGGGGGAGGGGGGGGTATAATGGGGGGGAGGGAGGGGGTAATATGGGGGGGGGGGAGGGAGGTATAATGGGGGAGGGAGGGGGTATAATGGGGGGGGGGGAGGGAGGGGGAAGGGGGGATTAAAGGGGAGGTGGGGGAGGGAGCAAAACAGATAAATACATAAAGATTATATGGGGGAGTGGGGTATATGGGGGAGGGGGCATAACAGATAAAAAACATCAATACGAATGATATTATATATATATATATATGGGGGGAGGGGGGTATAATGGGGGAAGAGGGGGAGGGTGTATAATGGGGGAAGAGGGGGAGGGGGCATAACTTAGATAAATACATAAATACGAATGATTATATATATATATATATATATATATATAATATCAATCTACAATTAGAAAAATAAAATAAAATAAAAATAAAAAATAACCCTCCCCCACCCAAAAAAAAAAAAAATAAAAAATATATATATATATATATATATGGGGGGAGGGGGAGGGGGAGGGGGAGGGGGGGAGGGGAGGGAGGTATAATGGGGGAGGGAGGGGGGTATAATGGGGGGGAGGGGGATGGGGGTATAATGGGGAGGGGGGGAGGGGGAGGGGGAGGGAGGTATAATGGGGAGGGGGGGAGGGGGCATAACAGATAAATACATAAACACGAATTATATATATATATATAGATTATATGGGGGAAGTGGGGGAGGGTGTATAATGGGGGAGGGAGGGGGCATAACTTAGATAAATACATAAATACGAATGATATATATATATATATATATATATATATATATATATATATATACATATATATATTATATCAATCTACAATTAGAAAAATAAAATAAAAATAAAAAAATAACCCTCCCCCACCCAAAAAAAAAAAAAATACAAAAAAAAAAAATATATATATATATATATATATATATAGGGGGGGGGGGGGGGGGGGGGGGGGGGGGAGGGGGTATAATGGGGGGGAGGGAGGGGGTAATATGGGGGGGGAGGGAGGTATAATGGGGGAGGGAGGGGGTATAATGGGGGGGGGGGGGGGGGAAGGGTGGGGAGGGGGGGGAGGGAGCATAACAGATAAATACATAAAGATTATATGGGGGAGTAGGGTATATGGGGGAGGGGGCATAACAGATAAAAACATCAATACGAATGATATTATATATATATATATGGGGGGAGGGGGGTATAATGGGGGAAGAGGGGGAGGGTGTATAATGGGGGAGGGAGGGGGAGGGGGCATAACTTAGATAAATACATAAATACGAATGATTTTATATATATATATATATATATATATATATATATATATATATATATATATATATAATATCAATCTACAATTAGAAAAATAAAATAAAATAAAAATAAA